>JAQIUQ010000261.1:310000-628009 GCA_030378365.1 Hybognathus amarus | reverse complement strand
TTTCTGCAATCTCTTCGTTCAGTTCATATTGCTCTCCACGAGCCACTTTATTAGGTACACCTGTCCAACTTGCTCGTTAACACTTAATTTCTAAGCAGCCAATCACATGGCGGCAACTCTAGTGCATTTAGGCATGTAGACATGGTCAAGACAATCTCCTGCAGTTCAAACCGAGCATCAGTATGGGGAAGAAAGGTGATTTGAGTGACTTTGAACGTGGCATGATTGTTGGTGCCAGAAGGACTGGTCTGAGAATTTCAGAAACTGCTAATCTACTGGGATTTTCACGCACAACCATCTCTAGGGTTTACAGAGAATGGTCCGAAAAGAAAAAACATCCAGTGAGCGGCAGTTCTGTGGGCGGAAATGCCTTGTTGATGCCAGAGGTCAGAGGAGAATGGCCAGACTGGTTCGAGCTGCATAGAAGGGCAACAGTGACTCAAATAACCACCCGTTACAACCAAGGTGGGCAGAAGAGCATCTCTGAACGCACAGTACGTCGAACTTTGAGGCAGATGGGCTACAGCAGCAGAAGACCACACCGGGTGCCACTCCTTTCAGCTAAGAACAGGAAACTGAGGCTACAATTTGCACAAGCTCATCGAAATTGGACAATAGAAGATTGGAAAGACGTTTGCCTGGTCTGATGAGTCTCGACTTCTGCTGCGAGCATTCGGATGGTAGGGTCAGAATTTGGCGTCTACAACATGAAAGTATGGATCCATCCTGCCTTGTATCAACGGTTCAGGCTGGTGGTGGTGGTGTCATGGTGTGGGGAATATTTTCTTGGCACTCTTTGGGCCCCTTGGTACCAATTGATCATCGTTGCAACGCCACAGCCTACCTGAGTATTGTTGCTGACCATGTCCATCCCTTTATGACCACAATGTACCCAACTTCTGATGGCTACTTTCAGCAGGATAATGCGCCATGTCATAAAGCAGGAATCATCTCAGACTGGTTTCTTGAACATGACAATGAGTTCGCTGTACTCAAATGGCCTCCACAGTCACCAGATCTCAATCCAATAGAGCATCTTTAGGATGTGGTGGAACGGAAGATCGCATCATGGATGTGCAGCCGACAAATCTGCGGCAACTGTGTGATGCCATCATGTCAATATGGACCAAACTCCCTGAGGAATGCTTCCAGCACCTTGTTGAATCTATGCAACGAAGAATTGAGGCAGTTCTGAAGGCAAAAGGGTGTTGAACCCGTTACTAGCATGGGGTACCTGAATAAAGTGGCCGTGAGTGCATATATATCTGCCGAATATATCGGCATATCTCGGATTTTAAAACCAAAAATATTTGTACCGGTATCGGCCTTCAAAATCCTTTATCGGTTGGGCTCTAATATTTATCTTTTTTACACACACAGGCTGGGCGCAATATAATCCTGTCACCTCGGAGAGCCGCTGGCGGGCCGGCACCCTGTTAAATCTCAGGGTTAGGTGGGAGATTCCCCTGTGATACAGGATAGGTCTGAGTACTTCACTTTCAGTTCTGTGTTATCCTACCTCGGGTCAATCACTTCTTTTTGGTTTTCCAAGTATGCTCCCGTGAAGCCAGACCATTGCTGGCAAGGGTTGGATGCCTTATCTAAAGGCTGTCTTCAGACAGACAGGAATTTGGCCGGACTGAAATGTCCAGATGTAGTGACACCAGCTCAGGCCTTCCTGGTGGCATTTCGGGTGAGTATGTTCCCCTGAATAGTGATTGGCTGGGGGCTCCTTTGGGTTCCCTAGCCACATTCCCTAGATGGGACCCATTTAAATTTGAAGCTGTGGTCCTAGGCCCTTGAGCAGGCACAGGTAGGCCTTTCATTAAAGAGCGTTTATGGGTTTTTTCCTGTGGAACGTATAGCATGGGCTGTGACCGTAGGGAATGCTGTCACTGACAGCCCAGTGTGACCTGAGGGTGAGTGGTTCTGGCATTTCATTTGAATTTGCTGGTTTTGACAGTTGGTATGCATCTCCCCTTAGCATGGTGGCGTGGGTAGATCATCTCCCCTTAGTGTCAATCGACGCAGTGCGAGTCCTCTTTCAGAAGGAACGCCAGGCGTAATCCACGACTGTAACTTCTGTTCCCTGAGAAGATGCTGTTCTTTCTCATTCATCAGAGAATCCTTAAATGCATCATTAAATCAGTTAATTTAAATTGTATTAATATTTCACAATATTACTGTTAAATGCAGGCTTGATAGAGACTTTATTCAAATGCATAATTTTTTTTTTTTAAATAACTATACACAATATATATACTACTGGTCAAAAGTTTTAGATCGGTAAGATTTTTTATGTTTTTAAAAGAAGTCTCTTCTGCTCACCAAGCCTTCATTTATATGAAATATTATTACAATTTAAAACAGCGGTTTTCTATGTGAATATATAGTGAAGTGTAATCTATTCCTGTGATCAAAGCTGAATTTACATCATCATCACTCAAGAAACATTTATGATTATTATCCATGTTGAAAACAGTTTTTTACATTTTTATTTCAGGATTCTTTGATGAACAGAAAGTTCAAAAGAACAGAATTGATCTGAAATGGAAAGCTTTTGTAACATTAATCACTACCATTCAAAAGTTTGGGGTCAGTAAGAATTTATTTTTTATTTTTGGGGAAAAAAATTAGAAAATACTTTTATTCATCAAGGATGAGTTAAATTGATCAAAAGTTACAGTAAAGACATTTATAATGTTAGAAAAGATTATATTTTAAATAAATGCTGTTCTTTTGAACTTTCTATTCATCAAAGATTAGTTTATTTATTTTTTGGGGGGGAACTGGTACATGCAACGTGTTTTCAACATTGAAAATAATAATTTATGTTTTTTGAGCATAAAATCAGCATATTAGAATGATTTCTGAAGGATCATGTGACACTGAAAACTGATGTGTAATCAGCAACAGTAATGATGTTGAAAATTCAGCTTTCAAATTACATTTTAAAATATATTAAAATAGAAAACAGTCATTTTAAATTGTCATAATATTTCACAATATTACTGTGTCATTTTTTTTTCATCAAATAAAGCAGCCTTGGTGAGCAGAAGAGACTTAATTTAAAAACATAACAAATCTTACTGATCAAAAACTTTTGAGTGTGTGTTTATAATACATGGTATTTTGAATATTATGTAAATATATAGCAATCCAGAAAGAAACCTTTGAGGTGAAACGCTGCTGCTGGGAGAGACGACAGGTTTACGGTCACTCTCACTGGATCCTGCACTCATGGTGCTTCTCTTCGCCCAGGCGTTCTCTTTAGGTGGTGGCGCCGTAACAACTTTCAGTGGCAGCCCCTCCTGCTTAGAGAGTAGTCTGGCTTCCATGAGAGGACAACTCCTCATCACGGCTGCTGAAAACCTCGCTTTTCTACAGAGCGTTCACCTCTCCGACGCCTCGGCGCTGTCGGAGGGGGAGAAGGATTGGATTCCTGAGGGTTTCTTTTCATAAATTACTATTGGGAGTATGAAGGTAGATTTACATGTGTATGTCTTATGATCAGTGGCGATAAAGCCATAAAAGTTTCAAGCAGAAGGACGTGTCAGTGATCACTAACCCCGGCTCCGATGTGCTTCCTGTTTGTGATGACTCGCTTCTGTCCGTGAGCGCTCGGTTGCTTGGTCCTGGCATCACGCCAGCTGGGATGCCTGAGTGCATTAGGAAATGAGTGAAAAAACAATTTTTCAGTCTTTGCTAGCGAGGATGTGTTCACACTTGGCAGGTTCTGATTCGATTAAAATTACCTTTAGTGCGATTCATTTGAAAAAGTGCGAACGCTGCCAACCGAACCCTGGTGCACACCAAACAATCAGACTGAGACCGACCATTTTAGCGGGTTATTTTCTGCTTTCTAACAAACTCTAGTGTAGTTTGACTGAAATAGGTACGAAACACAGACCAAGACATCTAACGAACCAAAAACAAGACGTTATGTCACAAGATGCGGCCCTAATAAGGACAAGCATACCTGTTTTCTCTAGGGGATGTACCGATATATCGCCCAGCACATTCGGTATCGGCCGATATATGTTCATTTTTAATGTTATCGTTATCGGCCTGGTAAGAAAATGTGGCCGATATATTGAAGCCGATAAATAATGTATTATTCCCTTGAGCTGAGACACTTGTTGAGCACTGTTTATGTTTTTAAATTTCTGAAATACTGATTGAAATCTCTTCAAAAAAATGAAAATACGGTTCGGTACAACATGTGCAGCGCAAATCTATCGGCATATCGGCTATACAACACTATAATGAGAACATCATTATAATTGTGCGCTTGGGACATGGATTTAATTTTGAGACTTTTGTTTTTGTAATCAGGCTCTCAAAGAGCTTTATTTGGTTTTAAGTTTATCTGGCCGATATATCGGTTCTCGGCTTTCAAATATAAAGAATTATCGGTTATCTGGCTTTCAAATATGTGATGTGATCTGGGAAAACCCACCACATGGTGAAATTTGACATGTTAACAGCGCTAAATACACGCATGTAAAGCTGCGTTCAAGCCCTTTCCAAATCTGTTTATTCTCTTATTTGATCGGCTGTCTGTAGCAAAAGTTATGGTTATACTAGAAGTCAGCTGATCGTGATGACTTTCAGAAACAGAATATTGAGAAAGACATGTTTAAAATAAGCGGTCATCTCCTGCTAGCAGCGGCATGACTGGCGCTCCCTTCATTTATTGCCTTTTTTACATATCACATGTTCATAGTCACATCATCGATAGATTGGGTATCATTCTAAAGCTTACAAACTCAAAGTTCATCCTGTGAAAACTTCGTTTTTGAAATTGGACGAATGAGAGGCGAGCAGTAGGAACTTTTTGGGCGAGCAACTTCAAACTCTGTTGTTGTCTCGTGCTCAGCATCATACCTCACACGACAATAGCGCTGGGATAAAAAGAGAGACAGAAAGCAAACAACCTGCGTGCCGCGTGTCAGCTTTCAGCCCAGGACTGGACTTTATTATGCTATGTGGTTTATATTTGTGATAGGCTAACACAGCCTACTGTAGTGTTAAGAGAAGGAGAGCTAGACGGGAGATTTGTGTTTCCTCTATGGTGTTGTCCCCATCCGCTCGCCCCTGCGTGCTTGTTATGTAAAGTGAAGCAGCAGTCTTTGTCAGCTCGGTCGTATAAACTGACTATTTTTACTGCAGTAAACTAGTGGATATTCCCAGACTTGTCAGTCAGAGATAGATTAAACAAGATGTTGCTAGGATAATTGATTTAACGAAGAACTAACTTTGACAAAAAACTGACATTCGGTCTATTTTCAGCATTTAACTGAAACGAACCAATGCTGCGAACGTGCTACGGAGATTTCCCAGATTCGCATCACACTGTAAAGAATTATCGGTTATCGGTCAGAAATCTTCATATCGGTTCTGCATGCCTGTTAAGCTTTTTCTTGCCATATCAGTTTACATTTGCCCATTTACAGTTTGGTACAGTTGTTTTCTTTATTTTTTATCTTTATGTTCTGTGTTAAAAATGACCATGTGAAGAATGCTAAAGCAATACCTGGACCTGAATATATAATTATCTTTCAGGGTCTCAACTTAAAAGCAGCAGCAGAGGAACCAAACTACAAAAGTGAACACATCCTAAATTTTCATGCTCCTAAATTATGTTGATATCTCTCAGCATGATGACAGCGATTTTAATGAGGTGGGAGATCCAGATCACAGAAATCAGATTAATCTGCCAATAAGATTGAGTCTTCTAGGCTGAATGTCAGCCATTAATTTAGGTTGTCTGCTACCCTGGTTCTCGCATGAAATCTACAGAATGGCTCAGCTTGATTCTGGTTGCTGTTGCATCAGCGGCCAATGAGCTGCCACTGCTCAAACATTCAAAACCCTCCAGCCTTCCCCTGGCTCCACCTGTATTGGATCTGCTGACGGGGGTTAATTCATATCTGTTACATGTGCAGCAGCAACAGCTGCATGTCTTACATGCTCAGCAGCAATGCTATGCTGTAATGACACTGTAGCGGTGGCCAGTCTCGGTACTTGCTCTGCAGCACAGCGTAGCAGATCTATTCCGTACAGACGCAAACACATCGAACATTGCCAATCCACGTATTGCTCTGTCTCCAGTATCTACCAGTAGTGTTACCATACCCAATACAGAGAGTTGCCATGACAGAAATATAATTACATCACACTATTATTGACATTTCATAAAAATGTACTTTTCTTGAGCTGCATGTGATTGTTTAAATTAAGTAATTATTCATTCTTAGGTAAAGCAAATTTGGTAGCTTTTGAAACACATTCAAGGGCTGCCAAACGATTAAGTCGACATGCGAAATAAAAAGTTTGTGTTTACATAATATATGTGGGTGAACTGTGTATAAGTATTTTGTATATATACATATATATATATATATATATACATGTATATATATGTGTGTATATGTATGTATGTATATATATATATGTACTGCACACATATGCATATATAAATAGACACACATGCATGTATTTAAGAAATAAATATTATTTATTTATAAATATTTATATTTCAGATATAATATAGATTCTCTATGAATCTATATACATGATATACATGTAAAAATATTTCTTAAATATATACAAGCATGTGTGTTGTACTTATACGTACAAAATAATTATACACAGTGCACCCACATCTATTGTGCAAACACAAACTTTTGTTTTGGATAAGTAGATAAATAGATAAGATGGTTTTATTTTTCTTATTTTGGCTGTAGCTCATGACATCACTGAGGTTGAGTCGTAGCGACAGGCTCTCGGATATCTCAGCATGCTAGGGTGTATTCTGGCTTGGCAGCGCAGTTCTATGAGCGTCTTGATGCAGTTGTCTTAGCTCTTTCATACTAACAGATTGCGAGCGTTCATCGCCCGCTCAGTCCCCCGCGATGTGCCAGGCAAGCTTAACGATTTGCAATCGGACTTTAAAATCATGTGGTGTGAACTAGGCTTTAGTTTTAAGTCCAAATTGTTTCACCTTCCAGATTTTTATCTGTTCTGTATATATACATATACCGGTCAAAAGCTTAAGATCGGTAAGATTTTTTATGTTTTGACTAAGAGACTCTTTTCTGCTCACCAGGCTGAATTTTTCGATAATAAAGAGTACACAGAAGCACAGTAATATCTTGTGAAATATTATGACAATTAAAAATGACTTTTTTATGTTAATATATTAGAATGTAATTTATCTCCTCTGAAAAATAGCTGGAATTTTCAGCATCATTACTCCAGTCTTCAGTGTCCTAGATGGATCCTTTCACAAATCACTGTCTAATATGATGATTTTATGCTCCAAAACATGTATGATTATCCATGTTGAAAAACAGTTTTACATTTTTTATTTCAGGATCCTTGTATGAATAGAAAGTTCAAAGAACAGCATTTATTTAATTAAATGCTTTTCTAACATTATAAATGTCTTTTACTGTAACTTTTGATCAATGTAACTCATACCTTGATGAATAGAAGTGTTGATTTCTTATTTATTTCCCCAAAAATAAATATTACAAAAACAAAACAAAACGACTTTCCATTTCAGATAGAAGCTGTTCTTTTGAACTTTCTATTCATCGAAAGAATCCTGAAAATAAAATGTAGAAAACTGTTTTCAACATGGATAATAATCATACATGCTTTTTGGAGCATAAATCATCTATATTAAGAGTGATATTGTGAAGGATCATGTGACACTGAAAGACTAGGAGTAATGATGCTGAAAATTCAGCTTTATTTCAGAGGAATAAATTACATTTTAATATATATTAACATAAAAAAGTCATTTTAAATTGTCATAATATTTCACAATATTACTGTGTTTTTTTGTGTATTTTTGATCAAAAAATTGCAGCCTTGGTGAGCAGAATAGACTTCTTTAAAACATAAATAATCTTACCGATCTTAAACTTTTGACTGGTAGTGTATGTATATATATATATATATATATATATATATACATATATATATATATATATATATATATATAGTATATATATGTAAAAAAAAATGTTAATATAAAAAAGGTGAATGCTACCTATCTCTGGGCTTGCGTTCAGGTCCTCTGTTCTTGTCCTCTTCCAGCTGTCTCTGCAGTCTCTCCTGCTCTTTCTTGAGCCTCTCCTCCACCTCTCTCTCTCTTTAGCGGCCGTGTCCACTGGTTTGGCTCCTCCGAAGATGGACGCAGCTCGTCCTGAAAAGGTTCGAAGGGCTGCTGCTCTGGTCCTCCTCTTTGGGAACAGTGCGGGGCTTCAGGTTTAACCTGGGCCTCTGAACGGGACCTAAACACAGATGCAATACAGTCTGTGTTCAGGATGTAGACGTTAAGTCGACGATCGATTAATCTGTATAATACATTTAATCGATAGAAACGTATGTCGAATACATCGATTAAGAAGGATCATGCGCGTGCGTGCTGCTCAGCCGCGAAAACATGTAAGCGAGCGTGCCGGTGTGGTGAGTGTTGAGTCCCACTGACATGACACCAGAGTTGAGTCACCTTCATCATGACTATAAGTTTGCGTGTGCATTCACAGCCTTTTGTTTTGTGCAAATGTCGGTTGTAATAGTTAATTTTGTGTACACCTGTCTATATCTGATTTATCTCATATTGGATGCATTTGGTTAAGAATTAACATGATCTTTAGCGCGCTGAGCGCGAACGACAATGCATGACTAATAATTACTATTGGGACTGTCATATTACAAAAGATTATAAAGAGAACAATGTTGTAATAAAAAATTGTGAATTATTTGGGTAATTCCAAAATATTAGCGGTGTTCCAGGAAGAACGCATCCGCCACAATATCTGAATGGCACGTAAATTAGTCTTAAGTTCACTTGTGCATTTCACGACAGAAGAGAACAGGTACAGTATACTACTGTATTTTTGTAATAGCAAATTTACAGTCCTAGACTATATGCAACTGTTTCAATAGACATTTGCAAACTACATTACTGTATGTATAGTAGAGCCAGACCGATATTATCGGCCGATATTAGGCATTTACCAAACTATCGGTATGGCAGTTATTATGGCCGATAAAAGAATATTTCAAAAATAAAATAAAAACGGACAAAACACGCTTGAACCATGTCATGAGTGTTGGAGTTGTATAGTTTGTCCACCAGAGGGCACTCTACACCGTACCTGTTGGCAACACACATGAAGCGGAATTAGCTAGTAATAGTTACGTTATGTTGTTACAGTGTAGTTAACTGACTGTCCTTTTAACTTTTGACAATGTGACTGAAGTATTTCTTTAATAGCGCGTGACAGTTATAGCAATAAGACTAATCATCTCTCCCTGGCCTGTTATATTGAAAATGTATGTTTTACAAGTTGCAGTATGAAGTAATCCATTGCTAAATTATGGCTCATCATAGACTAGCTAACCACAAAGCTAGCTAATGCCATCATCATCAGTCTGTTCTGTTGTGACAATAAAAGAGACAAGTTACTTTTTAAAATGCATTATCATATTATTTTAGTTAAAACTCATAAATAACAACAAATAACTAATGTTAGGGAAATCTGTTAATGTTTTGTACAATGTTTCCACCGAGCTGCTCAGGTAAGGGAATGGTTTAACATCAATGGGCAGTTTACTGAACTTGTACCTCCCTCTCTACTCGCCTTTCCCTGAATCCTATTAGGTCGGAAAGCGGCTAATATTGCTTGTGATGTCGAAGAAGTGCTCTGGCCTGACCCAGGCCAAAGACAAGAAGCACATTGATCACATTTACTCCTTTCATTTGTGTCCCTTTGAGTATCGTGACTATACAATGAAAAAATATGAAATTAAAAATGTAGTTCTCCCTTGAACACAGGTAAAACTGTTTTGAGAGCAGTGTTTGGTTTTGAACACAGGTAAAACTATTTTGAGGTGAAAGATTCATTTTAAAAGAGGAGCTCAGAGGTTTTGTAAATAGTGCTTGAAGAGTGTGTTTAATGTTTTCAGAAAATGGAGCAAGGTTTCAGAAATTGTGTTTTAGCAATTGAGAAAAACTGTAATATCAAATAGGATGCGTTTCTTTGAGATAAATAAACGCTAACAAAGTGCTCAACGGTTATTCATTCAGTGCGCACCGCTCAAGCAGAATTCACAACTAATAATAACGATGGTTAATTTGGGACTGTCATATTACATAACATGAGAACACTATTTTGGCTTGCTTAGTTGGGTTTATTTAACATTTAACAATATTATTGATCTGTGTTGTACTACTTTCATGTTATCACTGTGAAGCTGCTTTGATACAATCTGTATTGTGAAAAGCGCCTATATAAATAAATGTGACTTGACTTGACTATTTTATTAAATGGTTGTGAATTCATTGGGTTTAGTTGCCGTTTTTAGTGTGTTGTTGCAGCACGAACAGTCACACATTCTGACAAGAGACGCATCTGAGGCGGCGTTGGTGACGCATTGTATTTGTCGTTTTATTTATATATGAAATAATTCATTTAATTTATCAATCCCATCAAAATATTTTACAATCCTACTTTTAAAGGAGCTGTATGTAAGGATTGTGGCCAAAACTGGTACTGCAATAACATTCAAAATACCGTTGAGCAGTGTATTCCCTTCCCCCGATCTCGAGGTTGCCAGATAGGCGGCAGGATCCAACATTTTTTTATCTGACACATTTGCAGCGGCTGACTGGTAGATCGGTGGAGGGCGGAGCATCATACCAAAACACAACATGACAACATCAACATCAGTTGAGGGCTGCAACTTTACTTTTTAAATGACAATATCCTGGCTGGACTACTGTTGTCAGTGATATAAGTATTTGAAATGAACATGATTTCTTAATGTCTAGTGATATATCAGGGCCATTTTATGATTATTTTAAATACATTTCTTACATACAGCTCCTTTAAATTAAAAACCATTCTTATTAATATGGTGAGGAACATTGCTTTTTGAGTAGCATCTGCAGACCTCGCAATGCTGTTTGCCATTAATGCTAACGATTAATCGATTAATTCGAATCGTTAATTTAAACGAAGATCGATAGTTGAGAAGTCTGTTTAGATGATCCGATTAAAGATTTTCTTAGGTTCTTTTCCTGGAGTGAACCCAGGCAGATCGGCTCACCTCTGTCCTCGCACTTCTCATCCCGTCTCTCGTATCTCTCTTCACGGTCACCAAAACCGATCTCCATAGCGCTCCCCGCTGCCCCGAAAGTCGTCCCTACGTCGTCCCTTCGAGTCAGTCCCTTCGGTCGTCATAGTCACCGTCGAAAACCGCTTCCAAATGGTCGACGTCCGCTACTGCGTGAATCATAACCTGAAATAATGAAACACAGAATTAGGAAGGTCAATCATTGATCAATGGAAAACCATTTCCTCAGGGAGCGAAGCTTTTTTCTGTTCAGTTTTTGTTGTTTTAAAATGATTGTTCCATTCTCAAGCTCATTTAGTAGTTTTCATTCCAGATGCAGATTTCACTCCATTATTTTGAGAGCTTCTTTTTGAACCAGGGGCAATAATCATTTAGTTTAAATAATAACAATAACAGAGGTCGGAAATAACGGTACTCGTAGGGCTGTGCAAAAGTTAATTGCGATTAATCGCATCCAAAATAAAAGTCTGTGCTTACATAATATATTTGTGTGTGCTGTATATAATTATTTTGTATATATAAATACCTATCCATGCATGTATATATTTAAGAATTATTTGCGCTTAAATTCTGTGTATATATATATATATATATATACATATATATATATATATATATATATATATATATAAATACATAATCTATATTATATAAATATTTTATATATGAATAACACATTTTCTAAAATATATACATGCATGTGTGTGCATTTATATATACAAAATAACTATATACAGCACACACAAATATATTATGTAAACAGACTTTTATTTTGGATGCGATTAATGACAATTAATGCGAAGTTTGTATTTTTGAGTTGGGAAGTTGTGTTTACAAAGTCAGGTGCGTTCAAGTCACTTTCTTCGGAGCATGATGCTACACAAAAACACAACAAGGTTTTTAACTCTACTTTTGTAAATGAAGAACAAAGAATGTGCATTAGGTGTGGTTTGCATTTTATGTTTTCAATTTATGAATCCATAGTAAACTTTATTGCTACATGTTATAATATTACAATGCTATTATATCTTGTGCAGGTAATTATGTTGTAAATAAAAAGGCCTGACAATGTCACAGCTAAATACCTATTAGTATTGTGGTATTCCGTCACGTTTCTCACTGAACACGCCCCAACTCGTAAACTCAGGGCTTAAAGCTACACTGTGTGATTTTTACCCCATCTAGCGGTGAAAAGGTATATGACCATCCAGTGAATTTTTAGTTTCAGTTCCTCTCACTTCCGATTTCGTTTTAACTCCTACGAGTGGCCAATGTCAGTCCAAGATTAACATGGCTTCCAGTTCGACCTCGTCCATGAGTGTTAACTCACACGTAAATGCGAAAGGCGAAGCTTGAATTAAAGGGTATGTCCCTCTTTGGCTAATGTACATTCAAGATGGAGGGGCAACATGGCGAACCGACATTAGAACCCCTTACCCGTATGTATTTTCAATGGCATATTATACACTCAGCGAGAATACTTTATTACTTGAACGAAGTTAATATACATTAATGAGCACATATGTTTTTGAAAGAACTAAGTGTTTTTAGCTAAGAATAAACTAAAAGAGTTACACAGTGTAGCTTTAAAAAATCCCAGGCTTCTCACTTGCATTTAATTACTACATTGTAAAAAAAAGCCTTGCACAGATCTCTAGTGCAGAATTGAAATGTATGAAGGTGTTATATACCTCTGTCGTAGTCTCTGCGCTCTTTGTCATCATAACGTTCCCGGTATCTGGTCACGTCCGCCATCATTACGATCGTTGTCCCACCGCTGGCCACGGTCTGGATAGAATCGATCACGAGATCCTGAGAAAAGGATTCAATTTGAATCAAATGTTAAAAACTTTAAAAACATCTGGATATATTTTATTTCTAAAATACTTAAGTTTTTTTTACACCCTCTTCAGTGCAGTCCAATATTAAATTACTTAAAGGCACACTAAGTAAGATTTTTTGATAAAATATATTTTGTTAATATTTTTTTTAATTTTGTACTTACACCATCCCAAATGTATCTAAGAATGTTTAAATCCAGAGAAATAAGCCAATTTAAACCAGGACACAGACCATATCCGTGCGTCGCCTATCATTGACATCATACCCACGTTACCATCGATTGTTTTATTTTGTAGAAACCATGGAAACACCAAAGAAGCTTTAATGTATTATATGTTTCATTGGACGGGTGAGCAACTGTTTGATTCATCGACAGAAAACGAATCCTCGTTATACACTCACCGGCCACTTTATTAGGTACCCCATGCTAGTAACGGGTTCGACCCCCTTTTGCCTTCAGAACTGCCTCAATTCTTCGTGGCATAGATTCAACAAGGTGCTGGAAGCATTCCTCAGGGAGTTTGGTCCATATTGACATGATGGCATCACACAGTTGCCGCAGATTTGTCGGCTGCACATCCATGATGCGAATCTCCCGTTCCACCACATCCCAAAGATGCTCTATTGGATTGAGATCTGGTGACTGTGGAGGCCATTTGAGTACAGCGAACTCATTGTCATGTTCAAGAAACCAGTCTGAGATGATTCCAGCTTTATGACATGGCGCATTATCCTGCTGAAAGTAGCCATCAGAAGTTGGGTACATTGTGGTCATAAAGGGATGGACATGGTCAGCAACAATACTCAGGTAGGCTGTGGCGTTGCAACGATGCTCAATTGGTACCAAGGGGCCCAAAGAGTGCCAAGAAAATATTCCCCACACCATGACACCACCACCACCAGCCTGAACCGTTGATACAAGGCAGGATGGATCCATGCTTTCATGTTGTAGACACCAAATTCTGACCCTACCATCCGAATGTCGCAGCAGAAATCGAGACTCATCAGACCAGGCAACGTTTTCCAATCTTCTATTGTCCAATTTCGATGAGCTTGTGCAAATTGTAGCCTCAGTTTCCTGTTCTTAGCTGAAAGGAGTGGCACCCGGTGTGGTCTTCTGCTGCTGTAGCCCATCTGCCTCAAAGTTCGACGTACTGTGCGTTCAGAGATGCTCTTCTGCCCACCTTGGTTGTAACGGGTGGTTATTTGAGTCACTGTTGCCCTTCTATCAGCTCGAACCAGTCTGGCCATTCTCCTCTGACCTCTGGCATCAACAAGGCATTTCCGCCACAGAACTGCCGCTCACTGGATGTTTTTTCTTTTCTGACCATTCTCTGTAAACCCTAGAGATGGTTGTGCGTGAAAATCCCAGTAGATTAGCAGTTTCTGAAATACTCAGACCAGCCCTTCTGGCACCAACAATCATGCCACGTTCAAAGTCACTCAAATCACCTTTCTTCCCCATACTGATGCTCGGTTTGAACTGCAGGAGATTGTCTTGACCATGTCTACATGCCTAAATGCACTGAGTTGCCGCCATGTGATTGGCTGCTTAGAAATTAAGTGTTAACGAGCAGTTGGACAGGTGTACCTAATAAAGTGGCCGGTGAGTGTACAGCTCGACACGATTAGTAAAATCTTACTAAGAGTCCATATTTACCATGCTTAAAGGGATAGTTCACTTTGAAATTAATTTTTGGTATGTTTTAGCTTACCTCAAGGGTATCCAAGATGTAGGTGTCTTTATTTCCGCAGTATTTTCAATTTTGATATTTTTAGATCCTGTCTATCAGTCATATAATGGAGGTCTATGGTCACCACCTCAAAGAGCATGCACAGAGAAGTCCAAATTAGACATGATTTAATGACTCTTGACACAAAGCGTGGCTGTGGAAACAAGAGGTAAAAACGATAGTACTGTTTGTTTTCTCGAAACAAACCACTCGTTTCGTGTCTTAGGCCATCAATGTGTTCTTACATTTCCGAGTCATTAAATCATGTTTAATTTGGACTTCTCTGTGCATGTCTTGAGGTGGTGACCATGACCTCCATATATGACTGATGGACAAGAGCGGTTTAACCTAAAAATATCAAAATTAAAAATACTGCAGAAACAAAGACACCTGCATCTTGGATGCCCTTAAAGGAAAGCTAAAACATACCAAAAATTCATTTCAAAGTGAACTATCCCTTTAACATTGATTCTAGCCAACTGCAGTGTGCAACAAGTGTCTCATATAGTAGCTGCCGAACGAACACACAGAGTAGCATTATAACAACTTTCAACACACTCAAATGTATCTAATATGATAAAACAGCGCTGTGTTATCCCACATACTCATGACTGGAAGAAGCGTGAGCGGCGTCTGTGGCATAATGAAAGCTCCTCGAGCCCTGTGTCACGCTCATCTCTCATTAGCCATCGCTCCAGCGGCCTCATTCCGCTCCAACGCCTTTTATAACTTTAATAAATCTTTAATACATTACCGGTCATCCATGAATATGTTTTCTGCCTGAGTCCCGTCATATTTTCCACTGGCTGTAGAGGTGAAGACAACAACTCCCATGATTCCACGAAATGAAGGCGTCATCAAGCGCCTTTGTTTTAAATAAATGACCTCTAGTGGCGAAAAATTACATAGTGTGCCTTTAATAGACTGTTGTATATAATCGTATAATACATTTTGTTAGTAGCTTGTCATGTGGCATTCAATGAGAAGATTTTTTTTTCTCTCATACAATTGCTCCACCAAACACTTGTTGGATTAGGTAATTGCTTACGCTCTCCAAAGGCGTCGTCCCTGCGTGGTCCGTCATCGGCGTCAGATTTAGGCCTTGCCCGCCAGTCAGAGTCGAGTCTTGTCGAGGCCCATGTCTCGCTCACTGCGGTTACCGGTCCCGCCCGGACATGGACCGATCATCTCTCTCTGAGCAGGAGAAAACAAAAATGATTGTGAATCCTTTCTTCTCCAATAATACAGGTCCACAACTGCATTATAGTGCAGATGAACATCTTGGTTTCTCAGACTCACACCTTTCTCATTGGACTGGTCAGCGATGTCTACACGAATCGCTACGAATTTCCAAGGTTCTAGAGAGAGAGTAAAAAGATGGGATTAATATAAAAATACTACACTGCTGCTCATTACACAAACTGTGAGCATGCACCTATTCTGCACAAGTGTGACAGCTAACATGCACCACCATGTGGCCACCATTGAAATAACCAGGATTGGGGAGTAACTGAATACATGTAACGGCGTTATGTAATTAGGATACAAAAATCCAGTAACTGTAATTCGTTATAGTTACATCAAAAACGTAGTAAAAACGTAGTAAACATTTAAAACTAAGTAAATCTGTATTTTGGCATAATAACCAGCGTCATATAACTGACGTTTTGGGACGTCTTTTGACCATTCATCAATATACGACTTTTTAGTTCCCCCTTAAACATCGGTAGATGACGTTGTGGGATCCTAACTCTACCCCAGACCTAAACCTAACCCTAAACCCAATCTCGTCACACTAACTGACGTTCAAAGGTAAAGCGTCAGTTGTATGACGACCCGGGATCGTCATCTACCGACGTTTACGGGGGCCTAAAAGGTTGTATATTGACGAATGGTCAAAGGAGCGTCCCAAAACGTCAGTTATATGATGAATTGGGATGAGACTGTGTTAATAATAACACTATATTAATGACTCGCGAGACACGAGTCACGTATGCCACCTGCTAGTGACTGCATAAAATAACAACTCTCGACAACAATCTCCTCAGATATAGATTCAGATCACTGCTGCTAGAAACGATGATGCTCACAGGTAAAAATGCTTTAATTTCTTTGAAATTCCGCTGCTATTTTGTTTTTAAAGAGGAAAATTCCAACAATTTGGTTTTACAGTGCAAACTTAAAAAAACTTGCACTGTTTTTACAGTGCCAAACAAATTGTTAGCTAGTATGTAGCTTTTATTACTGCTTTAAAATTCAGTGGTTTGTATGATCGCAGTTGAAAGTTTTCTAGCGATGCTGGAATCTGTAGAAATTAAGAGAGTAGCTTTTTTAGTACCTAAAATGTCCTTTCATAATCTTCTCAGTCTCACTAAGGAGATGTTCACGGCTAACCAGTGGCGGTTCTACCTTGAATTACACCCAGGGCGAGACCCCTTCAAGCGCCCCCAAACACAAAAAAAAACAAAAACAATAAACAATAAAATCACATACCGTTCATTTGAAAAACACAGTTAATAGAATTTAGTTATTTTGCTAGATTTATCTAACTTTCAAGGGAGGAACCATTAGCACATTGGTTACTGCATTGAATTATATGCATGGCACACTTTTAGTTATGACTTGTTAAACTTTGTCACGAAATGGAGTTTTGAAAAGTAAAAGGGTCAGAGAGATACTTATTTAGTAATACAATACTTAGTCTATCTCTTCGATAATTTCGAACAGCTCTCATATTAACATCTATCCAAACTGTTTTAGACATAAAATAGCTTTTGTAGGCCTATGTCACTCTTAAAATGTCAGAGATTCTGGACAGAATCAGAGATTTAGAAAATAGAAAATTGTACTTTGCATATTATAGGCTTCTGTAAAAACACATAATTAAAGTTGATTTTTGTTGAATCATTTATGAAAATAATTTTCATTTCATGAATATAGTGACCAAAATTTTCACATACACAGAATCTTGTTCAAAAAGCCTAATACACAATGAAATCAATTTACCAAGTTAATAACATTAAAGATTTGTTTTAAAGGAGTGTATTTTATCTTACCTATTAAACTTAAAAAAAGCTTAAACAAAAAAGGTTTTTATAAAAAGATAAATCTCATATTTCAGCAATGAAATCATCTCTATAAAAGAATGAGTCAATAAAGATACATTCTTATTTATAATGCACAGTAGCCTTATCTTAATGTTTAATGTATGCCACCACAGAAAAACAGCTTATCTAGCTCTGCTAAAAGATTGATTTAGAAGAGAAAACACCCAAGTGTTTGGGTGGCACACGTGCTGAAAAGTTTATAGCGCGCTCGCCGTTCACGGCATGATGAGCACGCTCCCGTGGGGCGCATGATGAGCGCGCATCCCGTGCGCCTATTTGAAATGACGACCTCAAGCCACGCAAAAGACTTGATCCGTGAACTAATCCAAGAGACACACGCTTACCGTGCACGGCACCTTCTCAGCAAGCCAGGGGCGCCATACGCCAATAATTGAATCGAAATAATGAAATAAAAAATAGAAAACCGTCAGAGGATTTCCTCACAGAGGATTTTTTTTTCTACGTGCCGCCCCCCATGTAACGTGAAGAAATGCCGCCCCGGGTGACTGCCCGGTTCGCCCGTGCCTGGAACCGCTACTGCGGCTAACGTAGGAGACTCCTACTGCCAACGGCCCAAGTTAAGTCAGGCAAATTAAGATCACGGCATTAGTCAACAGTTTATTTCCTATTTTTAAAATAAACTAATATGTAGATTGTGTAGAATTTTTAAATGTTGTGTTTTTATTTTCCTTATAGCCTACATAATACTTAATCATCTGTAAAACCATACTGTAGCCACTAGATGTCTCTAGCCCTTTAAATGTATATATATATATATATATATATATATATATATTCAGGGCTGTCAGTTTAACGCGTTATTATCGGCGTTAACGCAAATCCATTTTAACGGCGTTAATTTATTTATCGCGCGATTAACGGTCTTTGCATCGCAGCACGTTCCAGTCTGAAACACCACTTGATGATGGCCAAGCAAACACACACACACACACAGATGATGCGAATTCTCCACCCCTCGCCAATATCAGGACCTCGTCAGTATTTCTTTCACCCTTTTATTGATAGACAGTGTTACATTGTGTGAGAGATTATTGGTATGTTAGTGTGAAATTGAACACTATTCCAATGTTATTTTCAATAATAATAATAAAAAAAAACATTTGCACTAAACAAGCACTTTCCCATGTTGATGGTGCTCCAAATTTCCTCCAGAGAGGGTGGAGCTGGACTGCTGCTCACTGCAGCAGTCCAGCTTCCCTCTCTGGAGGAAATTTGGGTGCAATGGGTGGAGCTAGAAGGTCCAACCACACCCTAACCCTACCCATAACTCTATCCCTCCACCCATTAGATCCACAGAGGTTAATCTGGACAAGGTCAAGCTCAACCCATGATGCCCAGGGAGGGGGAGCTGAACGTCATTTGGTTCTGCAGTGAGCAACACTTGACAGAGAGTGCTATAATACAGAACCATTTACATACTTGCACAGGTTTCCAGGTCAAGAATAAGTTCTATTGTTATTCATTAGACATTACAAGAACAAAGTAACATGACTGACAATTCGTTCTCACCTCTTCATTGAGACTGAGTGCTGCGCAACAGAGAATCCACGTCATCGAACTCTGCATAACCAAAGCCTTTCAGCCGTTCTGGGTTACTGGGCTCCCTAGGAGGCGAACTGCACTGATCTGTAAGAATAAATAATGAAAATATATTAGTGCTGGGCAACGATTAATGCACATCCAAAATAAAAGTTTGTGTTGTTACCGATCATAAAAGTTTGTGTTTACATAATATATGTGTGTACTGTGTCTAATTATTTTGTGTATATATATATTTATATATATATATACACAAAATAATTAGACACATACACACATATAAAAACACAAACTTTTATTTTGGATGTGATTAATCATTACCGATCTTAAGACTTTTGACCGGTAGTGTATATATATATTATATATATATACACTACCGGTCAGAAGTTTAAATACGGTAAGCTATTTATGTTTTTAAAAGAAGTCTCTTCTGCTCACCAAGGCTGCAATTTTTAAAAAAAATACACAAAAAACACAGCAATATTGTGAAATATTATGACAATTTAAAATGACTTTTTTTAAAAGTGATTAATATATATTAAAATGTAATTTATTCATCTGAAAAAAAGCTGAATTTTCAGCATTAAAAGAGCTAATTACTCCAGTCTTCAGTGTCACATGATCCTTCACAAATCACTCTAATATGATGATTTTATGCTCCAAAAACATGTATGATTATTATCCATGTTGAAAACAGTTTTTTACATTTTTATTTCAGGATTCTTTGATGAATAGAAAGTTCAAAAGAACAGCATTTATTTAATTAGAATCTTTTCTAACATTTATAAATGTCTTTACTGTAACTTTTGATCAATGTAACTCATCCTTGATGAATAGAAGTATTGATTTCTATTTATTTCCCCCAAAAATAAAATACAAATTCTTACTGACCCCAAACTTTTTAAAGGGTAGTGTTTAATGTAACAAAAGCTTTCCATTTCAGATAAAAGCTGTTCTTTTGAACTTTCTATTCATAAAGAATTCCTGAAATAAAAATGTAAAAACTGTTTTGAACATGGAATAATAATCATACATGTTTTTGGAGCATAAAATCATCATATTAGAGTGATTTGTGAAGGATCATGTGACACTGAAGACTGGAGTAATGATGCTGAAAATTCAGCTTTTTTTCAGAGGAATAAATTACATTTTAATATATATTAACATAAAAAAGTCATTTTAAATGGTCAGAATATTCACAATATTACTGTGTTTTGTGTATTTATGAAAAAATTCCAGCCTAAGCCTCATGTACAAAGACTTGCGTTGAAGTCATACTAAAACATCACGTACGATCAAAGCTGTAAATGTGCATCGCACGGAAAAACAGATGTATGAATGTCTGCGTCGAAGGATCCCACGCATATTCTCTTGTAAATCCCAATTAGCGTAAAATTAAGGCGCATGTGCAGGCACAATGCCCCACCCAGTCTCCTCCCTCAATTAAATGAATTTAAATATGGTAATAGTCCAATTTGGCAAAAGAGGACCTGCCAAGGAAATCGCTACAAGAGTACCTGTCAAGGAACGAAAGTTCACTGAAAATGTCTTCTATGTGAATATATGTGAAAGATGTTAATGTGCTTCCTGTCAATTTTCAGCATCCATTTACTCCAGTCTTCAGTGTCACATGATCTGCTCGGAGAATCACTTCTAATGATGACGATCTGATGATCAAGAAACATTTATGATTATTATCGCATCAGTGATGAACACTAGCTGTGCTTCTGCCTTCATGTGTTCAGTGGAAATCGATGATATAGCGTTTTAGGGATTCTTTAATGAATAAAAACTTATAATCAAACACATATAGAATATCTTAAAATCTTAAAATTCAATATGTCCTTGCTGAATAAAAATATGACTTTCTTTTTTTACCTTTACTGACCGAGATTAATAAAGTTTATTTTTTATTTCCTAGTAAAGCCAACGCTGCCAGTTACTAGTTTGTTTAGAGAACCTTTTTCATGATATGCTAATTTTTGAGATTTTTATTTCTGGGTTTTCATGACTGTACCCAAAATCATCAGTATTAAAACAATAAAAGACCTGAATATTTCAGTTCATATGCAATGAATCAAAATATATGAAAGTTTAATTTTTTTATCATTATATTATGGAAAATAATGAACTTTATCACAATATGATTTTTTGAGAGGACCTGTATATATATATATATATATATATATATATATACATTTAAGACATATATGCATGTTTATACTATGTATATATTTATAACATTTTATTATATATAAATATTGTACATATAAATAAAAATCTTAAATATGCATTTATAAATAGAAAATAATTATACACAGTAAACACATATATCTATGCAAATGCAAACTTTTATTTTCGATGCGATTAATCGTGGTTAATCGGTACCAGCACTAATATATATATATATATATATATATATATATACTATATATTAGGGGTGTAACGATTTTCAGAACCGAACCAAAAAACCCAATACTGAACTCATCAATTCAGAATCGCGAAACTGTCATTGCGTACCGAACACGCCCCGCCCCGCCCCCTGCTACCCCGGCCCCACCCAGCCCGGCTCAATGGACCTCATGTCTTGTACACAACGAATTCAGTTTTGTAGTCTAACCACCATTAACACCAAATAACAAGCTCCATGTTTTGTTACTTTCGATAATAAGCGAGGTGAGTAATCTTTCAAATTCTGTCTATTTGATCTTGAAATTCAAACAATAAATGGCATTTTGGCGCTCTTTGATGTGACGTGACAGATCCCTGTCCTAGGCTCGTCATTCTCACAGCAGCGCGCGAGTAAACGCGAATCATCTCTTCCTCAGTTACAGAAAAGACACCTGAAGGTATGTTGAAAGGTACAGTATACTTACTGAAAGGCATCATAACTCGTGTAATCGCTCAATCAGTGTTTTAGCAGCGGAAAGACGTCAGATAAAACAGCATAGCTTGTCACTAGCATTATTTACCTCAACAGCTGTCATTCAGTGTCCACAACTTCCTATAAATGAACTCTTGCACTAAATAAATGCACTATTTTAGCCTGCATATTATATTTTACTTAACCTGTTAATGATATCTTGATTATTTAATGTATGTTTAAAATATCTTTCATGAAAATGACAACTGTGTAAATTATTAGAGAAAAACACAAGTTAATGTAAAAACTGCCTTATATTCAGTTTACATGTTTTCATCCAATGTGTTGTGTGTTGATAATTATATCTAAAACATAAATAGCATCTGAATTTAGGTTAAAAGTCTAGGCTACAACTTTTAATGTTATACTAATGTGCGGCTCCCTATATAGTTTAAAGCATTAGCAGATTATTTTTTAATCCTTGTGAAATGTTTAATTGTAATTGAATTAATTTATAGACAAAGACCTTTTTTTTTCATTAAACCACTTTAAAAAAAAGAAATTTTAGCTTTCTAAACCGAATTGAAACCGAACTGATACGTCAAAACCAGTAGGAAAAACCGAACCGTCAGTTTTGTGTATCGTTACACCCCTATATATATATATATATATATATATATATATATATATATATATATATTACCAGTTGATAGTATATATATATATATATATATATATATTACCAGTTGATAGTAATATTTCTAATGCTTTACTCTATGGGCTAGAGAACGCAATTGTTTCTCTTTTTTTCAATTCCTTTGATGTCAAAGCTTTTTTTAACATCATTACTCCAAGTCTTCAGAGTCACATGTATCCTTCAAAAAACAATCTAATACGCTGATTTGAAAACTAAAAACAGTGCTGTTTCATATTTTTGTGGAAACCCTGATGGTTATTTATTTTTTATTTTTTTGATGTACAGAAAGGTTAAAATAACTACCTTGTAAAATCTTGTTCTAGGTGACTTTACTGTCACTTTTGATATATTTAATGTAGGGATATGCACGAATATTTGGAATTTTCGAATATTCGAATATGTAATTATTATTCGAAAAATAAAATACTATTCGAATTTTGCTTTGCTGGCCGTAAATGCAGTGAGTCCATGACAAATCCTTAAGAACTAACTCGCAGTTATAATTAAATGCACTGGATGGCGCTGTGGAGTGTGTTAACAAGTTGTCTGTATTTGATCACATAATGTTGTTCGATCTGCCTTCACGAAGTTTGGAATTAACGTTACTTGAAAAGGATCTTACTAAACAGAATTACTTTTTGATACAAATTTATTAATTAATCTGAGTTATGATATCATCACCATGAGAAATCACATGAAATCCAAACAGTCGAATGAGGAAAGATAACGTCAGCTGTTCATCATTGCATCACAACTGCAGGTAAGCGCAGCTGGACCCCGCGTGATCAAAGATGTTAACTTATCTAATAGCAAAATGATTTTGAGACACACTTATTTTAAGTTTCGTTAAGGGGTAACCGGTTTAAGACCAGAAACTCTAATTCTACTATTTGTAAGCTTGTTTGTATTGCCTAATTTTAAGCTTGTCCAGAAATGGTGACAAAAATGTAAAAAAAAAAAAAAAAAAAGAAAAGAAAACCTTAAATAACGTCTTTTTCGTTAAACATAATTTAAATAACAAATATTCGAATATTTGATTTTTTTGAGCCCAATATTCGAATGCAATATTTTTGAAAACTGCCATCCTAATTTAATGCATCCTAAAAAGTTTATATAGATTGAAATATCTTTGAAATGATTCTTTTATGCCTCTATTTATAACAAGGTGTTCTGAAACATGCAAAATAGCACAAGTCTAAAAACTGTGGCAGATGCTGCTTGGCAGAACCCATAACACTCCCCTTTAAAAACTCACGCCAGGGCCTCACTAGAGAATTTTTGTAACTTATGTGTGAAAGGGTTGAACTACAACACATGCGAAAATTCACGTGAACATTCCTTCTGCAGGCTCACAGGGAGAGAGGAAACTCACACTGAGTCCACGGAAGAAGTTTTTGATGGAGTCCTCAGTAACGTGGTAGGGGAGGTTTCCCAGGAAGGCGGTAGTGGGGGCTCCGGGGCAGACGGGAGCGGTCAATATTCGGCTCACGGGCGGCACACGGAGCCGTCGGCAGGATGGAGACGATGAATGGGTAGCGCGCAGTACACGTCATCTTCTGTGTGCCAGGATGTAGTAACTGTAAAAGAGAGTGAAGTCGATTCAAATAGTTCTGCCTTCATTTCCTCACCCTCATGTCGACTCAAACGCAAATGACTTTCCTTATTCACTGTAACAAGCTGCTCTTTCCCATACAATACAAGACACAGGTTGTCAAGCTCTTAACAGGCACCATAATAATAATCACCTGCATTTCAAGTCTTCTGAATCCCATTGCAACAGCTTTCAGTGAGAAATACATTTTTTAAAAATCCGATTAAATTTGGAAATTATAATGAGGCGTTTGTGTTCAGGCTTGCCATAAATGATGGAGACACTATTGGTTCTTGTATTGAATGAGCAGACAAGGAAATGACACAGTCTAGAGTGTGACTCTTCCCACAGTTCTCCAGTAACTTTCAGCTTGGCAAAGCAGTTCATTTCACATTACAAAATTAGGGGTGGGAATCTCTAGGAACCTCACGATTCTGAATTACGAATTAGGAGGGCTTCGAGTTCGAATGCTAAATCGATTATCTGAATATTTTTTTGTCTGTGACTATAAATACTTTGCTTTAAAAGTAAAAAGTAATGACCCATGAAGAATTAATAATACATTTTATTAACATTGCAAAGAACCAACAGGAAAATAAATGTGTGCCTGAACTAGCAGCATACTTGTTATCCATAGTTTTTTTTTTGTTTTTCTCTCTTCTCAAGTTGATGGGGACCAGCAACTGTTTGGTTACCCGCATTCAAAAAAAAAAATCTTCTATTGTGTTCAGCACAAGAAAGAAATGAATACAGGTTTGAACAACATTAGAGTAAAATAATGACAGATTTTTTTTTTTTGTGAACTATCCCTTTAAGGACGAGCGGCAGTACTATTTATAGACCAGCAAGCGACTTGTACTAAATGCGTTTAATATAGACGCATATTACACCAGATTTTCTCTCAAATGTTTGCTTTCACTTAGACATAGCCAATGCTGTTTATGTAAACATTGTATGTATTTAACAGTATTAGCAGAAGACTCTGAAAGATAACTTAGTCCAGTGTTCAGGCGCTGTTTGACAGTGCCTGTGAGCCTCGGGAGGGCAAGGCTTATGCAAATAATGAACTTTTGTGAATTGCAGTGTCCCGGTGTACCTATTCATTAACGTGTGATGTGTAGGCTACGTCGCGTTGTACAGTTGAGACAGATGCGCCAGAACTGAACTGATAGAATGCACTGTAACACGATACTACGGTATTTCTTCAAAAGCAGATAGTAGAGACATTTAATCGTCCACGATCAAAAATCGTGCTATCGCACACCCCTCCACACGTCAGCTTTTACGAGGAGGGTGTTTGGATTCGACGCTCAGTCAGTCACGTCTGAGTCTCTGTTATGTGCACGCCACTGACGGTCGGCCACTGCACTTCTGCGCTTCAGAGTTCCGTCTTTCACGTTGCGTCAATATTACATTATTATAAATATATATACATTTTTATATATATATATTTTTTTGAAAATCGATTTTTGACATTTGCGAATCGAATTTCAAGAATCGCCCACATATATATAATACCATATATTTTTAATATGGTATTACGGTAGAAATCTAGCATATTGCTGTCTTCATCAGTTTTGTATTGTGTTCGATTTTAAACTGAAGTTTAATAGTTTAGAAAGATCATGTAACGTGAGAAGTTTGGTGGTGGTTGCGAAAAATGTAGTTATCGAATAATAAATGGTTCACAGTTCAGTCCATATACTGTTGTGATCATTGGGTCTCATTGCATGAAACATTCGTAAATATACGAGTAAATATGAGAGTGATTCGCGCGTAAAGAATATCTCCCGAAAACTCTTCTCCTGATTCACAAATACTTCGTAAACGTCAGATGTGATAGTGAAATGTGTGTGTGTGTGTGTGTGTTAGTGAATTCCAACCAGTCGTAAATGGGATGCGCGTGCACGTCATTCTCAATTACCATAAATCCTGCCCATTATATTCGACTGACATCTATATATAGGCATATAATCTAACATGAATGTGAATGAAAAAGAAAGATTTCTAGATGCAGAAATTGAAGTTTTATTATCAGAAGTTCATTCAAAACGCCACTTTTATTTTCAGAGCGTATAAGTGGCCTATCAGGTCCTAAAAAAGAAAGCTTGGCAGCATATTACAGATGCAGTTAATGAGAGCTTCATCTGTTAATAGGGCTGTAGTCAAGACCACCTTTGTGAGATCCAAGACAAGTCCAAGACCAGGACTAGCTCGAATCCAAGTCAAGACCGAGTCCAAAGAGGTTCGAATCCAAGTCAAGACCGAGTCCAAGAAGGTTCAGATTAAAGTACAAGACCGAGTCCAGGACAGAAAAAAAAAAAGTCTTCAGGGCCTGAATTTCATTTTTGCCAAACAAAATTTTTAAATTTATGTTGCTTAAATGTTTGTGCTCATTGCATTTTTTTACAATGGAGTAATGTTGTTAAGAATTTACACAACACAAGGCTTGATTTAAATAGTCAATTAAATTGAAAAAAGTTACATAAATAAATACAATAAAGATACAAATAAAGACAAATTAAGAGAAATGTTTTTGAATAGGTCTACACTAGTCTTCATAGACAGAAACTGAATAAAGTAATCAAATGGAAAATAACACTGGATAGTATTTTAGTCCTGAATAAATTAAACACATAGGCTAATCCTGATTCATTTAACTTAAAGCTCTCTTTTCTTGTTTTGACGACAAAATTAATGACCGACACATATGGTTACTGTCACTTTAAGAGCTAGTGGATGGATTCTCTGTTCATTATACTGGCATGCGTTTTATGCTTATTAAAGACAAAACCGACTATGTTTAGACCATTATACTCACGAAGACCGAAATTGACATGATTTTGAGTGTTAAAGCAATATAGCTAATCCGTGAAAAATAACTTTTGTTACTGGCCAGCGGTTCTTGAGAAGGATTTTCAATGAATGTGCACATAGTCATCCCAGAGTAGCGCGCAAGGACTGATAGTTTAAAATTACTTGAATGTTAAACTGGTAAGACTTAAAAAGACGTGCAAAT
The DNA here is from genome assembly GCA_030378365.1 of Hybognathus amarus. NCBI lineage: Eukaryota > Metazoa > Chordata > Actinopteri > Cypriniformes > Leuciscidae > Hybognathus > Hybognathus amarus. Next base: position 600,440 of record JAQIUQ010000261.1, on the reverse strand, counting down.
TAGTGATGCGCGGGTCGGCTTTTCTCCAACCCCGCGGGTCCCGCTTTTATGAAATTATTTGGCCCGCCCCAGCCCCGCACCGGCACCACTGTCTCTATTTTTACAACCCGCCCCGCCCCGCACCCGCGACCGTTAAATAGACAAGTAGCTACTTAGGCATTGTAATGTAAATGAAAATAGCCTTTTATTTCAGCCTGAAAGTGCTTGGAAACATTGCCTTGTAAACTGGCAACAACAGAACGATTATGAATATGAACCATAAATCAGGTCATATTAATAAACATTTTCAACATTTCCAAAGCAGCATTTGTATTCATCTAATAGGCTAAAACCATTTTTTTTTTATTTCTTTAGACCCCCCACAAATATGTTTGGACACGCTGGAAGTGGACATTTTGTGGCGCTACTAAGTATATGTTTCACACGGAGTTGCATCTTAGGTAACCGATGACTACTGTTGCTCCTGCTAGCCTGCAACTACTGCACTTATGAGAACCGCTCCCAAACATTAGATTTAGCAGCCCTGACCTTTTTTCTTTGAATCATGTATATTCCTGACCCCAGATTTCTCCCGCACCCTCGTCTTCCATCTTCGCTTTATATTTCTCCGTTGTTGCTATTGTTGTCGAGGCTGGCGGAGGGAGCTGCTTGCCGCTGCGCTTCCGTGACGTGTCACGTGACACCAAAGGTTTGGGAACCTCACGCAAGTTACTGCTGCTACGGCAATCCGTATTGTAACCTTATCAAATAACCTTATAAAATATGAAAATAGATATTCCCAAATATTTAATATAGGCTGGAAATTACAAGCAACATACATGGATAAAAAAATAAATAATAATAATTAATGACCCGCCCCGCAACCCGCCCCCGCAAATAAAGTGACAATTTCTTTACACCGCCCCAACTCCCGACCCGCCGGGTTCCCGCGGGCCCGCGGGTTACAGAGTCGACCCGCGCATCACTAGTGCAAATGTTAAGCTTTATTCACGATGCAGCTACTGGCTCGAATGCAAGTGAATATTCCGTCATGTCCTGACTCCTGAACGCGAGTGTGCATTATAGCGGCAGCGCTTGATGCGCCTTCTACAACACATGAGAGAAGAGAAGACGCGACAACGCTGAACACTCACGCCGGTTTGTGAAATTGCTGTCTGGCAGATAGTTATTAAAAGAATGATTTGATTTTATAATATGTGTGGATTGCGATTACGGGAATATCCCACATTATAAATGGGAGACCTGCGGGAATACATTAGAATTGTGCGCAACACCCAGTAACTATTAGTAACAGCATGAGAAGGCACGCTCCGTTGTAGTGAGCACTTGGTCGGTTAATTTGGGCATTTTCATAGTTAACGTTACCCTGATAGGCTAGTAATAAATGAACACGCATAAAAAAATGTTGGACTCTGGTTAGAGCCAAAAGCCATTTGGCAAGAGCCAGTGGCCGAGACCGAGACAGGTCGGAGTCCGAATACCAGCGAGTCCGAGACAAGTCGAGACCATAGAAAAGCAGTCTCGACATTTCAAGCTCTAGTCACAATTTGAGGCTCGGACTACTACAGCCCTGTCTGTTCATCGAAACAGTCCCAAAAGTGAGAAGAAAATGGTTCAACATTAAGCTTGACAGCAAAAAACAAATGAGTTAAAAAATCGTATTCAAACTGGAGAAGGACCACCATCGATCACCAGATCTGCTATTACTTATGAAAGCTTGTTTCCGCCATAGAATGAAAAATAAAAAAGGTAATTGCGACTTTTTATCTCACAATTTTGACTTTTTTTTCTCACAATTGCGAGTTTATATCTCGCGAATTCTGACTTTATTTCTCAGAATTGCGAGATGTAAAGTCAGAATTGCGAATGTAAAGTCAGAAATGCATGATAGGCTATAAAGTAAGAATTGTGAGATTTAAACTATTCTGAGGGGTTAGGGAAAGTTAGGATTCCCCCCTCCCTTAGAATTAGCCTGATAACTCGCAATTCTGACTTTATATTCGCAATTATAACACGCAATTTTGTGATAAAAAGTCGTATTTATTCTCTTTTTTTCAGTGACGGAAACAAGCTTCCATAAATTAGCCTACTGGCTCTCATGATAGAAGTAAAAAACAAACAAACGTTTTTTATATATAAAATACTATACTATATAATATAGGCTACTATATAAAATATTTTTTTCCAAAATGCTGTTTGAAATATGTAACCTACCGATTGTAAGGTGATTAAAATGCAGCCTTATTAATGAGTAAAACGTTCGATGTTAAGCGCACCATTTGCGCGTCGGCTGGGAGCAGTGTAGATTTCTTGCGTACCAACTAACATTTGGAAAATACGAACATTTTAATGAATCCGAAAATTTACGCCAGAACCACTTTACACACGATTTACACAAAAATTCGTTCTGCTCAATGTTTCATGAATGAGACCCATTGTGTGAAGAGTTTTGAAAATGTGATCTAAGTTTTGAGAAAATACGTCCTAGTGATTGTACAAATATTTTATATATATATATACTTTTATGCTTTATTTGACCTTTTTGACCTCTAGTCACTAGATTTTTCTATTGAATGGAAAAGAGCAGCACAAACATTTTGCAAAACTTCACGAGTTTGTAACGTCATCAGCGTTCAAAGATTTCACTAATTTCAATATTACAGTATTTGTTCTTCAGACATTCTTCTTTGAACACAGTAAGTATCAGCTGTTTGTAAAGTTACCCACATTTGGTTTCCAACCATTGAAAATGGCTAGAATTAAAGAATTTGGACATGGAGTCACATTGAGATCCCCATAACTTATGGATTTGTGGCATATAGGGCCTTAAAATGAAGATTCCAAAAGAAACGTTTATTAAAGGATTAGTTCACTTTTGAAAAAACTGTTGCTGATAATTTACTCACCCCCATGTCATCCAAGATGTCCATGTCTTTCTTTCTTCAGTCGAAAAGAAATTAAGGTTTTTGATGAAAACATTCCAGGATTTTTCTCAAATGGACTTCCATGGGAACCAGACGGTCCAAGCTCCAAAAGATCGTTAATAACAGTTTCAGATCCAGCTTCAAATGTCTTTAAACGACACCAGACGATGAATAAGGGTCTTATCATGCGAAACGATGGGTTATTTCAAAACTTATTCCAAAAATGTAACTTTTCTAAGGACAAATGGTAGCCTTGCTCTATTTCTGGAGGCGCGTTTGTAACGTCACGTAATACGTAATTACGTTCAAAAGGTCACGGGTGACGTAGCTGGAAGTACAGAGTCAGTAAGTTGAACACATAGGTTGAACGTGCAAACTAACTCGAACGCCGTTTACAAAAAAAAAAGGAATTAAAAGGTAAAATAACGATGTCGGACGATTTTGATTCTGTACTTACGGCTACTGTCGCCGTGACCTTTTGAGACGTAATTACGTATTACGTGACGTTACAACGACGCCTCCAGAATAGAGCTAGGCTACCATTTGTCCTTAGAAAGTTACATTTTTGGAATAAGTTTTGAAATAACCCATCGTTTCGCATGATAAGACCCTTATTCATCGTCTGGTGTTGTTTTAAAGACATTTGAAGCTGGATCTGAAACTGTTATTAACGATCTTTTGGAGCTTGGGCCGTCTGGTTCCCATGGAAGTCCATTATATGGAGAAAATCCTGGAATGCTTTCATCAAAAACCTTAATTTCTTTTCGACTGAGGAAAAGAAGACATGGAATATCTTGGATGACATGGGGTGAGTAAATTATCAGCAAAAGTTTTTCAAAAGTGAACTAATCCTTTAAGGATCATGAGATATCTGTTAATACTTCTTTAGTTACAGGGATGCAAACTTTGGAAAAAACATGTTATGGCACTCAGACAGGTATGTTCTTGAGCATTTTAGATATTCCTCTTTAAAAAAAAAAAGTATCAGTATGTAAGACCCACATTTTGATTTTGACCACTGAAAATGTGTACAATTTACCAATTTACTCATTGAGCTGCATTGAGATCCCCATATCTCTGGAAATGAACCATATAGGGCCTTTAAAATGGAGATAACAAAAGAAAAGTTTAAAAGCATTTAAGATATCTTTAACACTTACTTGAGTTTACAGGCATGCAAACATCAGGCATGAAGTGCTTTCTCCCATTTTTGAACTATCACTGTTAGCATTTAATGAAACAATTATTGCTGAAGTCAACATATTTTAGTAAAAGACCTACCAATCTCAGTGTAACAATAAAATACGGATGCTGTCATCTTCCTACAGTCATTTTTACCCACCAGTAATTTGGCTCCAAATCTCAGATGAAAATTTAGTATAAAGTTTAGAAAAAGTAGTATTACTCAGTCAACATATCCATCCACTACATTTAATATTTTGGCTCTTTTTTTGCATTTACGTATTTTTTTCTTCAGAAAAAAAATGAAAAAATCTAAAAACTTTAGCCGGGGACGTCTGGTTGTGTTGATGCGTAATGACCCAGATAGATTATCGAAATATAAAAGAAATTGCAAAAAAATTGCAAAAAAAGTATATTTTGAAAGCAAAGTGCCAACAATTCAGATGTGGAAGATGTTTTAAACCCATATGTGCCTCTTACCATCTCCCTCCAGGTCATCGAGTCTCGTCGGCCCAGCTCGTGGGCTTTGGGGGCGCATAACTCGGCGAAGCATTTCCCCCGCTGTCCTCCGCTAAAAAGTCCGTCAGGGTAAGGGTCTTACCCTTTTTTTTATTCTTTTTAGCTGTCAGGGAATAAACAATTAGTATGAGTTGAAAACAGTATGAAAAGTTCTCCATAACGCTTAAACACCATAACTTGGTGAAAATAAACACAAATGAGAACTAATGCCTGGTAAATATAAAGTATGCTGTATGTGGTCCATACAAACATTTACAATCTAACATCATTAAGCCTGCAATTAAACGACAAAGTTAGTGTACTTCCTCCTTTGTATTAAATATACAAAGTCAAATGGAAATGTGGAGTAACCAGCCCTAATTAATTTGCATAGACAAACTGCAGCATTTGGAAAACAAGAAAGCTGTTTCCAAGTGTTAACCGCACTCATCTGGTGAGGTTAACACTCGGAGAGAGGCATTGTTGTGAGCAACTACATGCTTCCGGAGCTCTTTTGTGACAAACTGCACTGTCAGGACATTCCAGCCCTGTGAATCTGAATCAGTGTTTACTGTAGGGCTACCAGACCCCACTGCAAAACCAAAACAAAGCGCTGAAGGTCTGACAATACGGTGGCGTATTGCATTCACTTGAAGAAAAAAAATCTACTCTGTTTTTCTGAATTAACGAGTTAATTTTTCATGAGAAAATTTTTTTTTGCTCTGTTTATTTGAATTAACGAGTTAATTTTTCATGAGAAATTTTTTTTTGCTCTGTATTTCTGAATTAACGAGTTAATTTTTCATGAGAAAAATTTTTTTTGCTCTGTTTTTCTGAATTAATCGAGTTAATTTTTCATGAGAAAATTTTGTTTTGCTCTGTTTTTCTGAATTAATCGAGTTAATTTTTCATGAGAAAATTTGTTTTTGCTCTGTTTTTCTGAATTAACTGAGTTAATTTTTCATGAGAAAAAAAAGTTTTTGCTCTGTTTTTCTGAATTAACGAGTTAATTTTTCATGAGAATTTTTTTTGCTCTGTTTTTCTGAATTAAATCGAAGTTAATTTTTCATGAGAAATTTTGTTTTGCTCTGTTTTTCTGAATTAAGTTTGAAGTTAATTTTTCATGAGAAAATTTTTTTTGCTCTGTTTTTCTGAATTAATCAAGTTAATTTTTCATGAGAAAAATTTGTTTTGCTCTGTTTTTCTGAATTAACGAGTTAATTTTTCATGAGAAAAATTTGTTTTGCTCTGTTTTTCTGAATTAAATCGAGTTAATTTTTCATGAGAAAAAAGTTTTTGCTCTGTTTTTCTGAATTAACGAGTTAATTTTTCATGAGAATTTTTTTTGCTCTGTTTTTCTGAATTAACGAGTTAATTTTTCATGAGAAAATTTTGTTTTGCTCTGTTTTTCTGAATTAACTGAGTTAATTTTTCATGAGAAATTTTTTTTTGCTCTGTTTTTCTGAATTAACGAGTTAATTTTTCATGAGAACATTTTTTTTGCTCTGTTTTTCTGAATTAATGAGTTAATTTTTCATGAGAAAATTTTTTTGCTCTGTTTTTCTGAATTAACGAAGTTAATTTTTCCTGAGAAATTTTTTTTGCTCTGTTTTTCTGAAATTAACGAGTTAATTTTGCATGAGAAAATTTTTTTTGCTCTGTATTTCTGAATTAACGAGTTAATTTTTCATGAGAAAAAATTTTTTTGCTCTGTTTTTCTGAATTAACTGAGTTAATTTTTCATGAGAAAAATTTGTTTTGCTCGTTTTTCTGAATTAATCGAGTTAATTTTTCATGAGAAAAATTTGTTTTGCTCTGTTTTTCTGAATTAATCGAGTTAATTTTTCATGAGAAAAAAGTTTTTGCTCTGTTTTTCTGAATTAACGAGTTAATTTTTCATGAGAATTTTTTTGCTCTGTTTTTCTGCAATTAATCGAGTTAATTTTTCATGAGAAAAATTTGTTTTGCTCTGTTTTTCTGAATTAAATCGAAGTTAATTTTTCATGAGAAAATTTTTTTTGCTCTGTATTTCTGAATTAACGAGTTAATTTTTCATGAGAACATTTTGTTTGCTCTGTTTTTCTGAATTAATGAGTTAATTTTTCATGAGAAAATTTTTTTTGCTCTGTTTTTCTGAATTAACGAGTTAATTTTTCCTGAGAAATTTTTTTTGCTCTGTTTTTCTGAATTAATGAGTTAATTTTTCATGAGAAAATTTTTTTTGCTCTGTTTTTCTGAATTAATCGAGTTAATTTTTCATGAGAAAAATTTTTTTGCTCTGTTTTTCTGAATTAAACTGAGTTAATTTTTCATGAGAAATTTTTTTTGCTCTGTTTTTCTGAATTAATGAGTTAATTTTTCATGAGAAAAAAAGTTTTTGCTCTGTTTTTCTGAATTAACAAGTTAATTTTTCATGTGAAAAATTTGTTTTGCTCTGTTTTTCTGAATTAATCGAGTTAATTTTTCATGAGAAAAATTTGTTTTGCTCTGTTTTTCTGAATTAACGAGTTAATTTTTCATGAGAAATTTTTTTTTGCTCTGTATTTTCTGAATTAACGAGTTAATTTTTCATGAGAAAAATTTTTTTTGCTCTGTTTTTCTGAATTAACGAAGTTAATTTTTCATGAGAAAAATTTGTTTTGCTCTGTTTTTCTGAATTAATCAAGTTAATTTTTCATGAGAAAAATTTGTTTTGCTCTGTTTTTCTGAATTAACGAGTTAATTTTTCATGAGAAAAAAAGTTTTTGCTCTGTTTTTCTGAATTAATCGAGTTAATTTTTCATGAGAATTTTTTTTGCTCTGTTTTTCTGAATTAATGAGTTAATTTTTCATGAGAAAATTTTGTTTTGCTCTGTTTTTCTGAATTAACGAGTTAATTTTTCATGAGAAAATTTTTTTTGCTCTGTATTTCTGAATTAACGAGTTAATTTTTCATGAGAAAAATTTGTTTTGCTCTGTTTTTCTGAATTAATCGAGTTAATTTTTCATGAGAAAAATTTGTTTTGCTCTGTTTTTCTGAATTAATCGAGTTAATTTTTCATGAGAAAAATTTGTTTTGCTCTGTTTTTCTGAATTAACGAGTTAATTTTTCATGAGAAAAAAAGTTTTTGCTCTGTTTTTCTGAATTAATCGAGTTAATTTTTCATGAGAAAATTTTTTTTGCTCTGTTTTTCTGAATTAACGAGTTAATTTTTCATGAGAAAATTTTGTTTTGCTCTGTTTTTCTGAATTAACGAGTTAATTTTTCATGAGAAAATTATTTTTTGCTCTGTATTTCTGAATTAAATCGAAGTTAATTTTTCATGAGAACATTTTTTTTGCTCTGTTTTTCTGAATTAATGAGTTAATTTTTCATGAGAAAATTTTTTTGCTCTGTTTTTCTGAATTAACGAGTTAATTTTTCATGAGAAAATTTTTTTTGCTCTGTTTTTCTGAATTAATCGAGTTAATTTTTCATGAGAAAATTTTTTTTGCTCTGTATTTCTGAATTAACGAGTTAATTTTTCATGAGAAAAAATTTTTTTGCTCTGTTTTTCTGAATTAAATCGAGTTAATTTTTCATGAGAAAAATTTGTTTTGCTCTGTTTTTCTGAATTAATCGAGTTAATTTTTCATGAGAAAAATTTGTTTTGCTCTGTTTTTCTGAATTAACGAGTTAATTTTTCATGAGAAAAAAAGTTTTTGCTCTGTTTTTCTGAATTAACGAGTTAATTTTTCATGAGAAAAATTTTTTTGCTCTGTTTTTCTGAATTAATCGAGTTAATTTTTCATGAGAAAAATTTGTTTTGCTCTGTTTTTCTGAATTAATCGAGTTAATTTTTCATGAGAAAAATTTTTTTGCTCTGTATTTCTGAATTAATCGAAGTTAATTTTTCATGAGAACATTTTTTTTGCTCTGTTTTTCTGAATTAATGAGTTAATTTTTCATGAGAAAATTTTTTTTGCTCTGTTTTTCTGAATTAACGAGTTAATTTTTCCTGAGAAATTTTTTTTGCTCTGTTTTTCTGAATTAATGAGTTAATTTTTCATGAGAAAATTTTTTTTGCTCTGTTTTTCTGAATTAACGAGTTAATTTTTCATGAGAAAAATTTTTTTTGCTCTGTTTTTCTGAATTAATCGAGTTAATTTTTCATGAGAATTTTTTTTGCTCTGTTTTTCTGAATTAATGAGTTAATTTTTCATGAGAAAAAAGTTTTTGCTCTGTTTTTCTGAATTAACAAGTTAATTTTTCATGTGAAAAATTTGTTTTTGCTCTGTTTTTCTGAATTAATCGAGTTAATTTTTCATGAGAAAAATTTGTTTTGCTCTGTTTTTCTGAATTAACGAGTTAATTTTTCATGAGAAAAATTTGTTTTGCTCTGTTTTTCTAATTAAATCGAGTTAATTTTTCATGAGAAAAATTTGTTTTGCTCTGTTTTTCTGAATTAACGAGTTAATTTTTCATGAGAAATTTTTTTTGCTCTGTTTTTCTGAATTAATGAGTTAATTTTTCATGAGAAAAAAAGTTTTTGCTCTGTTTTTCTGAATTAACGAGTTAATTTTTCATGAGAATTATTTTTTTTGCTCTGTTTTTCTGAATTAATGAGATAATTTTTCATGGAAATTTTTTTTGCTCTGTTTCTCTGAATGAAAAATTCTTCTTATGAAAAATTAAGTCGTTAATTCAGAAAAACAGAGCAAAAACTTTTTTTCTCACTGAAAAATTAAGTCGTTAATTCAGAAAAAAACAGCAAATAAAATTTTCTCATGAAAAATTAACTCATTAATTCAGAAAAACAGAGCAAAAAAATGTTTCTCATGAAAAAATTAACTCGTTAATTCAGAAAAACAGAGCAAAAAAATTTTTCTCATGAAAAATTAACTCGATTAATTCAGAAAAACAGAGTAGATTTTTTTCCTTCAAGTGAATGCAATATCGCTATCGTACAACAACATTATCCTTCAGATCAACTTATAGACACTGGTTAGGAGGAGGAGAGAGTAGAGTGACAACTCTATGAATTATGATTATACGGTCCCATCACACCTACAAAGTCAAAACACACTGTCATTTCACTAGTGAAGCACATTTGAACATTAAAGGAGGTTTAAAGCTTGACAAGATGTGTAAAAAGTGTTTTGAGGTGTTTTCTTTAGAAAAGCTGCATGGGAATTTGGGGTGCTGAGATCTCAATTAAAGTTACAATAGTTACAATTTTTCAGAGCCAGGACTCCCAAAAATGTGCATATGAGTTTTATTTTTATTTTGTCTCAGGGTAGTGCAGATAAACTCCGGTGGTGATTTGCATTCACTTGAAAAAAAAACTACTCTGTTTTTCTGAATTAACGAGTTAATTTTTCATGAGAAAAAAAATTTTGCTCTGTTTTTCTGAATTAATGAGTAAATATTTCATGAGAAAATTTTTTTGCTCTGTTTTTCTGAATAAATCGAGTTAATTTTTCATGAGAACATTTTTTTTCTCTGTTTTTCTGAATTAACGAGTTAATTTTTCATGAGAAAATTTTCTTTTGCTCTGTTTTTCTGAATTAATGAGTTAATTTTTCATGAGAAAAAAAAGTTTTTGCTCTGTTTTTCTGAATTAATGAGTTAATTTTTCATGAGAATTTTTTTTGCTCTGTTTTTATGAATTAATGAGTTAATTTTTCATGGAAATTTTTTTTGCTCTGTTTTTCTGAATGAAAAATTTTTCTTATGAAAAATTAAGTCGTTAATTCAGAAAAACAGAACAAAAACTTTTTTTCTCATGAAAAATTAAGTCGTTTAATTCAGAAAAACAGAGCAAAAACTTTTTTCTCATGAAAAATTAAAGTCGTTAATTCAGAAAAACAGAGCAAAAACTTTTTTTCTCATGAAAAATTAAGTCGTTAATTTAGAAAAACAGAGCAAAAACTTTTTTTCTCATGAAAAATTAACTCGTTAATTCAGAAAAACAGAACAAAAACTTTTTTTCTCAAGAAAAATTAACTCGTTAATTCAGAAAAACAGAGCAAAAAAAATTTTCTCATGAAAAATTAACTCGTTAATTCAGAAAAACAGAGCAAAAAAAATTCTCATGAAAAATTAACTCGTTAATTGAGAAAAACAGAGCAAAAAAAATTTTCTCATGAAAAATTAACTCGTTAATTCAGAAAAACAGAGTAGATTTTTTTTCTTCAAAGTGAATGCAAACACGCCACCGTAGAAACCTGCAGGGTCATTCTGTGAAATGTGTGCCTTTTCTGGTATGACAAGGAGATTTTTTTTTTATTTAAACTTGTTTACGATTTTACAACTCCATAAGAAAAAAACCAACAACAATACAAATAACATAAAAATACAAATAAGTAAAAACAAAAAATATTTTTTTTAAAAAACTAAATAAAACAATAATAAAAATAAAAAGGTAGCAATAGAGTACGGTAATTAAATATGCAAAACAACAATGATAAAAAAGTAATAAAAAGTCACAGCATTAAAATGAAATAAAATCAAGTTGGTGTATTAATGATAATATAACAGTTAAGCATCATGGAGGGAAACGAAAGTTATTTGTAAAATGGACATTGTAATAAAGGGTTCAAAACAGTGACAACTGCTTGTCCCGGGACAGTGCAGTGCAGAAGACCAATGAGAACACTAACAAGTTAATCTTGCGATTAAACGAGGAACATGTTTTTGCTCCATATATATGAGATCTTTTTGCTCATGCAAGGCGAGCTGTCAGTTAAACGCGTGAAGAAACTCAGTGAATGTATGAAGTTACAGCAGCCCTCCTTCAAATCTGCGTCTGCGCTTGAGCCAACGGTTTAATTCAATTCTTGTAAACAAACCAAATATATGTATTGCATTCACACAAGGAAAAACAAAATAGTTGCAATGCAACAAAAACAACACAAAGCAGACACGGGCTTGGCTGCATGTCCTTCATTTTCTGTCTGAGTTCATGTGTGCGTTGAAACAGCGCTCGCGTGTTGTCTGAACAGAAAGTAAATAAGCTGATCAATATGTTTTCGCATTTGCACGTACAGCTGTTGGTGCAGTTTCGACGCAGCGTCCCTTCATAACTCAAGAGCAAGCTTTTGCAATCAGCTCTCGCCGCTACGGTTGCGACCATCTCGGACACACTTTATCTGCCAGTCAAGGATATCTCCCCGACACAAATGACACGTCGCACCCAAAAATTTCCAACCGGCCCAGGCACAAATGTAAAAAATCCTCACCTGCAGCCGCCATGCTGGAGAAGGAGTGCGTGTCATATCCCGGATGGGGGCGTGGCACGGTGCGTGACGTCAGCGCGCACCCAGCGCTAGTTTCAGTCACGTGATTATTAAAAATTCTCTCTTATGATTCTTTTTTGTCCAAATTCAATTTTCTTGTAAAATTTAAAGAATTTTCTGTAGTAATTAAAGCTGTTCCCTCTGGGCTTATTAATTTAATGTGCAGCCATATGACTTAAAGATAGAGATTACGATCACCTTATAAATGGTAAACATATTTGATAAAAAAAAATGTACTAACAAAGATATAAGACAAGTATTTAACGAACAAAAGAGAATTACTCCAAGAGGGAAATTTTACTGGAATTCCATGTTAATTGGATGAAAGCATTGCTGCTTCCTTACAAATTCTGTATTTCTAACAAAGTAAGAGAAATTCACTTGAAGATCTTACACAAAATATATCCAACTAATATGTGGCTTTCTAATTTCACCGATGTTGTTAAGTTATATTTAATGTTCTTTTTGTAATAACAGTGAGGAGTCTTTGAATCATCTATTTGTTGAGTGCCAAAGTGTGAAATCATTTTGGAAAGAGTGTTTTTCTACTTTTTCAGTTAAAGTTAATCTGATGATAACTCTGAATGTGAATTTGCTACTTTGAAAATGATGATAAAAATGTTCAGAATTTTGTAAATTTTATCATCTTAAATGGCAAGGTTTTCATCCATAAATGTAGATTGTCAAAATCTCCTCCCTTATACAAGGTTTTCTCTAACGAACTCACTCTATTAATGAAGTCTCTCAAAATTGTAAAAAAAACTCAAAAGCTGTGTCTATTGTAAAATATTATGAATCTGTATTTGCCAAGTTATGAATGTCTCTTTATTTTATTTATTATTTTTCTTTAATTTAATCATCTTTGGAGTTTGTTACTCATGCCTGTTTTGTTTTGTATTTTTGTATGTACTGTTTTGTACTGTTTTCACATGTTCAAAAAAAAAAATCACGTGATTATTATGACGCGGCGCAAAATTCCAAGAGGCTGGCGCGTATTATGGAACGCTCAGATGTGCCAGCGTCACATCGACATAGAAATCGTCTCTGCATCACTAAGATTCTAAATTCTCGTCATGATGACGTCACAAGCAGAGCTGTTGAAATGCTGGTGAAACCTAGCGTTTGGCGATTTCGGACGAACCGTTCGCGACCGGTGAGGCGTATGGCAAGCCGTTTTAACATTAAATACTCCTTCCCGTACTAGTCATAAATCAGTTTTGACTAGTCATAATTCCAGCAACCAGGATTGAATAATAATAATAATAATAATAATATGTTTATTTTATATAGCGCCTTTCAAAGTTCTCAAGGTCGCTTTACAGTTCAGTACAAATAAGCATCACATAACAACATGACATAGAAACAATACAATAAATAAATAAAGACATAGAAACATGACATAGAAAAAAAAAATAAAAAAATAAAATAAAAATAAAAATTGAAATAGTGGAACATAAACATAGAAATCAGCAGAAACAAGTAGCGAAAAGATAAGTTTTAAGGTGAGTTTTGAAATCGTGTAATGATGAGAGGTCACGGATGTCTTGGGGAATAGAATTCCAGAGAGTTGGGGCAGCAGTACAAAAAGCCCTACCACCAAAAGTTGATCGTTTGTGCCGAGGAATCCTTAAGAGACCGGTATCAGAGGATCGAAGTGTGCGAGCTGGGGAGTAGGTATGGATGAGATCAGAAAGATAGGGGAGGGGCAAGACCATGGAGTGCTTTGAATGTGATAAGGAGGATCTTGTAGTGGATACGAAAACGTACCGGTAGCCAATGAAGTCTGCATAAAATCGGAGTGATGTGGGAAGATTTCTTTGTGTATGTAAGGACCCTAGCTGCTGAGTTCTGTATGTATTGGAGTTTATTTATAGAGGAGTCGGGTAAGCCATAGAAAAGAGAATTGCAGTAATCAAGCCGTGATGTGATGAAAGCATGAACCAAAGTTTCAGCATCGCTGATGTTCAGAAATGGACGCAAACGTGCAATATTACGAAGGTGAAAGAAGGCAGACTTAGTGAGAGAGGAAATGTGTGGAAGGAAGGAAAGAGAGGAATCAAAGATTATACCAAGGTTTTTGACAGTAGTGGAAGGTTGAACCGAAACTCCAGCAATATGAACATTGTTAACACAGAAACGGGATGTAATCCGAGGTGAGCCAATAAGAAGTAAATCTGTTTTGTCAGTGTTGAGTTTGAGAAAATTACTGGTCATCCAGGCATTTAGATCATCAATACAGGCTGATATGGAATTTGTGGGAAAAGGAGAATTGCTTTGTGAATGAATGTATAGTTGGGTGTCATCAGCGTAACAGTGGAATTTAAAGCCATGATGACGGATGATGTTACCTAATGGGAGCATGTAGATGATAAAGAGAAGAGGCCCAAGAACAGAACCCTGGGGAACACCGTGTGGGACAGAGACAGTAATGGACTTAGCCTGGCGAATAGAGATGTAATGCTGGCGATCAGACAGGTAAGAAGTGAACCAAGATAGTGCAGTTCCAGAAACACCAATAGCAGAGAGTCGCGAGATGAGAGTACTGTGAGAGATTGTGTCAAATGCAGAGGAAATATCTAGAAGAATTAGAATACTGGTGGAGCCGGAGTCAGTGGCCATGAGGAGATCATTGACAACCCTGAGAAGTGCTGTTTCAGTGCTGTGGAGGGTGCGGAAAGCAGATTGAAAACATTCATAGTGGTTGTTAGCTGACAAGTGTGTTTGAAGTTGGGCAGAGACCACCTTCTCAAGTAGCTTCGAGAGAAATGGTAGATTTGAGATTGGTCTGAAATTGGCCATGTTGGTGGGGTCGAGGCCGTGTTTCTTTAGGACAGGAGTGACAGCAGCAGTTTTCAATTCCAGAGGAACAGAACCAGTAATTAGTAGTTGGGAGATGAGAAGTGAAATTGGCAGAGAAATAACAGATGCACATTTTTTAAGTAAAGTAGTAGGAGCAGGATCAAGATGACATGAAGATGTGTTTGCTTTGTTAATTAGCTCAGAGATATAAGCAGGGGTTGGGGGGCAAAATTAGTGAGAGTACCAGGTGTAAAAGCAGTGGCGAAGTCGTGTGTGTAGACGGGAGAGATCATGGATGGGAAATGATTGTGAATGCTATCAGTTTTATTTAAAAAGAAATGCAGGAATGACTCACAGAGGTCAGCTGGGTTACTAATGACAGGTGCAGGAGGGTTGGTGAGTTTATTGACCACCGAAAACAGTGCTTTGGGTCGAGAGGACGCATTATTAATAATAGTAGAAAAGTAATTAGAGCGTGCAGTGTTTATAGCAGATTTGTACAGTTGGATATGGTCAGTGTAAGCAGTAAGATGAACAGTCAAACCAGTTTTCCTATAAAGGCGTTCAAGACGACGACCAGCTGTTTTTAGATTGCGAAGTGCAGGGGTAAACCAGGGAGATGTGTGTGTAGAGGGTACTACTCTACTTTTAAGAGGAGCATGTATATCAAGGGCACTGGAAATACCAGCATTATATTTGGTAAGGATATCAAGACAGCTAGTGTGTTCAGTAATATCAGAGAGATAAGTTTGTGCCGATTCAGAAAACAGTACTGGATTAACAGAATTGAGGTTACGGAAGGTTATAGTGGATTTCACCCTGAGGCGGGGAAGAGGCATTACACAGTTTAGTTCAACAAGGAGGTGATCAGACAGTCCAATTTGAGCACCAAGCACAGAAACATTACATAGACCAGTAGTGCAGACGAGATCCAATGTGTGACCTTTAGAGTGCGTAGCAAAATCAACATGTTGTACAAGATTGAAACATTCAAATAATGACATGAGTTCACGCGATTCTGCACAGCCAGTATCAACATGTATGTTGAAATCACCAAGTAATATAACATAAGAGGATAAGGCACAGGAAAGGGTTAACAGTTCATGCAGTTCACTGAAGAAATTTGAGATCGCTTTAGGTGGACGATACAGGAGAATCAAGATCATTGGAGATGTACCAGAAACTTTGAGAACTAGATATTCAAAAGTTAAAGTCTCGTGAAAATCAATAGTTTTGACTGGGATGCTGCTGCGGTGAACAGCAGCCAGGCCACCACCCCTTGATGTCAAACGAGGTTTGGCCAGGTAGCTGTATCCACAGGGAGTGAGAAGATTTAGGTGGAAATAGTCATTAGGAGTTTGCCATGTTTCAGTGAGGAGCAATAAGTCAAAGTTTTTCTCAGTCAGTAGTGAGCAAAGCACAGTAGCCTTATCTGTGAGGGACCGACAGTTAAATAGCGCGACTGCAGGATGAAACGCGCAGTCATTGCGCGTCTTAGTCAGAGACGAATCACATGAAACTGTTTTTAATGAGGAAAGGTTTATTCCACGGTGACCAGAAGACACCATAGAATAGCAGATATCCAAGCGGTTCGACCAGACGGAAGGAATGGCTGAAGGCGACGAGCAGTGCGATGAGAAGTGGAGTCGACGGGAGCGATGTACATAGTGGGGTCGCCTAGCAATCCCGAGCTCCGTGCAGAGTCCGTATGTAGTCGCGTCGAGACGAGGACGCGTTTTCATGCAACGCAGTTGGAGTAGCGAGTAGTTAAGCACCATAGGTACGACACAGCAGAGTAATAATCCCAGAGTTAGAACTCTAGGCAGTACCGGGACCGGGACGTTGGATGTAGTATACATAATTAGACCGCAAACATGTAGAGACAACACGACATCACTGGCAATTTTAACGCACTTCCCTTGCAATAGAGTGCAAGAAAGCAGCAACACTCTAAGCGCTAATTATGCACGATCAACGCAGTATGAAGACCTTATCAGATAAATTGAGTGATAGGGGGTAACCTGCCACTCAAAAAACTGTCCACAATAGATAAGCGAGGGAGTGGAGACTCACCAGCCACCTACGTAGAAGGTGTACACAATAGCGCGAAGATCGGCAAACAGCAGCAGAGTAGTGTAGGTTCGATGAGTGCCAGTGATGAGTTGGAGAGTTGTCCGTTGTCAGTATCCGCGTTAAATCCGTGTTAAATCCACAGGGAAATGACAATAATAAAGTCCAGGAAACGACTGTTCAGCAAAGAAGGAGATGAGCCGGTAGACGCAAAAGCAACAAAACAAACAAACAAACAAAAAAGTTCCAGCAAGAAGCGGCAGCAAGGCGCGCACAGCGTACTCTCACCGGAAAAACGGAAATGTCAGGAAATGAATTGAAGTCAGGAGAGTGCAGTGCTGAAGTTTGACCGAGGCAATTTAAACGAGAAGCTCATTTTAGCAGTTTACATACACTCGTATTCAACCGTACTGACCGTACGTGCCTACATGGTTTCGGGAACCAAGATAGACCGGTATTTGCCCATTTGCTGTAGTTAAATAGCCACGATGGCAAAGGGCGCCCACTGTTTCTCGTTCAGCTTTAATATTATGCTTTTATGTTACGTTACTGATTCCATTAATATTTACACTTTTCCTTCCAAAATGTTTGTTGTGGTAAGAAATCGTATTTGTTGTCTAACATAGAGCCGTGAATGTCACTCACAATATAGTAGGCTATGAATATGTATAGTATAAATGTAATTCGGACGTTCTACATCCATCATGTTTTATAGGTCATGTGACCTACCAGCTTCAGTTGCGTCGCCTTCACTGCCATCCGTTAATCCTCTCCTGTGGCCTCACGGATGTAAAGTGTCCATGGAATGTGCGTGAAGCTGGAAGAAGTAGGTCATCCGGGGACTTTTCGCCTAATACTGCTTTTTGAAATGTGTTCGTAACAGACTATTCTGTTGGTGTACTGTTTTCGCATACTATATAGTAGGCCTAGGGAAGATTGAAGAAATATTTTGAAGATTTAAAGGGAGAAAGGACCCAGAGTGTCTAATGTTATGAACCGCGTTATGAACACAACCACTCTCCACAGTGCCTAATGAAGCACCCGTCTTTGAGCAACTGCTTCATATCTGCAGTGAAGACCAATCAGGAGATCACCAGATATCCGAGAAGAGTTTGCTCAGAGGGTGATAAAGGGTCTATGTGTTGTGCTTTCTCGCAGGATAGCTGTTTTGGTCGGTGCTGGCTGGTGGTGGGTGTCGTCACTCCACACCATATCTATGGGAATGACCCACGGCGTCAGGTGGTGTGGCGCCCTCACTCCCTCAGCGCCTTCGACCAGGTGAAGCACTCTTACTACACGAGACGCTGCTTTATATCTCTCGACGGTCGCAGTAGTGAAGATCAATAGTGAAGGCTTCGCTAGGTGGGTGTCGGATGGGGTCCACTTCAGCTTCTGGTGGTTGCCGACGCGAGTTCGGGGAGGGAGGCAGGACAAGCCCTTCCCTGGCTGTGGTGAGTTGGAGTGGCACAGATACCGCAGGGGACCTAATGGCTGGAGCTGAAATTAGTTAGGTTTACGGTTTTAGTGTGGCGGGACATTGAAGAGTGGGCTCCATGCATTGGTTCTGCTGGTCATCTGGGACAAGAGTGGAGATTTTAAAGTGTGTATGTCAGGTTAAAAATTTTTTTTTAGATATATTAAATAAGGTTTAGATGTCTGAGTTAAAATGTAATTATTATGTAATCATTAAGCTTTATAGCCATTTCTGTCAAGATCATATTTTTAAAACACTGTGGAGCTGGCTGTGACGTCAGAAGAGCTGAGACGTGACAAAGACGTTCCATTCAAGTATGGAGAGTTTTGAGTCTGAGGAGATCCAGAATCCCCCTCAAACCTATGATGGCCCACAGCCTTACAATTTTGAGCCTCCCAGGTGTGAGACAGTCAGATGAGTCTATTTAAACATAAATTTAAATAATTCCTATCGAAGAAACATAAATATCTGGTTTGAAGAGAACCAGAGTGGGGAGTTGGTCAGGTGTCTTGGTAAGTATAGGCATAACTTAGAGGTGGAACGGTACATGTATTCATATACATAGTTCCCACAGGCGAATTAATGTCACGTGACCTCCCCGGAGACGCCATCTTTGAGGGCAAAACCGCTGTGTTTACCATAGGTTTTTACAAAGTTTTATCAGAGAATGTCGTTTTACAAACAAATATTTATTTCTGTTTATATTATTATGCAAATCATGAAAAGACAAAGTGAAATAGATTATAAAGAGACTATTAAAACAAGACAGAGAGAGGTACAATGCGAAAATTTCATTCATAAATGGTGTGGATCCGTATATGCAGTAATGAAGGAAGCACCGAGCAATGATTATGCAGCTTTGCCTCAGATACAGTATTTTCATGTGTACCATTATCTGGTATTGGTGAGGAGTTTTTACACATTGTGAGCAATTCCGAGTCTGGACATCACTGGAGGCGTACAATCTGCTAGCCGTGGGCTGGTTCGGTGACGTTTGCTTTAGTGCAATCAATGGAAAAGTAACTTATCATAGCGAAGTAGCATGATGCTAATCTGTCTAATAAAAAGCCATAGCCTGCACAACTTAAAGGATTAGTTCACTTTTGAAAAAACTTTTGCTGATAATTTACTCACCCCATGTCATCCAAGATGTCCATGTCTTTCTTTCTTCAGTTGAAAAGAAATTAAGGTTTTTGATGAAAACATTCCAGGATTTTTCTCCATATAATGGACTTCCATGGGAACCAGACAGTCCAAGCTCCAAAAGATCGTTAATAACAGTTTCAGATGCAGCTTCAAATGTCTTTAAACGACACCAGACGATGAATAAGGGTCTTATCATGCGAAACGATGGGTTATTTCAAAACTTATTCCAAAAATGTAACTTTTCTAAGGACAAATGGTAGCCTAGCTTTATTCTGGAGGCGCGTTGTAACGTCACGTAATATGTAATTACGTTCAAAAGGTCACGGGCGACGTAGCTGGAAGTACAGAGTCAGTAAGTTGAACACATAGGTTGAACGTGCAAACTAACTCAAACGCCGTTTACAAAAAAAAAAAGAATTAAAAGGTAAAATAACGATGTCGGACGATTTTGATTCTCTACTTCCGGCTACGTCGCCGCGTGACCTTTTGAACAAAATTATGTATTACGTGACGTTACAAACGCGCCTCCAGAATAGAGCTAGGCTACCATTTGTCCTTAGAAAAGTTACATTTTTGGAATAAGTTTTGAAATAACCCATCGTTTCGCATGATAAGACCCTTATTCATCGTCTGGTGTCGTTTAAAGGCATTTGAAGCTGGATCTGAAACTGTTATTAACGATCTTTTGGAGCTTGGACTGTCTGGTTCCCATGGAAGTCCATTATATGGAGAAAAATCCTGGAATGTTTTCATCAAAAACCTTAATTTCTTTTCGACTGAGGAAAGAAAGACATGGACATCTTGGATGACATGGGGTGAGTAAATTATCAGCAAAAGTTTTTTCAAAAGTGAACTAATCCTTTAATTCCTGTTCCCCTTAAAACAGTCACAGGTGCTTTCTGTGATATGCATGTACTTGCGGGCGTCATGGTTTGGTGCATGAATATAAAAATAAATAACTCGCGTGCAATTTAATTAATGTAACGTTAATGCGGAACTACATTATACGCGGGTATAGGGACATAATCTGAGATCGCAATGCTAGAATGTGAGATCAAACAGTGGAAACAAGGTTGTTTTGTGTTTTTAATACCTCGTCATTTTGTTCATACAGGACATTATTCAAACTGCAATGTGTTAACTTATATTTGTTTACACTCGCAATAAAACACAACATTGTGCTTTTGTCAAACAAATTCTTGCGTGTTTTGAGTGAGTTACTTTCCTATTTATCCTTGCCAGCCATAATCTCCGTCGTTGTTCGGACAAAAGCTTAGTCTCACATCCATGGAGTCTATAATGACGGGTGTAGTGTGAATCCCGATTTAACTGAAACTCCGGCACGATTTTTATCATCCATTGACCCAGCAGGAGATGACCATTTTCACTTTATATACCTGAAACTCATTTCACTTCCGTTCAACTCGGTATAGGCGGATTATCACGCTGATACGCAGTACTTCCGGATTTAGCAATCTTTGTGCACTGCCACTTCCGTTGTATCAGCGATCTCACTCGACGAACTGATGAAGGACTACACTAAGTTTGTTTATACAGCATCCCTGGTAAATTAGTCTGATTCGACTAAAGTGCCGGCTGCAAACAAACGCGCTACCTTTTTTTATTTTACAGTTTTAATCCACTTCTTCCTTATACTCAATTCAGTCGGGAATACATGAAAACTTAAGTAGGGTTGGCGTTATTGGTTAGATTTACAAAGTGGAACAGAGCAGTGACATAAATACAATAGCATTCGTCTCAGGCATTGTTGAACTGCGTCGGAAGTGGACATGCACAAAGTTGACAAATCCCGCCCATGAAACCAGGAAGCGTGATAATCCCCTATTGTTTCTTCTGTTTTGCCCGAAGCAATGGCGCCGGGTCGGCAAATGCCCGTATGTCATGACGTCATGTGGGAACTTATGTATAGACCTTATGCACCAGAGAAACGTGGGCGCCGTCATCTGCAGAATATTTTCTTTCGAACTTCCGGTTTCGCGGTGGCTCTGTATATTTCTATGACATCGCTGTCGATGAATAATTAGCTGGTGAAGTGGATTTACTTATTGTAGAGTTAACAAAAGTTATCATGAGCATTGTAATGTTTATCATAAGCATTGTAAAGCGGATGTCTTAACAAATGTCGACCGGGAATTTTTTTACGAGCAGTTCATTCATACCTATGCAAGATCACTGTCAAAATACAGAGCCGGAAGGCAAAAGACAACGAGCGCAGCGCTGAAAAGGGGCGGGGCTACATAAGGTCTACTTGAACCAAAACGTACGGGCGTCAGCGGTTCGGTGCATGAATATACACGGAGAATAGGGTTGAAATAAATAAAACTCGCGTGCAAATTAATTAATGCGGAACTACTGTTAGATACGCGGTAGAGATGCGCGGTAGCCTATGATTCATAATAGGTCAGTGTGAAGAGGTTCAGTGTGTGTGGAAAGAAGACAGGGCCGGCGTGGACTGGGATTCGTCGTTTATTCAGAAAAACAAAAAAGAAACGAGGCGCACAGAAGCGCATTCGCCACCATAAACAAAACACGCGATCCAACACTTGCTTCTCAGTCTCGGTTGCAGTAGCCACGTGCGAAGTCCCAATACAACTCTCTCTAGCCATGTTTCCATCCACTTTTCAATCGAATTATCTGAAGTTCGGTTAAAAGACTACATGCGAATAAAGCTGGTGAAAGTGTGTTTCCATCCAACGGCTTTAAAGCGAATAAAAACCTGTACGTAATGGCGTCACATGCTGTTTTGCGATCAAATTGGTATATCGAATTGATTTTAGACATTTTAAGGTGTTTCCATTAATTTTCGCACTGAATTCGAACAACATTCAAACAAACTTTTGCGAACAAAGTTTTGTTAGACAAAACGGATCATGCTATCTACCAACAAATGATCAAGTATTTCACAAGTTGAAGCCTAATAATGCTTATGTGCCAGCTGATGGCGACATATGTATGGGATAATGTATGCGAGGCAGTTGTTAGCCTGAAGAGGTTGTATTTGCTATAACAAACCGCCTCACTATACATTATCCTGCTTATTACATATTAATCAAACAAATAAATAAATAAATAAATAATTTGACACAAAATATTGACTTAAAAACGAGTTTGTTGATTTAAAAACGAGAATTGCTTCTGCTAAAGAAAATAGTCTGTTCCGTCTCTGAACTGCGTCCATGGCAACGGTGTGTTATAGCAGCGCCGCAGTCTGTTAACAAGAAATAACAGACTACATTATACATTAGAACTCAACCAAGCCACGTAAAAACAAGCAAAACTAACCTAAGAAAACAACAACGCTATAAACATTTATATGATGATGCCGATGCACGTAAATGCCCGACGACAGCGGAGGTGACTGTGGTGTGGGAACGACAGCGCTCCATCAGTTCTAATCCTGGTTCTGAGACACTTCACGGAAACCATTTGGTTGAAGCATTTTTTACTTTGTCCACTTACATCTGTCTTTATTAAAGGAGCTGTATGTAAGATTGTGGCCAAAACTGGTACTGCAATAACATTCAAAATACCGTTGAGCAGTGTATTCCCTTCCCCCGACTCAGAGGTTGCCAGATAGGCGGCAGGATCCAAAATTTTTTTATCTGACACATTTGCAGCGGCTGACTGGTAGATTGATGGAGGGTGGAGCATCATACCAAAACACAACATGACAACATCAACATCAGTTGAGGGCTGCAACTTTACTTTTTAAATGACAATATCCTGGCTGGACTACTGTTGTCAGTGATATAAGTATTTGAAATGAACATGATTTCTTAATGTCTAGTGATATATCAGGGCCATTTTATGATTATTTTAAATACATTTCTTACATACAGCTCCTTTAAAATCCGCCATGTGTGCGCAAACAGACTGGCCGGAAATGAACTCGTCATCTGACGTGTTGCAACCATAAAAGGGCCTAAAACTTAATCGCAATTCATTATTTATTCAGTAAATAACGTTTCCATCAGCTTTTATCGCATTAGCCATATATCGATCAAGAGAAAAATCTGATGAGACCGAACGTATTTCATTTTAGTCGATATTCATGAAAATTCATTCGAATTTTACTGTTTCCATAAGGTATTTTTCATTCGATATCACTTAATTCGGATAAAAACGTGTTCGATGGAAACATGGCTTCTCTCTCATTCCTACCGGTTATATACGGTCTCTCCACGGAAAAATACTGCAATCAGACACAGGTGTTCATCATCTGCACCCGCGGCTCCGTCCTTTCTCTCCCGCTACAAACTTTGCAAAATCATGCCCCCTCGCCACAGTCAGGTTGGCCAAAGTGCGTTTAATGAATTTATTTTTGTCCCTGCGTGCCTCATCGGAGATAACCTGGCCCTAGCCAGATGAATGTCGTTCTGCTTAGCTCCGCCTAGCTTCACTCACATCCATCTGGAACCTCTTCCATTGAGAGTGATTTCTCCAACCAACTTTATTGTTTAGTCAATCAGGACGCAGGGTGGGAGTTTCATAGATGTGACGTAGTGACAAAGTGACTGATGAATTTTCAGAAAGCGGTTCCTTTTCTGCTTTTTGCCATCCTCTAAAATTTGCCAGAGCAAGCATCTTCGAGTCTGCCGATCAAGCGACGCACTGACTGCATATCCGACATGATCTTACCTGAACTTGTAACAATGTTAAACCGAGTTCTGTAAGTCGTTCGTCTAAAGAGGGCTTGTAGTCGTTCGTCGGCTGTTCTGTTTTGTTTTTTCCTGCGTCGCTCTCAGCGTCACGGGTTGGCTTCGGTGTGAGTGGTTGAAATAGCACGTCGATAAAGATGACAGACAAGTGGCTTATCCAATCATATGCAAGGATTTTTATAAGGCCCAGCCTTCTGAAACGCCTTTTCAATGGATCGGTTCCAGATGGATGAGTGGAGCTAGGCGGAGCGAAATTCATCTGGCTAGGGCCAGGTTAGATTCGGAGACGAGTTCACTGCTGATATTCTGAGAGTGAAGTGGACTCTGTGACCGGTTTAAACTGTGTTTTTGCACCCAGCACAAACGCAGTAATTCACCATCGTGATAATACGCCAGCATATGCCTTTCTTTCTTCTTTCTTTTTTTCTTCAGGGTTTAATTGCGGTTGGCAAACCTGTTTCCTGCGTATACCTTACTAACTACCTAACTTAAATAACTAAATAAATGTCCTAATCAAATAATTCTCTCGCTCTATCATTCATACAATTACCAACACAGCTCACTGATCACTTTCTCAGCGACCTAGGTGAGACGTCTCCCTCTTATGACATCACGCGATTCGTTTGGGGGAGGGGCAGTTTTAAGTCAGTACTGAAAATAACGAACTTTTTCATCTTATATTCTGCCTTTAGGTATCGAAAACATACATAACAATACATCAACATGACAAACGTGATTTTTCCCTAACTATTTTGTGTTAATCCTACTTACAAATGTAACCTGACATATACACTGAGTTGAGATGGGCAGTACCAACCTTGGTGCCAACCAGGGGCGATTCTAGGATTTTCCTTTTAGGGGGGCTAAGCCCCCAATGAGGGTATGATTAAAAAAAAACAAGGTAAAAGTTTCATTTAAAGTCTAATGCTCACTTTCATTACCATGCATTTGCAGGGTTTTATAATCACTGTAGTCCTGAATTTGAGTTGTGTTAGTTAGGGGGTTCGGGGTTTCCCCGAGAAAATGTTGAATTCTCTGAACTATTATGTGCATTTTAAGATGTTTTAAAGGCAATATTTTTTGGGGATTAAACCATGTCAGTGGGCAGCTGATTGTTTTTTCGCTCATCATCAGCATCACACTCTTTTTGTCTTTGTTTTTCTCTTGCCCTGTCTATTCCCCTCCTAAAGTTGAGATTTGACTGATAATAGGCTTTTCATTTTTGTCTGACAGTGAAGAAAGTAAACATAGGGTCAACTGGTTGATTTTGCCTAAGATTCATTTTCTCAGATGTGTTAATTTACTGAAAACTACTAGGAAAAGTAACTAAGTTTATAAAATTAATTCATATTAAAGGCTACACTTTCATTTTTGATCTTATGCCTTATCACATATATGTATATGTGCACTGGAAACATTAGCATCAAAACAAATTCCTTGTGTGTGCAAGCACACTTGGGATAAAGCTCTTTCTGATTCTAATGCCTAATACAGGGCTGTAGACAGGACTTTATAATCAAAGAGGTCCTACATTTGAGGTGGAGGTTTGGGGATTTTTTTTATCTCTGATATGTGCATTTCAAGACGTTTGAAGACCAAAAAAGGATAAGAAATAGCTTTAAAACTATGCCAGTAGATTATTTGTCAATACCTGCTCGCTCCTCATCTCCATCGTCCTTTTTTTCTTTTTGTCAGTCTCCTCATCGTGCCCTTTCTCTTCCCCTCCTAAAACTGAGCTTATTTTTATTTACTAAAGGCTACAATTTGTATTATATTTCCAATATGTACACATTCATTATTAATCCTGTACCTAACATGATGAAAAGGCTTTGGTAATGTTTCTTGTCCTCTCACAATGACAGTAAACGAATGATTACATTAGGCTGACGTTACATGCCCAATTTCAGTTCAAAAGGGCGAAATTAGACAAAACTATATTCGTTTTCCTGATTATTTTTTGTCATTCGTTTAACATTTATGACCTCAAAAAACTGTCAAATATATATCGTTATAAGTTTAGCAACTTACATCTTGTCTCGCACTTGCCTGTGAACTGAACTGAAGCATCGAGTCCTGCAGCTAAAATTCGCGCTCAGCGTCTGTGAATGTAAAGCCCGCCTACTTTGATTTGATTGGTCATCTCACATTGACGAGCGGTGACAGACCAATGGGCTCAGATGAACACACACAAACACACACACACAATTTCCTCTCTTTTTGACGTGCTCTCTGCTCGGCGCCAGAGCGGATTTAAGATGAAGAACGCGCTGAATCTGATTAAAACAAGACTGAAGCGAACACGAATTTGTGTAGCATATTAATCACACATTTTAGGGGAGCTAGGCTTAAATTTAGGGGGGCTGAAGCCTTAAAAAGGGCCTGACGCCCCTGGTGCCAACCAAAAGTCTGCACTTCTCCTCTTCTGCCGGGCACTTAACCTTGTTTTACTTTCTCCTGTTATAATTTATTGATAAATCATTAATGACAATAATTAATAAACAGAGATTAGTCATGGCGGCGGCGTGTGCAGCTGGTGGGGGCTCGGCTATAATCTATAAACAGATGGGAAGGATAGTGGAGGATGAAGTGTTAAACTTTAACGTGGTTAATGTATATCAGTTAGATGCTTTGCCGGGTATTATACATTAAGGTCCCAAAAGATGCATTGTTGTGTCGCGATATGAACTGTAAGAATGTACAACATTGTAAGGATTTATGTTCCCTGTAGGAAGCTATGGTGGAGTCCCTTGGTATCTCGCGTTGGCCATTATATAAACCCAGGTCAAAAGTGTGCAATGCTAAGCCAGGTTGGAGAGATCATGTAGAAGAGATTCATGAAGAGGCCTGTAATGATTTTAAAGAATGGGCTGAGGCAGGTAAAAGCAGGCAGGGCCCCTTGTTTGAAAATAAGAAATGCTCTAATGCTAGATTTAAAAGTGCACTCCGCTATATTAAAAGAAATGAAAACCAAATGAGGTCAGATTCACTGGCACGGAAGCTGCAAAAAAAATGTTAATGACTTCTGGAAAGAAAGAAATACTATTAATAATCGCAAAACATCTCTTCCATCTAATATAGATGGTGTGAGTGGTCCTGATGAAATCCCACAGTTATGGCGGAGGCATTATTGTGAACTGCTTAACTGTGTAAACAGCGCAGTCTCATCCCAATTCGTCATATAACTGACGTTTTTTAGGGCCCCCTTAAACGTCGGTAGATGACGTTATGGATCCTAACTCGCCCCCAGACCTAAACCTAACCCTAAACCCAACTGGTCACCTAACTGACGTTAAAGGTAAAGCGTCAGTTGTATGACGACCCGGGATCGTCATCTACCGACGTTTAAGGGGGCCCTAAAAAGTCGTATAATGACGAATGGTCAAAAGACGTCCCAAAACGTCAGTTATATGACGAATTGGGATGAGACTGTGTTAGTGTAAAAAGTAATCTGGTAACAAGAATTGGTAACATCAGTAGCTGATGACTTTAATACTGTAAATGGAACTGCTGTAGGCTACCAGTTGAACATTTGTGACAAATTAAGATTTTTTATATGAGGAATTAATATTGACTGTCTATAGATTCTATGTAAACAATATCTTATATAGGCAAATAAACTAATAATGGGTTAAAAAAAAGAAGCTGAATTTAATAAAAAATTATATTTAAAACATGTAAAGGAAATCCATTGCTTGTTTTTTTATGCACACATTAACTTATTAAAGTAACTTTTCATTTGACTGCTTGTTGTTTTCTGACTACTGGTAAATTGGTTAAATAAATTAAAAAAAGAGACAATATTGAAAGTAAAAAATGAATGAATTTAGTTTAAATACTCTGCTCTTTCTACTAATGAAAGTATGAACTAATTTAAGTTTATTCAGACTTGAAATTGAACTGATGCTAGTGCTGCCATCTAGTGGAGATCAGTGAGCATGACGTTTCATATCTATCTATCTATGCACACAAATAGATATTATTATTAGTCTCTTGGAATCAGTAAGACTGTCTGACCGTACATTAGTCTTTTTGTTCCATGCTTTAATCCTGAACAAAATTCCTACTATTATCCTTTAGGATTGTTTTCAAATGATTATAGATATTCCTTTATTATATAATTTTTTAAAAATATATAAAAATAAATATATATATTATATATGAGGAATTATTATAAAATAAATATATATATATATTATATTATATATGAGGAATTATTTTCCTCATTTAGATTATATATATATATATATATATATATATATATATATATATATATATATATATATATATATATATATGTATTATATATATAAATGTGTATATATATATATATATATATATATAATCTAAATGATATATAATCTAAATTCTATTTTCACTTAATATATAATCTAAATGAGGAAAATAATTCCTTCGATGTTGTTTACAGAAGACAATAAAGGAACACAATATGCATTTATCCCTAGACTATCTGCACTTACATGAAAAAATAACTACAAACAAGTCTGGGGAAACATTAGAGTATTTCAAACTGACAATGGAAATGACTTGAAAGAAGCATGTGTGCACACAGAAGTGACATGAGACCAGCGGTGGACAGTAGTTAAATACACTTTTTGAGTATCTTTATTTAAGAGTAAAAAGTCTCAGTCTCTCTCTCTCTCTCTCTCTCTCTCTCTCACACACACACACACACACACACACACACACACACACACACAGAAACACTCTTTCCGCTGTAACACTCACACAGAAACACTCTTTCCGCTGTATCAGCTCTCAGTTAATTTATACGAACAGAAATTCGGCCAATAATAGAGATGTCTCTTTGAGACCACAAATTCAACAAAGATTTACATTTATCTATATTACTCCAAATGTTGAGATTATTAAGCGAGGCATTATCCTTCGTAATGTGTATACCTAGGCATTTAACAGTATCTTTAACAGGAATATTGCAAAAAAGTCTAAAGAGTGAAGTTATGAATTGGTAAAAATTCACATTTTTTTAAGTTTAAATTTAAACTCGGACGCCCTGGAGAAAAGCTCTATAGTTTGGAGAATTTTTGGAATTTGGTTAATGTTTTTCTTGAAAATAGTCGTGTCATCAGCCAATTGGCTAATGACAAACTGTTTGCCAAACACTGTCAATTTTTCAAAATCAGAATTTTTTATAAGAATAGAAAGCATTTCTGCTGCAGCAATAAAGAGCAAAGGAGAAATGGGACAACCTTGTTTGATTCCTTTATCTATTGAAAATCTAGAAGAAGTACCCTGCGGTAAAATAACTGAGCTGTTAGTGTCCTTATAAATTAATTTGACAAAATAATAAAATTTTCTCCAAATCCTAATAATTCTAGAGTGCAAAACATAAAATTGTGTTCGATAGTGTCAAAAGCTTTAAAAAAAAATCTAAAAACAAAATAAAACCGTCATCTTCAATAAAAAAAATTATAATCCAATAAATCAAGCACAAGTCGTATATTATTGTGAATTGAGCGCCCTTTTAAAAAGCCTGACTGTCTCTGAAATAATCTGAGAGATTCCAGTTTTTAATCTGTTTGCATAAATATGAGTTAAAATTTTATAATCATTATTAAGCAGGGTTATGGGTCTAAGGTTATCTATTAATTTAGGATTTTCCCAGGTTTGGGGCTGAGAGTGATAATCCCTTGTTTCATAGTAGTTGGAAGAATGCGGGATTCAGAAATTTCTTTTAACATATGAAACACAAGGTCTTTAATATATTCCCAAAAATGTCTATAAAAGTTACTCGTTAATCCATCTGAACCTGGTGATTTGTCTAATGATAAACATTTCATGGCTTTTTCCACTTCAACCTATATCTGCATCACAAACAATTTTAAAACTCTCATCTACTTTGGGGATCCAATCTTTAATAAGATCAAAGAATGCATGAGCATCTGTGTGTGAATAAGAGGAGGAATACAGTTCACTAGAGAAATCGTAAATTTCCTTAGAAATCTCAACAGGATCTGTGCATTCTTGGCTATTAATTACCAAAAACTTAATACAATTACGCTCCTGTCTCCTTTTCTCCAATCTACAAAAATATGCAGAGCCCCTTTCACCCTCCTCTATCCACTTTGCCCTTAATCTTATATACGCACCTTTGGCTTTATCAACATAAATGTTGTCTAGAAAAGATTGTAGGAGAATAATTCTTTGTTTGTCATTGTCATTTAAGGAAGACCTAATACAACCAAAATACAAAGAATACGACTCCTCCAACCTAAAGTCAACGTGAAATAGTTCACACAGCTCATTTTACTTCTATATGACATAATAAACAAGAAAAAAGAAACAATAATGCTTGAGAGGATCTGATTTCACAAAAACATGTACATGATGAATGGGACATGTGGCTTTGCATGGTTAACCCTTTAAAACCTGACACATTAACAAAATGGCAGAAAATTATATATTTTTGGAAATTAGATGTTTATTAAGCCTTGAATCAAAATAAAAAAAAAATTTTGCCAAGTCATTTTGTTTATGATATATTTTTTGTATCACATTTGATACATCAGGCTTTTAGGGAACGTTTTGCTTACAGTGTATATTTATACAGTGTATATTTTAGATACAAAAAAATCTATTATGCCTTTAACAGTTTGAAAACTTAGAACATTTTAGGCTGTTTTTCTCTCTTTTTTTAAATAGATATTTTTTCCAGTCCTTTTATTTCACTTTGTGGTAGTCATAAAGTAGATAACATTACTGCAATTTGACATTACAGACATAAAGCACCAATAAAGGGATAGTTCACTTTGAAATTAATTTTTGATATGTTTTAGCTTACCTCAAGGGCATCCAAGATGTAGGTGTCTTTGTTTCCGTAGTATTTTCAATTTGGATATTTTTAGGTCTAAACCGTTCGTTTCTATCAGTCATATAATGGAGGACTTATGGTCACCAGCTCAAAGAGCATGCACAGAGAAGTCCAGATTAAACATGATTTAATCACTCGTAAATTTAAGTACACATTGATGGCCTAAGACACGAAACGAGCGGTTTGTGTGGAAAACGAACAGTATTTATATCGTTTTTACCTCTTGTAACCACAGCCACAAAGTGCCCGCGCCGCGCCCTCAGATCACTTGGACATGGCTGTGGTTACAAGAGGTAAAATCTATATAAATACTGTTCGTTTTACAAACAAACCACTCGTTTCAGTGTCTTAGGCCATCAATGTGTACTTACATTTACGAGTCATTAAATCATGTTTAATTTGGACTTCTCTGTGCATGCTCTTTGAGGTGGACCCCATAGACATCCATTATATGACTGATAGACACGAACGGTTTGACCTAGAAAATATAAAATTGAAAAAACTGTGGAAACAAAGACACCTACATCTTGGATGCCCTTGAGGTAAGATAAAACATATCAAAAATTAATTTCAAAGTGAACTATCCCTTTATTGATGCTTTATGTCTGTAATGTCAAATTGCAGTAATGTTATCTACTTTATATGACTACCACAAAGTGAAATAAAAGGACTGGAAAAAAGATCTATGTTAAAAAAGAGAGAAAAACAGCCTAAAATGTTCTATGTTTTCAAACTGTTAAAGGCATAATAGATTTCTTTGTCTTTAAAATATACACTGTATAAATATACACTGTAAGCAAAACGTTCCCTAAAAGCCTGATGTATCAAATTTGATACACAATTTCCAACACGATTTACTTGTCATTAAAAAATTAAGTTATTAAGTAATTATGCTTTATTTCAATTCAGAAAGTGTTCAATTAATTATATCAGGCACAATCCAATATTATTTTCTCAACTTGAAATTAGCCTTTATTTTCCTGCCGAAATCATCTGGCTTGATCCAATCGCAGCGGCCATTTTGAAAAGCTAAAAAATCACCCCTCTACTGCATGCAGTACAGTGAAATTCCACAAGATGGCAGAAAACACGTATCAAAATAGATACAACAGGTTTTCAAAGAAAGTTTTGCTCTCACCGATTACGTCTAAGAAACTTTCCAAGTTTCATTTCTAGAGTAGGCTATTGTCCCTTGAAGTAGATATGTATACTGAAAATGTTTGTAAAATGTGAGGGGTGTACTCACTTTTGTGAGATACTGTAGGCTATATATATATATATATACTATTCTCCAGGAATTTTTTTTTATATATATATATATATATATATATATATATATATATATATATATATATATATATATATATATATATATATATATATATATATATATATATATTGTGTGGTTGCTTTGTTTTGTTTTGTAATTATTTTCTTTAATTTCTTTTGTGGAACTACATGTTTCTTTATTTGTGAAATTGATGCGAGTCTGTGTTTGGTTCCAGCGTGCCAGGAGAAAGACTGTCTTCTTAATATGATGCTAATTCTATTGTTGAAATAAACTTATCATTATTTATACTGTGCTTCCCTGATGCCAGTTGAATGAATTTCTTAACCAAATAAAAACACTAATTTATTCATTGTACGAAGCGACTCTGTCTTTTTACTGCACCACCGAACCTGAGTGCCCCTCTTACTTCCTTGGGTGAAACTCCCAAGGTGGCGTAGTCAGTAGTATTTTGAATTAAATCTATATTGAATATATTGGCCAGGTTACAAACTGGCGTAGTCGGCAGGATGGTTGCATTATAAAAGCAGAGTCGTGGATTAAGTTTTTGTTTTTTGTGCTTT
Organism: Hybognathus amarus; assembly: GCA_030378365.1. Taxonomy (NCBI): domain Eukaryota; kingdom Metazoa; phylum Chordata; class Actinopteri; order Cypriniformes; family Leuciscidae; genus Hybognathus; species Hybognathus amarus. The sequence goes on along the minus strand of JAQIUQ010000261.1, from coordinate 567,710 downwards.
TTTTTTCTTTGTTTGGTGTATTGAAAAACAGCAGCCGGCTCTGACTTTGAGGTGACGCCCAAGCCCTGGACCAATTGAGGTCCCATTTGAACGAACGCCTTCCCTGGGTTGTCTCCTTGTGTTTTTCTTTTCTCTTGTCTCTGTTCTGTTGTAGTAATGGAGGAAGAACTGACGCAACTTAGAGACATTGTGCTACAACTGAGCGGAAAATGAACGTCTGCGCCAGGAGCCAGCAGCAACGGTGTCTGAGTCGATTCCAGCCCTCTGTGACAATACTGCAGTAAGACCATCTACAAGCATGGCTGCGGAAGGTATTAGAACTGCTACTGAGAGACTTGTTCTTATCCAACGGGATAGAAAATGCCCTATGTTTCGAGGTAACTCTGGTATGAATATTGATGAGTGGGTTGAGGAGGCACGTGCATGTATGCGAGCTCGTCATTTAACTCCTGTTGATCAAGCTTTCTTTTTGGTTGATCACTTGGAAGGTGAGGCCAGGAATGAAATTAAATATCGTTCAGATGCAGAGCGGGGAGACCCACGAATTATCATTAAGATTTTTCAAGAATTGTATGGCTGTTGTCAATCATATGATGCATTACAGGAGGCTTTCTTTTCCAGAAAACAGCAAGAGGGGAGAGCCTTCATGAGTTTTCTTTGGCTCTAATGCGCCTTCTGGACATGGTAAAACGTGTTGAGCCAGCGGGCACGTTGAATTTCGAAGTGCTATTGCATGACCAATTTATTGAGCATGTTTCTGATTGTTCTCTACGCAGAGAGCTGAAACAACTAGTGCTTAGTAAGCCCACAAGTACCCTGTTGAATGGGGGGGGGGGGCTCAAGGTCGTAGTCACTCTGTTCCATCTGTCTATGGACTTCAATATGGGGTTCAGGGGGTTCCTATACCATGTTGGGTAATGGCTCATTAGGCTCAGAACTGGGAAGATCTTAAAGCAATTCTGAAGCAACAGCAAGACTAGCTTAATCAGTTAACCCAAAGTATTGCTTTGCTTCAGAGTAATCAGAGGTATGTGAGACCACCCCGTGATGGCCCTGTAATTTGTAGGAGATGTCAGCGTCCGGGACACTTTGCAAGGGAGTGTGATGGTACAAGGGTTCCCTTTCGTCCCGGTCTCACTCTGTAGCGTTACCTTCTCCATCTAGTACTAGACCTCTACCCTCCCAACAGGGGTCGGAAAGCTAATGCCCACCGAACCGTTGAGCCGCAGCTCGGGTGGGGCCCTTACAGGCTCTTGTGTTGTAAAGAGTGCAAGTAGTGCAACAAATTAAATGTCCTCCTGCCCCCATATAGATATTCTTATGGGTGGACTGAAGGTGTCCTGTTTATTGGACACAGGTTCTATGGTGTCTACTGTCACTGAGAGTTTCTTTTTGCAACACTTTAAGACAGGGAGTTTACAGGCTTGTCGGTGGCTTCAGCTTAAGGCTGCTAATGGCTTGGCCATTCCTTATTTGGGTTATCTAGAATTAGACGTTTTCTTGTGTGGTAGGGTCATACCAGGTTGCGGCATACTTGTAGTAAAAGATCCTCTCGGGGGTGTTAGATGCCCTTGATTTATCTAATCTTAGCAGAGAGGAGGCCCAACAGGTAAGGGCATTGTTGGTTGAGTACCAAGCAGTGTTTTCGGCTCATGACGAGAGATTTGGGCTGTACTAGTCTTATATCCCATGAAATCCCCCTGTCAGACGACATTCTGGTTCGGCAACGCTATCAGGCGGTTACCACCATCTGAGTATGAGGTCGTTAAAGCCCATATCAATCAACTGCTGGAGACGCAAGTTATTAGGGAGAGCTGCAGTCCCTATGCGTCCCCCATTGTGTTGGTGCGAAAAAGGATGGTAGCCTTCGTCTCTGCGTGGACTACCGTCAATTAAACCAAAAGACTCGTAAAGATGCTTTTTCGCTGACCACGCATTGAAGAATCGTTGGACGCCCTTTCTGGGGCCCATTGGTCTCTCTACTTCTGAACTTAGTCAGCGGTTACAATCAAGTTCCTGTGGCAGAGAAGGATAAAGCCAAAACAGCCTTTTGTACTCCTTTTGGATTATTCGAGTTCAACCGTATGCCTTTCGGCCTCTGCAACGCCCTCAAGTACTTTCCAGCGCCTCATGCAACGCTTGTTTGGAGAACAGCATTGTCAGTCTCTCTACTTTACCTTGATGACGTTGTGGTTTTCTCTTCTTTCCATTTCACAGCATCTGGAACGATTAGAGGGGTGTTAAGCCGACTGGGACAGGAAGGACTCAAAGCCAAGCTGGAGAAGTGCACCTTTCTAAAGCAGGAGGTTGGCTATTTGGGACATGTGATCTCCAGCGCTGGTGTCTCTACAGACCCGGGAAAGTCGAGGCGGTGGCCCAGTGGCGACGTCCAAGCCAGGTGTCAGAGCTGCGTTCGTTCCTTGGCTTCACCAGCTATTACCGCGCTTCGTGGAGGGCTTTGCGAAGATAGCTGCACCCCTCCATAAGTTAGTGGCAGACTTGGCTGGACAAGGGCCCGGAAAAAGACCGTACAAGGACTGGCAGAGGCCTGGACAGAGGCCTGTGAGCGGAGCTTCGAGGAATTGAAAGCTAAACTTACCTCCAGCACAGTATTGGCTTATGCCAATTTTACACTACCCTTCATCCTGGAAATAGATGCTAGTCATAGTGGCCTGGGAGCAGTTTTGTCGCAAGAACAGGACGGCAAAGTCCGGCCAATAGCCTACGCAAGTCGCGGTCTTCGCCCCTGAACTGTAACATGCTTAATTATAGTTCAATGAAATTAGAATTCCTGGCCCTGAAATGGGCAGTTACCGAGAAGTTCCGCAATATCTCTTAGGACAAAAAGTGTGTCATCTCAGTACTCGATAATAATCCCTTGAGTCATCTTGCCTCGGCTAAGTTGGGGGCCACAGAGCAGCGATGGGTGGCCCAATTGGCCTGGTTTCGACTACGAAATTCGATACCGGTCTGGCAGAGTAAACAGGAACGCGGATGCTGTTATCCTGACAGTATCCACCAGAGACTAAAACCACCTCTGTTCCGGAACTATTCCAACAGACCGGAAGTAATACCATCATCTCAGGTAACTCAAACGGCCATCTTCCGCCTTTACCCCATCACTCTGCCTCTGATATATGTACTCTCCAGTGGTCAGACCCGGTTATTCGAAGCGATTTGGACCCTTCGGAGACAGAAGACGTACCCTGGATTAACGATGCGTCAAGCAATATTCTCCGCAGGCGTTGGCATTATTACGGCACTGGGATCATCTGGCGGAGATTTGATGGGGTATTACACCGTCGCACTCTTCCGACCTGAATGGGGGTGAGGAGGTGTTTCGAGTAATTGTACCAGCAGCGTTGAAGCAAGATGTACTTACCCAGTTACACAATGATCATGGGCATCAGGGGGTGGAACGGACAATGCAAATTGGTCCATCAACGCTGGCCTTCTGGTTCGGAATGGCAGCGGACGTCAAGCGCTGGTGCCAAGAGTGCGAGAGGTGTCAAGTGGCGAAGCATACAAATCCCTCTGCCCCTGAGCTTCATGGGACATCTGTTGGCTTACACGGCCCAATGAGATTGTGGCCATGGACTTTACCGATTATTGGAGCCCTCAAATAACAACCTAGAAAATGTGCTTGTCATGACAGACATTTTTAGTAAGTTTACAGTGGCCATACCTACCCGGGACCAGAGGGCCTCTACGGTGGCACAGGTTCTCGTGACAGAGTGGTTTTGCAAGTTCGGAGTGCCTGAGCCGACTCCACTCCGACCAGGGTCGGAGTTTTGAGGGCAACCTAATTCAACAGCTTTGCCATCTGTATGGAGTTACACGGTCACAGACCACATCCGTACCACCCCGCTGGCAACGGTCAATGTGAGCTGTTTCAATAGGAGCCATGCATAACCTGCTGTGCACCCTACCTGCCTCAAGGTAAAGAGAATGGGCCTCCTGCCTTCCGCAGTCAGTCTTCTGTTACAATACTACTCCACATCAGTTGACTAGGGAGTCTCCACACTTCTTGATGTTCTGGTCAAGATCCCCAACTACCGGTAGACTTCTTGTTGGGCAGAGTACGGGAGTCTGGGACTGGTACAGTGCATGACTGGATTCAGGAACATGAGACTCGACTGCAGGTCGCATTTGAGGGGGCTAGAGAGAAGACTGGCAAGTGCTGCTGCACGCCGCAAGGACTATCACTGACAAGAGGGTGAAGGAACTGCCTCTATCTGAGGGTCAGCGCGCTTACCTGCGTAATGTTGGGGGTAAGGGGCCCGAACAAAATTCAAGATCTGTGGAGCTCTGTGGATTATCAGGTACTGAAGGTACCCAAAGATAAAGGAGTGGGTGTACACGATCGCACCTGTGAACGATCTTGGGAAGGTACTACACGTACATCGGACAATGTTGAAAGTACAACGACAGCCAGAGCCCCAGAACACCTCTCAGGATCAACCATCCGCAACACTGGAGGCATCCCAGGAGGATGTTAATGAGGAGGATTTGTGGCTGGTATTGCCTGCAAGTTTGGATGATCCCAGTTCAAGTGCTGGCCCTGGGAGAGACTCTTGTAATCTGTCTGACAGTAACGGAGGTCGAGGGTTGCCTCGGTGACGCCAGATGCCCAGGAGGCAAGGCCGTCACCCCTCTGACCGCCCTAATCGACCATCCAGGTCCAACCTTGCCTGAGGAGACCCGACCATCCTTACGACGGACGGCTCGCTTGACTGCTGGACAACACTCTGAATTTGCACGCACCTTCCTCAGACTGTACAGGGGGGCGCTAGTGGGACTGTTTGCTCTTCCAGGGTCTGCGTCTCAGGTAGTTCTGGCTCTATTCAGGCCCTGGCACCAGCCAGAGTTATTTTCATAGTTTAAAAGGAGCAAGTACACCCAAAATGTAAGTTTTTGTTATCAAAAAGCCTAAACACACATGAAGTTACTTTTGATATTCTCTGATATCATCCATTGAACTATGTAATCAAAAACATTACATTTTAAACCATTTTTATCACTATAGAGGGAATGTGCGTGTACGTCACCTCCGGCCGGAGTGCTGCAGTTTCTCACAGTGAGTGGCAAAAAGACTGAGCGGCTGGTATACATGTTCAGCGTGAATGCCGCAAAAACAAACATAACACATATAAAGTGGGAAAGAGCTTTGCGATTGACTTTACAACTAGATTTGACAAAAAATCAGAGGTATATTTTTACAAACTGCGATAGAAAGAGGAACAAATGGATCACTGCAATTCACAGAAACAACTGGACTCCAGTCAGCGAAAGGTGGATAGCAGTTTTCATTTTGTGTCAATATGCTGAATTTAGCTGTAACCATACATTTTGTATTGTTATATATAATGTTATATATATATATATATATATATATATATATTAACAACTCATCAATTAAATATGCATCATTCCATATTCTGCATTATTGGATGGTTTTTTTAATAAACACTGACTAAAAAAAACTATAAAGTTTTAGGGCTGGACGATATGATGATATATAGGCTATATATAACACTGATATAAGTAATCACCCAGATTTAAACCTATATTGTATTTATATAAAACATTCACAGGCAAATTTGCTTTATGTTTAGGTCTATATTGCTTCTATTTCCCCGGTGTCGAAATCAGGCAAACATAAATGTCAGGCGACATGATTCCTGGCTGCATGTCAATAATATCCATGGATCACGATCTTTAGTAAGTTGTAAGGAACACTATATTGAGTCCAACATTTAATTTAAATTGATAAAATTGTTCGTTTTAGTCGCATTTTCACAGTTTCCCCTATTAAATCCAGTCACGCAGCAGATCTTTTGCCACTCGGTCAGGCTGAGAGGGGGTTGTTCCGGCGGGAAAGTCACGTGAATGCATTCCCTCTATAGCTTTATTTATTTGGTGTGCTTCATATATGCATGTTGATAAATGTTTATATGTGAATAAAAGCTTAAATGAAATCTCTTCATATAAAGTGATTGTTGCTGCGTCCGAAATCTCCACTCAAAGCACTACTCCCTACCCCCTATGTTGGAGTTAGAGAGCAGAGCACTATATAGTGAGCTCACCAGCATAACAGAAGCCACTTTCAGACACTACTCGATCGTCTCTCGGCGCCGCTGCTTACATCATCTGTCAGCTGGTGCCAAGCCGGCTCTGGGCTAAATAGATTTTTAAAAATAAATACATTACATTATACTGAGCTTATTTCTCCAAAATTTAAAAACTAAAAGTGATTTCTGGCCGTTTTTGTTATAATGCGCTACTCCACACATGATTATAACTTATTTTTACGAATCAGCGCAATGCATGATGGTATGTAGGGCTTAGGTTAGTGACCATTGGTTGTTCACTACTTTTCAAAATGCATTCTGGGATACATTGAGTGGACTATATAGGGTATAATAATCATCACTATACATTTGGACAGCACTACAAAATGGCGAGCTCACTATATAGTCCACTATATAGTGAGTAATGGGAGATTTCGGACGCAGCAAGTGTCTCTACAGAAGACTTGAGTTGCAGCCGAAATTGAATACTTCCCTACTTTGTAGCATGCGAAAAGCAGTATGCGAAAGAGAGTAATGACCCGAATAGATAGTATTTGAAAAAAGTAGGCGAAAAAAGTCTAAAGACTACTAAAGGTTCTGAACAGCGCATTTGATGGACACTTTACTATCCCATGAGACAACAGGAGAGGATTATGAATGGCCTTGAAGCGACACAACTGATGCTGGTAGGTCACATGACAGTAACATGGCAGATGTGAGTATGTCCAAATTTCATTCAACCGGTCACATTTGGTGCCATGGCCCGGATGGTAGTGAGGTTTAGGGGGTGAGCATGACCCCTTAAAATCTAGATCCAGCTAATATACTCATCTTTGTTTAATGTGAAACACACACACCCACACACCACGCAAACCACACACACGTCACACACTCACATCACACACCCCACATGCACACCCACACCACAACATACCCCACACTCACATCACACACACTCAAATCACACACTACACACCCACACACACGCACACCACACACCACGCAAACCACACACACGTCACACACTCACATCACACACCCCACATGCACACCCACACCACAACATACCCCACACTCACATCACACACACTCAAATCACACACTACACACCCCACACACACGCACACCACACACACCGGTCCTACTCACAAGTGATCGGTCCAGATCTCCTCTCAGAGCTGTTGTTGACCTGGTGAGATGGTCCAGGCTCTTCATCATCACACACACCTAAACACCACGCAAACCAAACACGCACGTCACACACTCACATCACACACCCCACATGCACACCCACACCACAACATACCCCACACTCACATCACACACACTCAAATCACACACTACACACCCCACACACACGACACACCACACACACTCGGTCCTACCTCACAAGTGATCGGTCCAGATCTCCTCTCAGAGCTGTTGTTGACCTGGTGAGATGGTCCAGGCTCTTCATCATCAGTGCTGGACTCCTCATCGGTGTCTCCACACGTTCTGCCGTTTGGGTATTAATATACACTGGATAAAATGAAGCTGTCACGGAATCACCTGATGCGTGGAAAGTGATACACCAGTAATCTGCATTCCAGGCCAGCATGGGGAGCAATGGATTGTGGGGACCAGGTGTCGAGGAATACTGAAGAAGTTCACACAAAGACCTGTGCAATGACTGAATATAAATCCTTGGCCTGGTAGAAAAAAATGTTGTGGTAAGTGTATGTCTGGAAAAGTCCTCCTTAGAACATCTTGTAAGAATCTAGCTGGGATCACTAAGTCAGGCCCCACTATCATTAAATGACGTAAACAATAGGAATCCCCAACTTGAATGTCATCTTCACCAATGTCGCTGTCAGAAGAATCACGTTGAGCCATTTGAACTGTTTAGTTATCCGCTGACCTACAAACTGGTATTTGATCAATAGTTCCCAGGAAACACTGATCACCTTTCTCAACTACTGCTGTAATGAGCCTCTGAGGTGCATCATCTATAGTGACGCTTTTGACAAGTCCAGGCATGTCGAAAGCATTGTGATGTCATTGTGATGTCATCAGTGGAACAGATGATGTCATCAGTGGAACAGATGATGTCATCAGTGGTGGAACAGATGATGTCATCAGTGGAACAGAATGATGTCATCAGTGGAACAGATGATGTCATCAGTGGAATGAGAGAGCAAGGTATCCATTTAAAAAATAACAAATTCAGTGCAGCTGTGAATGATCACACCCAATGTATGTGAACACAAAAAAAAAACAAAAAAAAACAATTGAGGTCATGATCCGAGCAGGCTAAGTGGTCTTAAAAAAATAGTCACACTTGTGCTCTTCTGTCAAAAATGACCGACCATAGGAAATGAATGGGAAACTGACAAAAAAAAAAAACTTTGAGAAGTTTTGTGTGTACAATCTACAAATCGGCCACGATGCAGAAAAAAAGTGCTCAGCATTGAAGGGGTGACACTCTAAAACATCAAGAGTGCAAAACAGACATACCCACCAGTGTTGCAAGTCAGCTTATTCTAAGCGACTTTGGGCTTGTTTTTCTGTAAAGTGTCTTGTAAATAATGGGAGTCGCGGGTCGCGTTTTTTTGGGCTTGTTTCTAAAGTGTAACTTAGTTGCTTATTTGGGCTTGCTCCCAGCTCGTTGCCAAGCAGATATTTTCTATGTTATTTAAACGTAGGAGTTTGTTCTTGCCTGTTCCTCTCTCTCTTTCCCATTCATAGAGTTTTTTCCCACCCACATCCTGCTTCTAATTGGCTCTCACCCAGATGGCAACGAGTACTAGCCAATCAGGAGGCAGAGCAGGGCAATCGTTGTTTTTTTTTTTTTCTTTTTTTCTGGTTAGTTAAACGTCAGTGAGTGATGTTAAAATGAAAATACTTGCGAGTCTGGACCATTGTGACTGATACTGACTAAGACTGTAGGAGAGTTTTATATATATATTAATTATATGTTAGATATTTTAGATATAGATATTAATTTAATATCTGTTTAACTGTTAACCCTTTAACTGTCACTCCCCCTTTTTTCATGAAAATCACTATTCAAATGGTTGTAATTCAAGAATGCTTTGGAATATAGACCTATTTGATCTTGTTTTAAAGAAGACATTTGCCAAATTATTTTTGAAGTGCAGTATTATGAAATTATGAAAGTGAAGTTATAAGTTTGAGTTTATGAAAATGAACAATGTAAAAATATAATTATTTCTATTTTATATAAAATATATATATTGCAAAATAATATTTTACTCTAAAATTACAAGAAAGTGTAAGCCAAAAATCTGAAGAAGTTCTAAATTTTAGGTTGACATCTCAAAAATTAGCTCTCAGTCAGATTTTATTTGGGCACAGTACCAACACTAGATGGCAGCCAAGCTTTATTAAAGAAGAAAAATAAACTGTACGTGTGCACAGTTTTACAAAACTGTGCACGTGGATGTAAATTGACATTCACAGTTTAAAACTATCCGATCCGTCCCAGAGATTGTAAAACCGTGCACACAGTTTTTTTTTCTCATTCCTGAAACCTAGGGGGCTCCGTAGAAAAAAAAGCGCTTTTGCTGTCGCTTGTTTTGGGCTTGTTTTCACCGGCTTGGTTGCTTATTTGTCTTGCGAGATCTGGCAACACTGATACCCACCACACACACACACACACACACACTTTTATACACAAAAACACCAATAAATTGTGTGTCGTTTTGAATATTTAAAAATCACAGCTTCTTCAGAAAATTACGAAACTTGGTGATTTTTATGGCAATGGGTATGTGAACACACAAAAAAATCGAGGCCATGATTCTAACAATTTAGTGGTTGGAAAAAATGAGTCACACTTTTGCTCTTCTGTCAAAAATGACAACCCATAGGAAATGAATGGGAAATTGACAAAAAAAAATTCTCTGAAATTTTGTATGTACAATCTACAAATCGGCCACAATTCTAAAAAAAGCTGCTAGAGTGACATCATGCACTCTGACTGTCATCATGATTCATCATGATGTATGATGAATCATAGCTAGAGTGCGTGATGTCATAAGCTAGAGTGACATCACGCACTCTAGCTTATGACATCATGATGTCATAAGCTGATGTCATCAGCTTGTATGCAATATTGTACCACACTCTAGCAACCGGGTGGTTTTGCCACTGCAAGCACCACTTCACATTTTCTTCTGGAAATGTACATTCTAGGTTGTTGATGTTGTTGTGTGTATACACAAACACACACACACACACACAACATCAACAACACAACATCAACAACAACTTACTGGATAACTTCAGTAGGTGTGATCACTCACAGCTGCACTGAATTTGTTGTGTTTTAAACGGATCCCTTGCTCTCATTCCACTGATGACATCACCTGTTCCACTGATGACATCATCTGTTCAACTGATCTGTTCAAAGGTGATCAGTGTTTCCTGGGAACTATTGATCAAATTCCAGTTTGTAGGTCAGCAGATAACTGTACAGTTCAGATGGCTCGACTTGATCCTTTTGACAGAGAAATCCCTGTAAATCAATTTGGGTTTGAGGAATGTTGTCCTATAAGTCCGTTCAATCGATAGTGGGGCCTGACTATGTGTTGGAACTTAGATACTTTCAAGATGGTTTAAAGAGGATTTTTCCAGACATACACATACCATGTCATCTTTTTTCTTCCATGCCATCGATTGTTTTTAATTTGACGTGCAAGTTTGTGGCTGAACTTCTTCAGCATTCCTTTACACCTGGTCCTGAATACAATCCATTGCTCCCCATGCTGGCCTGGAATGCAGATTACTGGTCTGTCACTTTCCACGCATCAGGTGATTCCGATACAGCTGCATTTTATCCAGTGTAGATCAACCCCCAACCGGCAGAACGTGTGGAGACACCGATGAGGGAGTCCAGCACTGATGATGATGAAGAGCCTGGATCATCTCACCAGATCAACAACAGCTCTGAGAGGAGATCTGAAGGATCACATATGAATAGATCCAGCACTGATGATGAAACAGCCTGGACCATCTCACCAGATCAACAACAGCTCTGAGATGAGATCCTGGAGGATCACATATGGATGGATCCAGCAATGATGATGAAGAGCCTGGACCATCTCACCAGGTCAACAACAGCTCTGAGAGGAGACTGGACCGATCACTTGTGAGTAGGACCGGTGTGTGTGGTGTGCGTGTGTGTGGGGTGTGTAGTGTGTGATTTGAGTGTGTGTGATGTGAGTGTGGGGTATGTTGTGGTGTGGGTGTGCATGTGGGGTGTGTGATGTGAGTGTGTGACGTGTGTGTTGGGTTTGCGTGGTGTGTGGTGTGCGTGTGTGTGGGGTGTGTAGTGTGTAGTGTGTGATTTGAGTGTGTGTGATGTGAGTGTGGGGTATGTTGTGGTGTGGGTGTGCATGTGGGGTGTGTGATGTGAGTGTGTGACGTGTGTGTTTGGTTTGCGTGTGTGTGGTGTGTGTGGTGTGTAGTGTGTAGTGTGTGATTTGAGTGTGTGTGATGTGAGTGTGGGGTATGTTGTGGTGTGGGTGTGCATGTGGGGTGTGTGATGTGAGTGTGTGACGTGTGTGTTTGGTTTGCGTGGTGTGTGGTGTGCGTGCGTGTGTGTAGTGTGTGATTTGAGTGTGTGTGATGTGAGTGTGGGGTATGTTGTGGTGTGGGTGTGCATGTGGGGTGTGTGATGTGAGTGTGTGACGTGTGTGTTTGGTTTGCGTGGTGTGCGTGTGTGTGGGGTGTGTAGTGTGTAGTGTGTGATTTGAGTGTGTGTGATGTGAGTGTGGGGTATGTTGTGGTGTGGGTGTGCATGTGGGGTGTGTGATGTGAGTGTGTGACGTGTGTGTTTGGTTTGCGTGGTGTGTGGTGTGCGGTGCGTGTGTAGTGTGTGATTTGAGTGTGTGTGATGTGAGTGTGGGGTATGTTGTGGTGTGGGTGTGCATGTGGGGTGTGTGATGTGAGTGTGTGACGTGTGTGTTGGGTTTGCGTGGTGTGTGTGTGTGCGTGTGTGTGGGTGTGTAGTGTGTGATTTGAGTGTGTGTGATGTGAGTGTGGGGTATGTTGTGGTGTGGGTGTGCATGTGGGGTGTGTGATGTGAGTGTGTGACGTGTGTGTTTGGTTTGCGTGGTGTGTGGTGTGCGTGCGTGTGTGGGTGTGTAGTGTGTGATTTGAGTGTGTGTGATGTGAGTGTGGGGTATGTTGTGGTGTGGGTGTGCATGTGGGGTGTGTGATGTGCATGTTTGGTTTGCGTGGTGTGTGTGTTTCACATTAAACAAATTTGAGTATATTAGCTGGATCTGATTTATATATTTATATTGAAGTTATCCATTAAGTTGTTGATGTTGTGTGTATACACAAACACACACACAACATAAGAAATAGTTTTTGAGATTGTTTCAACTATATATTCAAATCCACCACAACAACAACAACAGAAAATGTGTTCATAAACAGCTGGGGAATTCACATGCCTCTCCATAGAGAGCTGTACATGCCATCTAGTAGTTACACCATGATTCTACGCTTTTTCTCTATACTGTAACCAGATGGTGCTAATTTACTTCAAAAAAATTTTTTTTTTCTAAAGGCCTAGACTCTATATTAAACTAAAATACTGCATTAATATTTTTTTGAAAAAAAAATAATAATAATATATATAGGTATATAGAAAAATATATATATTTTTCCATGGCAAAAATAAACCATAAATATTGCATAAATATTAATACATTCAATTAAATTGTCTCAAAATACTAAATTAAAAAGAATAAATATTATAGAACAAAAATAAATTGCATTGGTTTTACTGGGATGGAGAGAGTTTTATTTTTAGGTGTCCGGTCACTTTTGACCGGGAAGATAACAAGTGTGACTCCAAAACGAAGAGCACCTGAGGGTTAAATTTTCCAAAAAGTGCAGCATGTAACACAGTGCACAGAATACTGTATCCCACAATTTGACAAATAAACCGAATCAGCTTTTATCTTTTATCTACAATCAGACTGCATAAAAGCAAGACATTTTTATACTAAATTGGATTAAAATGTAACATAATAATGAAACGATACATTATTGGATATAATGATACAAATATATAATTGTTAATGTGGACAAAAACATACCAATTTTACAAAATGTGCTGTTTTAAATGCTATAAAAACTTGTCAAGGCATTGTGATGTCATCAGAGGAACAGGTGATGTCATCAGTGGAATAAGAGAGCAAGGGATCCGTTTAAAAAACAACAAATTCAGTGCAGCTGTGAGTGATCACACCTACTGAAGTTATCCAGTAAGTTGTTGTTGATGTTGTGTTGTTGATGTTGTGTGTGTGTTTGTGTATACACACAACATCAACAACTTAATGGATAACTTCAATATAAATATTTTTTGTATGTACTGTTCATGACCTCTTCAAAACTTCTGCAAATGACTCCAGCTGGCCATCCCAAAAACCAATGCTGCAAACTTCAACTGCCATGCAACAAATAAAACAAACAAAGCTATACATGAAAACAATGCAAACTGTTAGAAAGGCCGAGTCATCATCATCAGCACAGAACTGGGGCCCGTTTCAATAAGGAGGTTCAACCAACCTGAGTTAAAGCTTGAACTCTGAGTTGACTTACCCTGAGATGTGAAACTCTGAGTTTTCGGTTACAGAACAGCTGAAATAAGTTGTTAGTTCAATCAACTCTGAGTTGACTGACTCTGAGTTAAGCACGTGCACCACAACTATGAAAAGCCATTATCAATGGAGCGCAGATATTATGAGTCACCATGGCAACAGCGCCAGACATTAAAGGGATTACTCTTAATTCTTCTGCAATTTAAAATAAATTATGATGCAATTACATTAAATAGGCTACTGCATAAACTATAGAATTCAGTATAAAACAATAGTGGATTTAACATACATTTTTAAAAGGTATAATTTTTATGTAACCTTCTCCCTCTACACACTTTGATCAATTCAAGAATAATTCATGCAATTGTATATTGTTAATTTGAAAGCATTAAAAGTGCAGTTTCTTGTCTCTCTTCTTTGTATATTAATCAAGTGGTTGAGGTTGATATAGGATTTAGTAATATGTAGACCAATACTTTCTAGAGATAGTAATTATTACATTAATCTAACAACACAGTTGAAGATGTAATTTGTTGTTAATAATTCATAACTATTTTAGAGTAACTTACTGTTATAATATCAGAGGTGAAACTGGAAGAATGTTATTCAACCTAAAGTGGCTACTATTACTTCTACACATTTTTACTTAAGTAAAAGCAAAAATACAGGTCTAAAAAATCTACTCAAGTAAAAAGTAGTTAATTTAAAACATGAGTAAAAGTTGCTGAGTAACTTGTTTAACAGTGGGGGTGGGGGACTCCCCCATGTGGGCAGAGTCCTCTTACGAGAGGTTCTCTGGATTGTCGTAAGCTAGCTTACGCTACGGGAAAGATTCTTCTTTGCCGAACAATTGAAGCCAAAAATTTTTATAATTTGTAATCATTGTCAACGCACTTCTCAGGTGCAGGACCTAGAGCGGGCTAACTAGCAGGCTCATTGGTTCGTTTCTGGGAAGTGCTCAAACCAATCGGAGAGCGGCGCTGAACCCGCGCCCAATGAGCGGACGACGCTCGCTTATTACGTCAAAGCCCGCCGAAAGGGGCGTGGCTTGAGTGTATATAAGCACTCTCCGTGGTTTGGAACAACGATTCATTTTGATTCAGCGATCTAATCGCCTGCCGTTGCAAGACTGAAGCCGTCGTCGTGACAAGGCACCTTCTAGCAAGCAAGAAGCCTGAAGAAGCCGGCCCCTGCCACCTTCAGCCGCCTCAGCGAGCTAGCGCCGTCCGACGACTTCCACTTGCTCCATCACAAAAGAGCGTGAGCGTCTTTTTAAAGATGTCTCGCATTTCCTGCGGCTCATGCCGCGCACCGCTCGAAGACGGAGACCGCCACCTCATCTGCCCTCTCTGTCTCGGGCTTGAACATGCGGAACTCGCCCTCGCCGATGGAGGATGCTCTCTCTGCGAGGCGGTGACAATGTCTTCCCCTGCGGGCAAGACTCCTCACCGCCGAATCCGCCGCAAGCCGTGCCGCCTCTGACTTCTCCGCGGAAGAAGCGCCGCTCTCAGAGGCCGCCGAACCTGCGATGGCTGTGTGTGGGCCGCAGCCGCCGCCCCCTACCACTCTCTCTCTCTCCACCCGAGCTGGACCCCCCATTGCCGCCGAGTGGCCGCTCTGCAGCGTCCCTCGACTCTGAGGAAGAGAAAGAGTCGCCTTCGTCTGCACGCTTCTAACAGCGACGAATGGTCTTCACTGGGTCTCTTCGGCCGCGGAGACCAGCTCCGGCATCGAAGAGGACCTAATGCGCCTCCTGACTCTTGCCGTCGAGCGTCTGGGATACAGCGATGCTGCCCGTCGAAGATCTGGTCGCCGCTCACTTGTGCTCGCCCTCCGCTGGATGGCGATCCTCCCTGAAGCTTCCTTCTAAAGCTTGCAGAGCGTCCTCTACCTTCCACACACGCGCCTATGCAGCCGCTGGCCAGGCCGCTGCAGCGCTGCACTCCATGTCGGTTCTCCAGGTGCTGCAATCGAACCTGTTGAGTGACATAGCGCAGTATGAGAGAGAAATCAACGGCCGTGCGCTCAACGACTTAAGATGCGCTGACGGACCTCTGCCTTCGCGCCACCAAAGCTGCCGCTCAAGCGCTGGGAAGATGCATGGCCATCCTCTGTGTCGCCGAGAGACACTTGTGGCTCACGCTCACGGACATGAGCGAAGCTGAGCGCGCTGTCTTCCTCAACGCGCCCATCTCACCCTCTGGCCTCTTCGGATCTGCCGTCACGGGCATCGCAGAACGCTTTTCCGAGGTCCAGAAAGCCACCCAGGCCATGAATTTGTTCCTGCCTCGCCGCGTAACACTTCTGCAGGCCGCTCTCGTGAGCCCCCTGCCAGAAAGCCTCAACAACGCCGCCCGCAGCAAGCTCAGGCCCATCCCCAGCACAGGCAGAGCGGCCGCCCTCGCCTCGCTCCGACGCAGACAGGCTCCCCAAGCGCCCCGTCCAGGGTCACGCTGAAGCCTGATCAGCAGGAGTCCGCCTAGCACTTCTGGGAAAAGACGGCTTCTTTCCGCCTGTGCCCGGACCGCCGTCGACAGTTTCACCCTCTGTTAGTCCCCGAACCTTCGCCGACTGCAGCAGCGAATCTCGCCGAGAACAAGCCGGTGACTCGACCCGCTTGCGAGCGACAAACAGTCGTTTTCACGGCTACCCAGAGAGTTCACATAAAGAGCATAAAAGCCTCAAGTGTAAAAAATGTGACCACAAGCACGTGTTCACTCACACTTTCTCCCGTGCCCCCCACAGAGTTCACTCCCACTCAGCGGCCTCCGTCCGCTCGGGTAGCAGAAAGCATAAGCACGCCCTCAAGCAGCGCGTGTCCCCCCTCTGCTCGCTCTGTATCACGGCCCATAAGCTCCTCTCTGAGTGCAAATCCCGTTGCCACACACAGTTTACACGAGCACACACACAGTGTCCAGCCCGTTACATGCAGCAACCGGGACAGCACGGCCATTCAGCCTCTAGCAATATGCTTCAAAGCGTGGGAAGCCATTCCCGGCATATCCCCGTGGGTACTAAGCATTATAAAAGACGGCTACCAGTTACAGTTTCGCCGCCGCCCGCCGCGTTCCCGCGCCCGGCCCCTTTCTGTGGTCAGCCCAGCTGCCGCGAGCACGCTCCGCACAGAAATATCGAAACTGTTAGCAAAAGGCGCGAGAGAGAGAGTCCCTCCACCCAGAACCGAGCCCGGGGTTTTACGGCCGTTATTTTCTGGTCCCCAAGAAAGACGGCGGCCTCAGGCCGACTCTAGACCTCAGATTTCTGAACAAAGCTCTCATGACGAGATCATTCAGAATGCTGACGGTCAGGAAACTCCTCGCACATGTGCGCCAGGGGGATTGGTTCATCTCCCTAGATCTGAAAGACGCTTATTTTCAGATTCAAATACACCCTCGTCACAGGCAGTTTTTACGCTTCGCCTTCGAGGGCCAGGTTTATCAATACGCCGTTTTCCCGTCTCGGCCTTTCCTTAGCGCCACGCACGTTCACGAAATGTATGGACGCGGCGCTCGCCCCCCTTCGAACCCAGGGGATGCGCATTTTGAATTATTTGGACGATTGGCTGATACTAGCACGTTCCAAAACAGAGCTTCTGTCGCACCGTACAGCTCTTCTCGCTCATCTGGAAGCGCTGGGCCTCTCTGTCAACTGGACAAAGAGCGTTCTCCAGCCCAGTCAAACTATCTCTTTTCTGGGGATAGACCTGGACTCTACCACTATGAAAGCACCGCTTATCCCGCTCAGCGCACACGCCGCTTGCAGCGTTTAGCCGCTTCCGTTCCAGACTGAAGACCCGCGTTCCGGTGAAAACCTTTCAGAGAATGCTGGGTCACATGGCCTCAGCTGCAGCCGCGCTACAGCTAGGTTTTTTTTTTACATATGCGCCCCCCTCCAATTCTGGCTAAAGACCCGTGACCCCGCCGCTGAGTGGACCACGGGCCGCCAGCTAATCAGAGTCACTCAGGCATGCATTTCTGCACTACAGCCTTGGACGGTGGACCGATTGGTTTCAACGGGGCGTCACCGATGGGGACCTTCTCTCCCCGGAAGGTAATTCTCGACAGACGCATCCAACACAGGCTGGGGTGCGGTCTGCGCAGGGCTCACCGGCCTCTGGCCGATGGTCGGATCGGGAGACCCCATTTCACATAAACTGTCTCGAGATGCTCGCGGTCGAGTATGCACTGTTGCAGTTCCTCCCGCGCATCCAGGGCTCACCACGTCCTGATTCGTTCAGACAACATGACGGTGGTATCCTACATCAACCGTCAGGGCGGGGTCTAGATCCAGGAATCTCTTCCTGCTGACACGCCGCATTCGAGTTTGGTCCCAGAGTCATCTGCTCTCGCTCAGAGCGACGCATGTCCCGGGTCACCTGAAACGACGGTCCAGACATTCTATCCAGGAACCTTCTCTCTCCAGGAGAATGGTCCCTGAATCCCCTTCACAGTCCAATCACTGTGGCGCCTCTTTGGCAGAGCGGAGATAGATCTCTTTGCGACAGAAGAGAACTCTGACTGTCCGATATTCTTTTCGAAGAACGAGGACGCGTTAGCGCTAGAATGGCCATACCGCCCGCTCTATGCCTTCCCTTCCATCTCCCTGCTACCGCAGGTCATTCAGAGAATCAGGGAATTTCGCCACCCGGTGCTCCTCATAGCCCCGCGTTGGGAGAATCAGATTTGGTACCCGGAGCTCACACAGCTGTCTCAGACAGCCCCGTGGCCCATCCCGGTCAGAGCAGATCTCCTCTCAAGCCCGCGGCACAACCTGGCATCCCCACCCGCAGCGCTGGGCGCTTCATGCATGGGTGACTGAACGATTACACGTTGATTTGCCAGAGGGAGTCTTGAATACGATCAAACACGCTAGAGCGGCATCTACCAGAAAGCTCTATGCGGCTAAATGGTCTGTATTTTCAAAATGGTGCACCGAAAAGAATTTGGACCCCCTTAAGTGTGAGGTCTCTTCTTTGCTTTCCTTCCTTCAAGATATGCTGGACAAGGGCAGAACCCCATCCACCCTGAAGGTTTATGTGGCAGCCGTCGCGGCCTTCGTTGGTCCCGACGTGCCCAGTCTATTGGCAAAGACGAGCTGGTTATCCGCTTCCTCAGGGGAGCCAGGAGGATGACGCCCCTCGCCCCCCCTCGGTGCCGGTTTGGGACCTTTCAATAGTCCTCGAGGCCTTGAAAGCCCCCCCTTTCGAACCGCTCTAGTCTATTGACCTCAAATATCTCTCCCTAAAAGCCGTTTTTCTGATCGCTCTTGCCTCAGTTAAACGAGTGGGCGACATTCACGCGCTCTCTTCGAACGCGTCGTGTTCTCGAAGTTTGGCCCTAACGACTCCGTCGTCATTCTCAAACCCAGACACGGATATGTGCCTAAGGCAATTGGCACCCCATTTAGAGCACAGGTGATATCCTTATCGGCTCTGCCCACCTCTGATAGCGAGCCCAATGCCAACCTCCTCTGCCCGGTCCGGGCGCTGAGAGCGTACATTACACGCGCCTGCCACGTTCAGACGTTCTGTGCAGCTGTTTGTGGCGTTGGGGGACGCACAAAAGGCTTGGCCGCTTCTAAACAAACACTATCTAGATGGATAGTAGACGTGCATCCGCCTCCGCCTATGCGGCTAAAAATCTGCCTTGCCCGCTCGGCGTCAGGGCTCACTCCACTCGAGGCATGGCCTCCTCGTGGGCTTGGTCCTGTGGTATTTCTCATTCATGACATCTGTGTGGCCGCGGGCTGGGCTCTCCCCGTCCACCTTTATGCAGATTCTCAGAACTTGGAAGTACACGGCCTTACAGGCTAAATTACTAGCGGTCTAACCCGCCGCAGCATCTGAGCCACGCTTGATGGGGAATCCTTCAACCGGCTAGCCCCTTCTGATCTTCCCCCTCCCATTCTATGGAAACTTCCAGATGCATGGCGCCTATGCCGGCCCGCCTTTAGGCCTCATATTCTCATACAAACGGCGTCTGCCCTTTATTATTATTTCTCCACTATTGCTCCCTCCAACCCTCCCGGGGATGCTTGTGGTGACTGACCGGGCACGGCGTTGACCAGGGGTTCCTCGTGGAGCGTAAGCTAGCTTACGCAATACGAGAGAACCTCTCGTAAGAGAACGAATCGGTTACCTAACGTAACCTCGGTTCTCTCTGAGATGAGGGAACGAGTATTGCGTTCCCGGCCGTGCCCGCTCGAACAGCGATTCGCTTCATCACTATAAATCGTTGTTTCCAAACCACGGAGAGTGCTTATATACACTCAAGCCACGCCCCTTTTGCGGGCTTTGCACGTAAGCGAGCGTCGTCCGCTCATTGGGCGCGGGTTCAGCGCCGCTTTCCGATCGCGTTTGAGCACTTCCCAGAATCGAACCAATGAGCCTGCTAGTTAGCCCGCTCTAGGTCCTGCACCTGAGAAGTGCGTTGACAATGATTACAAATTATAAAAATTTTTGGCTTCAATTGTTTGGCAAAGAAGAATCTTTCCCGTAGCGTAAGCTAGCTTACGCAAATACTCGTTCCCTCATCTAGAGAGAACCGAGGTTACGTCAGGTAACCGATTCGGTTTCACAGTAATGAGAACCGTCTCAGAAAATATCACTGTTTATGGTATTAAACAAGCTGCATTATTAAATTACGGTTATTATTATCATCAGTTAAAATGACAGTTAAATAAATTAAACATTTGTTCATTAAAACATATCTAATCAACTAACTTCAATAATTGATTATGAATAAGATTATCATCTTATTTTTAATAACTTATTAAATTATGTTTGAAAAATAATTGAGTTCTATTAAATGTTTTTTACTCCAATTTTTTTAAATGATTTAATAGAAATATAGGTAACACCTTATTTTACGACCCTCAAACAACTGGGTAAGTACACAGAAATTACGGTGTACGTTTCTGTAATTATAGTGTACTTCCGTGTAAGTATAAGGGAACAATATGTTAAGTTGGGGGTAATAAATGGGTAAACAAGCAGATATACAACCTGCAAATAACTTTGTAAGTAACACTGAAATTACGGTATACGTTTCTGTAATTATTAGGTGTACTTCCGTGTAGGTATAAGGGAACAATATGTTAAGTTTGGGGTAATAAGGGGTAACGAGCAGATATACAAGCAAATTTATTTAATTTAGTTAAAAAATATCAGGTAGCTATTCTTTTAATATATTCCAGGCAAAATTTGTAACGTCTGTTGTTTACAAAATGTATCACATTTCTGGCTAAATATGTTCTTGTGCAATGTTACAGGGTAATTTTGACATCTGTGGGTTGAAAATTAAACATTAAATTTATTGGCTATTCTTACTAGATTACTTAGTGTTAAATCAAAATAATTATTTTCTGTTATGATTTTAATTTAGAATGTACCATGTGGTAATTTAGTAACTTGGGTCAATATCACCATAGAGTGCCTTTCAACCCTCACAACACTCACAAATTTTGATTTTAATTTACCATTCGCTTTATGTCATGTCATAATAGTAGACACTCAAATACTATAATAAATATATTATCTGAGCTCCCACAATTATTATTTTTTAAATTACTGGACCATTTTTTGAGCATAAAGCATAGATATATCCACCCTGTCATGGACATATAAATTAGTGTTAAATATGTTTTCATTGCATTATTTAGATACAAATTGCATGTAATTGCCCCCACACCGAGCACAATGGATTATATAAGTATGATTAAATGATTATTTTAAATATTACTTAAAAATACCAAGATGACAGGTGGACAAGCCCACGACAGGGTGGACAAGCACACGACGGGGTGGACACATAAAGCAGAACACAAAAAGCATGACAAAATATGAAACAATGCTCAGGTAGGCCGTGGCATTTAAACAATGCCCAATTGGCACTAAGGGGCCTAAAGTGTGCCAAGAAAACATCCCCCATACCATTACACCACCACCACCAGCCTGCACAGTGGTAACAAGGCATGATGGATCTACGTGGCCGACAGGGTGGACATTTTGGAACAACGACAGGGTGGACATTTTGAGCTTCAATTAGCATATTAGCTTACAACAAACTGGGACCAGGTAAATATTTAGTCTGGTTGTTGAAGATAATTTGGTATATTAAAACGTACATATTTGAAAATTATTGTATTTGAATCACTTCCAGTATATTTTATGCCGACAGGGTGGACAAGTTAAGCTTTGACAAAACAAGTAAGCAACCTCTTATGAAGAAAATTTGTTAGTAGTAAAATCAGCAGCTACTCACCTCAGCAGGTAAATTTCCCTCCACTAAAGAGATACAACAATCTGCTGTCCTGATGTCACTAATGGGGGTGGCCTATTCTTAAAGGGGCAGATTCCACAATACGACAGGGTGGACAACCATTTAAGGGACATGGACAAACTCTTCTTTTTTATTAAATAAAAATATTGTTTTTATTATAAACTGATCAATACACTCAATTTGAGTTATATCTTATTAAACAAAATATTAATAGGAAAAAATAAATTAAAAAACAAATAAGATTGGACTATTTTACTCTCATTCAAATTTGATGAGCAGTGCATGGGACATAGCAAAATAACATACATCCTCTTATACAAAACTATTGAATATCTTGAAAATGTATCTAAAGAGACAAATAATGCTACTGCTATGAATAAAAAAACTTAGCCTTATATAACACACCCTTTCATAGTCATTTGTATGTTAAGTTATAATGAAAAATCAGTTATTTATGTTCAGGACACCAAAAGGCACCCTACAGTGATATTGACCCGGGTATTTAATTGAATCTCCTATTGGCCTGATTAGACATGACCTCTCCCAAAAACACAAAAAGACTCACCATCTTGGCCATCAGTTTGGAAAAGGCCATTAAGTTATTTTATTGTAGCCTTACACACATTATGTCACGGTGTGGGTTTTATGTCTCTGTTCTGGTCTTTCACGTGTCCCCCGTTATTGTGTATTGTCACATGCATTGGGTTTATCAGCACCAAGTTCAAGCCTATTCATTTACACCCAATGTAATACCAAATACACAATAACGAGGGACACGTGACAGACCAGAAAAAAGACACAAAACCCACACTGTAACGTATTACATAAAGTTGGTATGAACGGTGCATCAATTCAAATGGTGACAGGTATTATATGGGTGGCTTGACACAGTACAGGAGATCAAGATACCTTAAAAATAAATAATGCAACTTAAAAAAATGATGTGTACTGTGCCATTTGAAATGTTATTGACCCTTAACTGTGCGTTCACACCGAACACGAATGCGCGTCGAATTCACATCTACCGCGTTTAGTTTGATGCTTGACCACTTTGTGTTAATTCGCGCACCAATTTCGCTTCAAACTTTTGTCAGTTTCAGCTCTTGACGAGCGAATGAGGCGTATTCGCATCTACCGCACCACGCTCTACGCCTCATTCGTGCTGAAGGAATTTTTTACACGTGTAACGCATCTTTGCATTGACTTAACATAGAAATCATTCGCGCCTGACGCGCTATTTGCGTCCGGTGTGAACGCACCATAAGAAGTGTTACGGTGCGTGTCCACTACAGCGGCAAAACTCTGCTCAGTCCCGCTGGCAACGCTAACGTCTCCGCTTTGGGGTGTGTCTGTTGCGAGTGTGTTTAATCTGTTTTTTTCAACATACACACAGCATAATGATCAGAGATGCACTAGTTTACATTCGGAAATAGACAAGCTTTGTTTACATAAATGCCCCAAGCAAAGATATCCCGTCAATTTTATAAACTTTTATAAACCCAGCCAGTATAATCACAATGAACACATCCAAAATTATTTAACATAGCCTATATAACAACTGCAAAGTGTCTAATTTATAAACAAAATTATTTGCACATGAAATCCAGCATAAACTCCTGCATAAACTCCAGCAAAACACAATTTGCATATTTTTAAAATCTCAAAACAGACGTCACATCTCAAACCGCACATCAATTGGATGCCGACCGCATTTTTCGCTTGATATTTGCATAAAGTTGAGAACTGTCCAACCTTTTGACGCTCTCAACGCTTTCACCGGTCCGCTGTCAATCCCAAAATGCACTACGCGAGCATGAAGCTCGAACTTCCATAGGAATGAATCGAACACGCTCGCTCCGCGCTAGTGGACACGCACCGTTATGCACTATGTAGGCTTGACATCTTGACAAATACTACAAATCACGAAAAATGAAAATAATTTGGAACCATTTAAAAAACTTTTACACATTTTAATTGTCTATTAGAAGTTTTAAGTCATTTTACCTGTTTTTTAAATATATGATGTAATTATGTTGCTGACATCAGCCAATCGCTGCATTGCTGATCATGTTCAGAGGATCGATATACCTTGCCAATGAACACAAGAAAACAAAGTGATATCAGACAACTTAATCCATGTATTTCAATCCAGATTTCTTTTAAAGAACCAAATTAGCCACAGATCAGTTTTACCGATTAGAAGATCTGGCATCTGTCAAATCATCTCAGATATTAAGCGAAAAATTCGGCTAACAATTTTCTTTCTCACTTGAAATTTTCCACTCCCGTTCTGGCCCTGATCCTTCAGCCATTGTTGTGTTGAATCAGCATCTCTCTCTTCAGTCAGAGACCATTAGTATATTTATAGCACTTTTGTTTTGCGTCTTATCTTTAGAGACTCGTCTACCTCATGCAAAGAACATCTGCCATATACTCTCATAGATTCCCTGCCGCAGATAGACAGCGCGACTGTCTCTCTATCTGGACTAATGACTATAACACCTCCACAACAATTCACCATCTGAGGGGACACAAACAGCCGCGCTGCATTCCCCTGGCAGAAATACGTTTGAAAACTCATTTTCTTTCAGCTTTTCAATTTCGCTGCACATTCTCCCCCTACTCTCTTTCTCTTTTCTTCTTCTTTTTGTTTATCCAGACATGTGCTCTAAATAGAGAGCGATGCTGAGGAAAGGGGTTTGCTGTCTGCCTGTAAGCACCAGTTGTTGAAACAGAACCAGAGATCACCTCAAGAGACAATCCTCAATCCAGGAGCCAGAGAACCTGTCAGAAATTTGAAGCCATTAACAGTCAATTAACATCTTTGAAAAAGTGATAACAAGCAGGATTTTTATCACTGACAAATGGTGGGGTTTGTTTGGGACTTGATCCGAAGGTCCCGTAGCAAATGTGGGAGTAGGGGATGTGATGAAAAAGTCCAATCACACCTCACCTTTGCAAGAAACAACAACCTGATTGATCTAATCTGGGGTGCGAAAAAGATTTGATCATCCACACCTTACACTGAACTTCAGTTTGTTCACGCACAGACAGAGGTGCAAATTAACATGATTTCATAATTTACTATGTTACTTGAGAGAATTACTATACTATCATCATCCTCAGAAGGCACATCCACATTGAGCCCTGCATGGGACAGTTTTCTTGATCCTGGTCCCGCTGAAGTTCTGACCTTTACCGCCGCTTCCACAACGTGTGTGTCCACAATTAAAAACGCTGTATTATTCGTGCCAGGCCAGTAGTTGGCGATGTCACTTTGTAAAGAAACACTATACGCCTATAGACTGAACACATAACACACATGCGTATGATGTCACTGTTTTCACAAATTCACATTTTTGCAGTTTACATGGAGACAATAACGGTATCATATTTAAAAACTTGCACTTTGAAACCCATTTTCAAAAGTTGGTGTTTTCAGCAGCCCGTTCTCATCCCAAGACGTCATCTAACTGACGCTTTTGACCATACGTCAACATCCGACGTTTTAGGGTACCCTTTAATGTCAGTTAGATGACGCTCATCTAATCCTAACCCTGCACCAGCACAGTTGTCAAATGATGACATAATTTTCATTTTGGGTGAACTACCCCTTAAAGTGCCCCTATAATGCTATTTGAAAGTTTCTTAATGCTGTTTTGGAGTTTCCTATGTTTACATGCATCAAAAGTTAAAAAAAAAATTGTTTCATTTTCTCATATACATTAGCACTTCACCACATTTTCAATGATTCTCAAACGACTCGTCAGACGAATCAATCCTTTCTGCAAGCTGCTTTGCTCTGATTGGCCAGACAGCTCAGTATGTTGTGATTGGCCTTCTGTGTACAGCGCGCTTGTCGAAAACAAAAAACATCCATTGCCATAACAACGTCATGCTCTGTGTGTCCTGAGGCTTCCTACACCATAACCTAAAGACAGTAACAAACAATGACGTTGATTTTACCATTTCAATACGACAGCGAAGTGCGAATGATCAAACATTGAAAGAAATAGTCATTCAACCCGAACCTCCATCGCAAGTACAGACTAGAGCTGGACATTTCTCAGTGATACGCTACTCAGTTTGAGGTACATTATGAGATGTTGCAACTGTAATTACTCACCATCAGCCTTAACAAGTGCATGTCCATCAACAAACCGATTATTTTACTTGTACCTAATATACTTAATATATTCTCAAAGTAGAGATAACGACAGACAATCTGCATTAATAGACAGTTTTAGGTAATAGTGGCCCACAACTGATTAGCAGAAGAAGATTAGCAATGAATCCTGCATTGAACTCTGAGATTTGAGAGAACAGTCGTCAGTAGGGTTAGGTATCGAGAATAGAGTGTCGATTGAAACCGGGACTAACTTTTAGACTGTTTTCCGGAAAATTTCGTCAAAAGTTACAATTTCGATTCCTAGTTTCGATATTCACAGTCAGTCGACCGGAAGAAGAAACCGCTGAACAACACCAACGAAGAAGCGTCTACCCGGAGTGTTGGCATAACAGTGCGAGTTGAACATGAGTAGCTTACGTCGGCAGTCCAAAGTGTGGCTTCACTTTTCTAAAAATAACAAAATCTCTGCAAAATGCAACATTTGTGACAAAAGGAGTATTTGTGACAGAAGGAGTATTTCCTTCAGGAAAGGAGTATTTCCTTCAGAAAGACCGTTGGTTAGCAAGGTTAGCTAAACTTTTTGACCCTGCCTCTTAAAAGAATCAGAATCGTTGAGGAAACGGAATCGAAACAAGGAATCGGAATCAGGAATCAGAATAGTTCAAATTCAGACGATACCCAACCCTAGTCGTCAGTAAAATAAAGGGAACACAGCAGAAGTTTAGATCTTATACTGCTGTGGTAACGTGGTAAAGATGAATTTTAACCACTGATTCTTCACATGCTCATCCTTGGGCAGTGAAAAACAAACTGGCATTACCGTCACACTGTAGAGCACATCAGTCTTCTCGACATAGATATTGTCCAGTGTTCACAGGAATACAGCAAGTGTCTGAGGGCGTTAAGGTTTTTGGCTGCGCGATATGCTAATGCAATATGCTAATGTTTCAGTGTTGACGTCGCAAGCAAAATGGCTTATGACTTTTGGAAGACGATTAATTTCATTTGTCTCAGAGCTCGACCCTTTACATTTTGAAAGACAATAACTTTATATACAAATTTAAAACTTTGCAGTGTGTTTTCATTCACTTAGACTTATGTTACACACTAGATGAAAGGTCATATTCATGAATCCATAATAGGGGCCCTTTGAAGACCACAGCCTCTAGCATAGCTCGCTAGTGCACCTAAGGAAAGGGTAGTGAGGTAACTACCAGCACAGTTCTTACTAGCTTATCTGTTAGACAAAGCAACAAAAATACAGAAACAAGTCTATCCACACAAAATACAGCACAATACGTGACAGCCAATCAGGGGAGTGTTTCCTGAAGCCAATTAAGGTTGCAAATTCCATTGTTACCTATTCAACGGACCTTGCGACATAGTTGGCAAACAATGCTTTTGGAAAAACACACCCAGAATAGTTCTCACTACACACTTTCGTGAGTGTAAACACTCATGTGGTCGAATGTGTTTGAACAGCCACAAAAGACCATCTACTCTCTGCCTACTGACCTAAGTGTTACGATAAACATTATGGGTAGCCAGCGAGAGTTTAAAGGGGTGTTTTTTTCTTTGCATGATTGTGTTTATGGGGTGCAATATAACATGTATTCGTGTTTTCTTTTTTAAAAAGTCTTATTTTTCATACATTTCAACTTTATTGTAAGCCGCTTTCTCCTCTGGCATTTGAACGACCAGTTGACTTCCTGAGTCTATGAAACCACTCCCTCAGAAACAGGCAGTGGGCTCAGATTGGTTAGTCTGGGCCGATGTGTTGTGATTGGCTAAACTGTAGTGCACGTTGTCCAGAAAATTACACTGCCCATCACCTTTACAGGCAAAGTTGCATGTGTTGCATGTCAAATGTAAATAATGGTGTCGATACTGCAGTATCAGTATGAGCCAGAATCAGACCCAGAAAGCGGCAATGAAGAGAGGCAAGCAGAACCTCACCACACACGGCTCTTACTAAACGTTTCTGAATGGTAATTTGCCTATATATATTTTTTTAACTTTATGCACGTTTGTCTTACACAATAGCATCAAACTGACTGGCTACTATATACACAAACAGCGTTGACATTGGTTTACGTTCTTGATCAAATAGAAAATAACGTCATAAAGTGTATATATATATATATATATATATATATATATATAGAGAGAGAGAGAGAGTAGAGAGAGAGAGAGAGAGAGAGATAGAGATATATATATATATATATAGATATAAATATATATGAAAAATACAGTTAGTACATATACAAAATTCGAGGTCCATAATGTTTGTACGCGTTTGTCGTAGACACAAAATAGCATAACTAGTAGCCCAGTGGCTATAATGCCAGCGCTGGCATTTGATAAAACTAAAACATCGGGTCTTGAAATTATACATTCAAATACATTTAAAATGATTAAGTCTTACCCTACTTACAGGTTGTGGCCCAACAACTACTGCCTCTGGTTTTAAAGTTGGAACTGCTTCATGTTTTAGTAACAGTTTCTTGTTAAATACGGCATTGAATTCGTGGAGATTCTGGAAGCTGTCTTCCGTAAAGCTGTCTAAGCTTTAACTTACAGAGTTAAATTACGATCTTCATTTTCAGGAAGATAATCAAACTTAAATTGTATCCATTGTCTGATTAATTACAATGTCCGTGGGAAGCCCGAACACAGAAGACCTGACAGCCGGGGGAAAACACATTTGACGACCGCAGAAATATGCGTATGCCCTTTTTTCCCAAAAGGAAATAGCTGGGACAAGTTTCCAGCCTCCTACAATAAGCACTTCTTATGAAAAACTAATCTCTGGATTTGTGACATCAAATCTTTGAAAGCTATTCAGAAGCTTTTGGAGCTTTTTGCTGTATCAGTAAAAGAATATTCTTGAGCACCTTTATAAGCTGCAATGTGCACCAGTAAAGACTGGCAACACGATAGTAAATACTCCCACACTACTAATCCAATCTCTTAAAGGGGTCATATAATGGTACATGCACTTTACAAGTTGATTGTACTGCAATGTGTGTTGTCAGTGCCTGTACCCAACCATCATTTAATGAGTAAAAATCCATCCAGTGGTTTTGTTTTAAAGGGGGAGTTTACTGCTTTTTTCTTTGCATTATTGTGTTTATGGGTGCAATATAATATGTATTCGTGGTATTTATTTTTTTTAAAAATCTTATTTTTCATAAATTTCACCTTTATTGTCAGCCGCGTCTCCTCTGTCCCCTGAACGAGCGGTTCACTTCCAGATTCTATGAAAACACTCCCTCAGATACACGTGGTGGGCTCAGATTGATTAGTTTGGGCCGGTGTGTTGTGATTGGCTAAACTGTCGCTCACGTTGTCCGGAAGGTTAACGCCCATGACCTTTACGAGCGAAACGCAATATCATGAGCTCAGCTCGGTCCAAATGTAAATATGTGTCGAACTGCAGTATCAGTTTCAGGCAGAATCAGACGGAGAAAGCCGCGATGAAGAGAGTCAAGCAGAACCTCACCACACACGGCTCTTAATAAAGGTTTCTGAATGATAATTTACTACATTTTTTAACTTTATACACGTTTGTTTTACACAATAGCATCTGACTGGCAACAATAGCAACTGACTGGCTACTAATGTGATACTCAAACAGCGTTGGCAAGTTTATGTTCTTGATCAAATCGAAAATAACGTCATAAAACATATATACATGAAAAATACATTTACAACATTAGTACTTATACAAAATTCATGTTTGTACGCGGTTGTCATAGACATGAAATAGCATAACTAAGTGGCTAAAGCCAGCGCTGGCATTTGATAAAACTAAAACATTACGTCTGAAATTATACATGCAAATACATTTAAAATGATTAAGTCTTAGCCTACTTACAGGTTGTGGCCCAACAACTGCTGCCTCTGGTTTTAAAGTGGGATCTCCTTCATGTTTTAGTAAGTTTCTTGTTGAAAACGGCATTACTCGTGGAGATTCTGGAAGTAAACTCGTAGAGATTCTGAAAGTCTTCCGTAAAATGCGCAGCACAGAGAGCTAAATTACGATCGTCACTTTCAGGAACATAATCAAACATAAATTGTATCCATTGTTGAGGAAGAATAGCGTCCGTGGGAAGTCCGAGCACAGAGGACCTGACAGCTGCGCTGAACACAACTCACTCGACAAGGAGCTGCTGAAATATGCGCGCATGCACTGTTTTGCATTTTCCGGAGGGAGTGGTTGATGCAAATGTGTAGGTTAGTGACGTACCATAACCCAGCTGTAGTCCCAATCGAGTCGTTTTTGTAGGCAATTATGCTTCCTGATTTTTAAAAGACGATATCTCTGCTTACACTAAACTTTCAGCGCTGCAACTTTGCAGATACTGTTCATGCACCAACAGCAACATTACACACTATTTAAAATTAAAAAAGTGAAATCACAGTCAACCCCCCCTTGAATCTCCTTATATGTTTTCCCCTGTCTCAAATCGAGCCGTTTACGACCGTGTGACCGCGGTTGTTGATTGACAGCAGTGTCAACAGACTGCTTTATAAACGAGGATCAGTATAAAGCTGGTTTTGCTTAAGAAGCTGGTTTTGCTTTTTCCTGAAAAAATAATCGGTAGGCTACCAACTATTTATGTTCCCTCTGCACTTAAAGTTTTATTAACCTTTATATCAATCTTTGCAAAATGATAGGGAAAAGTTTTCCATGACCATTAGTTGTAACGTCAATCTGTCAATGAACTAACGTATACATCAGTAAACACAGCGTTCGTATCTCACTACTCTACCCTGCCAGTGCAGACAAAGATAGATCAAAGGAACATTACGCTTAACCAACCATTCAGAAACATCCTCAAGCCTTAATTGTCGAACTTCTTTGCAGCCGTCATCTTGTTCCGAGTGAACAGTTACTCCAGTTCAAACTGATACAGTTGCACAGATGTGTCCTTAGAGACTCGCGCTGTCATTCTCTGTCCAAAACCTTCAAGTGTTGTCAAGGCAACACTCCACATGCGTTCACGCCTGGTTCACGCCTGAAGAACAAAGGGGCGGGGTTTATTACTTAAAGGGAAATGCACTGAAATGGCTTGCTGAAAACAAGAGCTGATTTTGACCAGGTAAAATGGTGTATAAATGGTGATACAAATGAGAATTTTTAATAAAAGTATATTACAGAGTTTTCATTTAGACCCTAAACATTCATATTAACTTGTACAAAAATGGCATTATATGACCCCTTAAATTCAACTCAATCAAGCTCAAAACAGCATTTAACTGGTTTGACACATGCAGATTGTCTGTACCCAGCAACCCAGAGACACAGATTCCACCTTAGAAAGCGAATAAAAGCTTCACAACAACATTTAAAATGAACGTGTTTGTCACGGGTTTAATTCATATAGAAATTTCCCTTCTGGTGGCATTTAAGTCAGGCAGACACAGAGGAAGTTGTTGAGGGAGTATTGTTGTAATTTACAGTTCAATTTAAGAGTCATTTGTTTAAATTAGAGCACAGAGACAGAGAGTGTGTGTGCACACAGGGAGACACCGATGTATAGTATTCATCAATGTCGAGCTGTGTGTGCACTGATGTGAGAGAATGAAGACTGAGGAGGTTGTGTGTTTATCTGTTTGTCCCTTGTCTGATAGCTGCCACATCTTTAAGATAAAACAACGTTCAGAACATTTAATTCACCAGATGACATTGAAGATACCATCACATAAAATAAATAATAATAATAAAAGTCCTAGACCAAGTGGCCAATCAGTCAAACCAGTTCAATACCAACTTAACCAGGCTAGGAGATCAGCTTAAAACAGCTATAACCACTACATAACTTTATGCCTGTTTAAATCAGTGTAATTTTAAATTACACTGGCCTTTAACTTATACTGACACCAAGTAGTTTGGTGTAGTGACACAAAAGATGAACATTTAAAGGGACACTCCACCCATTTGCATTAAGATTTCCATTGTTAAAAATCCAGTCATACTATTGAATGGTCATGCAACACTCTCTCATTTTCCCCTGAGAGGAGAGAAATCCGCTATTTACCTTTTTTACTTTCTCCTACAATGACGCAAAAATTTCATTTTACGTCATTGTAGGAGGAAGTGTAAGAGGCGGGGATTTCTATAAAGACTATAAGCACTAGTTCCCACCCTTTTAAACCCATCCATCGGGGGTTGAACCTAATGCGCTAACAAACCAATCACAGATCAGTGCCAGTGAGTTTGATTTTACCGGCAGAAACTTTTTGAAATATGGACGAAGGTACTGAATACGCAAACGGATGCATCATGGATAGGGTTGGGTACTGAAACGGTAACCAGACCAAATAAGAATTTCGAGAGACTCCTCTGAGTCTGTGTCATGAGGCGCACACACACAAAGTCTCTCGCTCTCTCCTTCGTGCACACACTATACAAAACGCTCCAAGGTTTGGCTGCATTTCACGTGTAAAATTACACGTCACAGTAAGCGTGGCGATTGTCTGAAGCCTATAAGCATATAGAATCACGCCAATCCATTGGCTGATGGCGCAGGCGCCACCTTGATGCTCTTACGTCGTCATATCATATTCACGCGCATTATCTGATTTCTTTGTGCGAAGTGATTTCCAGGCAGTAGCATAGAGTGGAGCTCAACTCTAGTCTAAATTGATGGGCGGAGTAGTGGGAGTGGTCTGCGGAGCTGAGCATTGCAATGCACTATGGGGATTGTTGTCTACACTCCACAAGCACTAAAAAGTCATTTTCTGCCTTTTATCGAGCCAGAGAAGAACCCAAATTACAAATTTATGATACTATTCTACTACATATATGACCTACATTCAATACATATGCATGTCTCCACTGGTGGAATTACCCTAAGTTACCATTGCTATCGCTGAAAAGATAAATCTGTCAAGAATTATTCATTCATATTGTGTGATCAAAAGTACCCAACAAACAGGGGAGACTAAACAAGATATGTAGTAATACAAGTATTATTTGGCTGGCAACATGATCTCAACATAGATCGGGGTCACATGTTGTGGGTCCACACTTAAATATTTTGTTTATTTAGAGAAGTGAATATTCCCTCCCCACTCAATAATACCATTGTGCACACAACATCGTTTTCAAAAAAGTTGTCATTTACATCAACCTGCATAAATACGCCAAACCTATGCCCGGCAGTGTATGGAGAAGGATACAGCCATGCAAGCCAATCAGGAATCGGAAAATCGAATATAATATAGTAGAGCAGTTGCATTTGCAAATGCAAACAGGCCAAAGACTTATGCACAAAAGTAAAAATGAGTACCACCTTAACAGCATCCATGACCAACAGCCAAACAAACTGTAAACATAAGGCCTTTTCTGGCACATAATGTGCCGTTTGAGAACCTAAAACCCAGTTTCTCCCAGTTGACATGGCAACACATAACTGGCGTTATCAGAAATCTCCACTTTGGTTTTTAGAAATAATCGTTTTCTGTGCTAAAAACTGGGTTTTTGTGTAAATGTGAGGCCAAACCGCAGGGAAATATCTGCGTCTTCCCTTCGTGTAAACGGGGCTTAAGACAGCTTTTATTTAATCTACTGATATGAGTCTTCATCAGATGGTTATCTATACAGTACATCAGTGTTTCCCAACCCTGTTCCTGGAGGCACAGCAACACTACATATTTTCCAACTGAATCAGCTCATCAGCTCATTAGTAGAGACTCCAAGACCAGAAATATATGGGTCAGATAAGGTGTGGCTCCAGGAGCAGGGTTGGGAAACAGTGATCTACATTATTAAAGGTCCACTAAAGTGCCCTGGAATGCGCAGCTTCCTTCCACTGTAACAGAAATGTAGTCGGAACATATTGAATGGGTTGTCTCTCCTTTTCAAATAGCCAATAGCGTTTAGTTTACCACACAGAATGCAGTCGTACTTGACAGCACCATGGAAGGGAATCCGAGCACTGTTGATACAATGGTAGAGTAATAGTAGAGGTGTGAATGAATTCTAGCCATTTCATTCTTAACCAAGGTACAGTTGGAAAACGGAATAAAATCAAGTGTTTGAGCAACCGAACACACATCTCCAACCCATATTGCTCCGTGACATGTCAACGATCGCTTTGGCCAAGTGGTATTTATAGCATAGGGGCATCTATGCTACCATTGTAGAGGTGTGGGGGTGCTACCACAGAATCCGAAAATTCTCGAGACAGCAGCATCTGTCTAAAAAACAATCCTTTCTATTTCATCAGAAACAATCTTAAAACAGGGCTTTAATTGTAAAATACCAAACTTGCCCTTCCAATTGCAAACACATGAGGAGAGTCTCCGCATGAAAGACCCACGACTGGCGGATCAACGTGCTACTTCATTTCTCTTCGAAACGGTAGGAAATTAAATTAAATTGACTGGAGGATTTTAACTGTGACAAGATGATTGCCAGTGCAGTTTACAGTGACACAATGGACGTAACTAAGCAACAGATCTGTCAGCTAAAGATGACGAAGTAGTATGTCCCAAAGCTTGCCTGCTCTTTTGCTACACACTTAAAAGTAAGTACTTTTTCTTCACAAAAAGACATACTTTTAGGGCGTAGTATAAGTTGGCGAATTGGGATACAGCAAAAGTATTTTCTGGTCATGTGATCTCAAGATGTCTGAACCCATTGAAGTAACTCTATTCATTAATTTATTTAGTGGAAAACGTGTACAATGTTTTTTTTTCAGTTCATCTGCAAAATCTTGACAACAACTTGTTACCCACACGCATTACCCACATGCACTCACAAAACGTTCATGCGCACAAGGTCGGTCTCATGTTTTCTCCATTACAGACACCCCTGACCTGTCTCCTGTCGTTCAGTCTGAGCTGTGAGATTGATCAGAGGTCTGTAAACAGGAAATGAGTTGGCATTTCTCTGTAATGAAAAATACAGTTTCCAGCCGCATTCACTGAGATTGACATTTTCCATTATGGCCTAAAAATGTACATATGTTTCTCCATCAGAGCGCCGTGTGGCTGTTCTGGCATCAGTTTTTTTGGTCAGGTCATCAATCTTAGCCTCTCTCTCTCTCTCTCTATGTTGTGCTTCACCACTCACCAGCGTGATTTATTGAAACAGAGGTGGCGGAACCCAATGGTGCTAGGGGCCGGTAAATCCTGATAAAAACTTGGATAAAAGCAATTTAATGCTATCAGTCATGTAATACTAGCCTCTGTCATGAAGTGTATGCACTGGATAGGGTGTGTGTATGTATGTGCATACCACAAAACTGCAAAACTGCAAAAAAAGTTGTCCAATTTATGACATTGTCTTTCAACATTGACAGAAACGCCACTCAGAGGACCCTAAAAACAAAGAATAGATTTGTTCCCATATAACTACAAGCAAAACAATTATGACCATCATTTATTTAAAACTACACATTAAAACCTGGACTTTCCAGCAGGGAGATGGACTGTTTTGGGTTTGGAACCCAGAAGTAAACTATATAGCCGGATGAGCATCTGTAGAAGTAAATGGGAGACCGAAGCAAATACAATTTTTTTTGTTTTCGATTTTGTTCCAACGGCAAAAGTAAAATCCATTGATGCGCAACTTCCCAAAAGACAAAAAAAATCATAGAGAGATTGATTACACAGGTCAGAAGAGAGAAAGATGGCCGATTTACTGTCATTCTCTCAGAAGTTAGAAACACACTAGCATGCTTGCAGCTTTTATCCATGCCAGGGTAAAATAAGTAGTGTAATAAATATGGACTATAGTGCTGGGCGGTTTGACCAAAAATTTATATCACGGTTTTTTTCAAAATCATAACGGTTTTTCGGTTCGGTTCGTTTTTTTTTATTTATTTTTTTTTTATGCATAGTCAGGTGTTCAATGCATTTTCTACTGGTTAAGAGAGGAATTACTGCAGTAAATTGACTTAGGATGGTCTATTTTACTGTCATTAGTGAATATTGTAGAATAATTCCACACTAGTAATACAGGTTTGCATGGCCCCAGAAAATTATGCTGTTTACAAATAAGAGCCATTCATGATTCTAATGAAGTGAGGAATCAAAATGCAAAGACAACGGCAGTCAAAATACAGAACTTTTATTTTAAACAACACAATTAGAACAACTTGGAATACTTTTGCTAGTTCAAGTACAAATCCAGGAACATTACGTGCATTCAAGTAAATATAAAAGGAAATCTTGTCTTGCATTGCTTTTGAGGTCTATTAAAGAAATTAAAACAAAATTATGCAACTTGCATTAGTTATTCCTTCAAAAGTATTG
Source organism: Hybognathus amarus (assembly GCA_030378365.1). NCBI lineage: Eukaryota > Metazoa > Chordata > Actinopteri > Cypriniformes > Leuciscidae > Hybognathus > Hybognathus amarus. Next base: position 531,346 of record JAQIUQ010000261.1, on the reverse strand, counting down.
CTTCGAAACCAGAACAAACATAAAATAAATATAAAGTGCTAACTTACTTGGCACACAGGATTATCCTGTATAATGGAAACAATATTTGGCTCGACTTTTCTTTAGCTTTCCCCGTGTTACATGCTGATGTGGAGGGCGCTAAATCCGCGGCTGAATCCGCGGCTGATTTAATACATTCTTGATATTCCAAGACATGTTTGCGGCTAAGGCGCTGGAGCAATTTGCTTGTGTTGCCGGGTCATTCTCCCCAGCGGAGAATTTTAGCCGGACAGCACATGGTTGTTTGTTCGACGTTGGATTTTTGGAAAACAAAAAACCTCCAAACAACAGACCCGGCTCCTCTTTTTGGCACAAGTTCTTCTTCGGTGTCAACACTGTCATGTTGTACTAATTCTTCAGCATCCATCGCCCATGTAACGTAACAGAGCGCTGCTGTTTGTTTACCCTCGTCGGTGCTCAGTAGTGCAACGGGTAAAGGGTCCGTCTGAAACAGTGTCGCGCACTGCCACTCTATGGTCGCGCAGCGTAACAGTCGTTCCGAACGTTGTGTAATTAAATACACCGGTATGGCGGTTTATTCAAAATCAAAATCGTGACGAAAATATAAACCGGTTTTCGGTTTGAACCGTTTACCGCCCAGCACTAATGGACTACATATTTTGCCTGTAATTTGCATAAAATAAGCCATGTTAATACAGTCAAGTAGTTCAGCACATCTTTCACATATCTATGCCTATTTCTACAGTAGACCTTATTTATTTGATTTTTTTTGGGTTGATGTCATGTAAATGAACACCCAAAATGCATTAAAAAGTTTAGTTGATACAAACAGCCCCTTAGTCTAATTATAGACCCATGGGCAGTGCTACGACTTACAGAAAGGAAGCACTTTGACCTGAGTTTGAATCCTGGCCCAGATCCTCTTTATCCTTCTTTTGCGATCTGTCCACTCTTACACTATTCTATCCAAAAACGCAAAAGACTAAATACACTCACCTAAAGGATTATGAGGAACACCATACTAATACTGTGTTTGACCCCCTTTCGCCTTCAGAACTGCCTTAATTCTACGTGGCATTGATTCAACAAGGTGCTGAAAGCATTCTTTAGAAATGTTGGCCTATATTGATAGGATAGCATCTTGCAGTTGATGGAGATTTGTGGGATTCACATCCAGGGCACGAAGATCCCGTTCCACCACATCCCAAAGATGCTCTATTGGGTTGAGATCTGGTGACTGTGGGGGCCATTTTAGTACAGTGAACTCATTCTCATGTTCAAGAAACCAATTTGAAATGATTTGAGCGGTGTGACATGATGCATTATCCTGCTGGAAGTAGCCATCAGAGGATTGGTACATGGTGGCCATAAAAGGATGGACATGGTCAGAAACAATGCTCAGGTAGGCCGTGGCATTTAAACGATGCCCAATTGGCACTAAGGGGCCTAAAGTGTGCCAAGAAAACATCCCCCACACCATTACACCACCACCAGCAGCCTGCACAGTGGTAATAACAAGGCATGATGGATCCATGTTCTCATTCTGTTTATGCCAAACTCTGACTCTACCATCTGAATGTCTCAACAGAAATCGAAACTCATCGGACCAGGCAACATATTTCCAGTCTTCAACTGTCCAATTTTGGTGAGCTCTTGCAAAATTATAGCCTCTTTTTCCTATTTGTAGTGGAGATGAGTGGTACCCGGTGGGGTCTTCTGCTGTTGTAGCCCATCCGCCTCAAGGTTGTGCATGTTCACAAATGCTTTGCTGCATACCTCGGTTGTAACGAGTGGTTATTTCAGTCAAAGTTGCTCTTCTATCAGCTTGAATCAGTCGGCCCATTCTCCTCTGACCTCTAGCATCAACAAGGAAATTTCCCCTACAGGACTGCCGCATACTGGATGTTTTTCCCTTTTCACACCATTCTTTGTAAACCCTAGAAATGGTTGTGCGTGAAAATCCCAGTAACTGAGCAGATTGTGAAATACTCAGACCAGCCCGTCTGGCACCAACAACCATGCAATGCTCAAAATTCCGTAAATCCCCTTTCTTTCCCATTCTGACATTCAGTTTGGAGTTCAGGAGATTGCCTTGACCAGGACCACACCCCTAAATGCAGAAGAAACTGCCATGTGATTGGTTGATTAGATAATTGCATTAATGAGAAATTCAACAGGTGTTCCTAATAATCCTTTAGGTGAGTGTATATGTCTAAACCGTTTCATGTTTCTCCTGTTTCACTCTCTCTCCCTCTCACTGTATGTATTACAGACAAGAGAGAGAAACATGAAACTAGCCCTTTTTTTCAATCACGACAACACTTTGTATAGTTTTAGCATGTTAATTGGAGATGAAAATGTTTTGGTAGACTAGATCTACAGAACAAGTATGGACTTGCTAGTGCCAAAAAAAGACACAGACACACTGCTGTGCGCATGAATAGGCATATACAATTTCCATAGGAGATTTTGGCAGGTGGAGCTTAGGGAGGTGGAGGGTTTCAGAGTAACTGACACACCAGCTTATAGGGAACAATAAACCAGGCTATTTAAATGTTGAGCAAGCAATCTCACTGGTTGCAGAGGCCAACGAGCTTGGGTTTTACTTTATTTTTATGGTCCCTTTAACACATTCTGTTGACTATAAGTAATGTTGCACCTATATGTCTACTAACTCTCATTAGAGTGCTAGTTGAGTATTAATAGACTGGTAGGGTTAGGGATAGAATAAGTTGACATGTAGTTGCAAAATTACTTATAGTCAGTAGAGTGTCTGTTGGAGGAGCATCACAATAAAGTGTTTGCAGATATTAAGCAGACAATCTACTAATACTCCAATGCATAAGCACCCTCTTTACGCCTACGTTCGTCCTAATGCCTGTTAGGTTTCCGTAGATTTGCCTATATTTGGCTAAAATGGAAAATCGTTTTTACGATCGATTCAATTAACACTTATGTCTCAAAAATCGATCAAAGTTTTTTGACAAAAGTGACAGTCCTAATTACGCATTTAGAAAAGGTCAGAAGATTCACAGGCATGCTGACGGTAAAAATTCCTGTGTTGTGGTGAGTGTGTGTAAAGTATATGCAAAAGGCCTTCGCCGGCCTCAAGGCACTATTTAATTCAGCATGATAGACATTAAATCAGAAAGTGCATTGAAGATGTATGTTCATCGGGAATCTAGGTGTGGTATCATGTCGTTCTGTCCCAGGATGCATGTATAAACCTAACATGCTGCTTACACAGAACTGTGTACATGTTTATTATTTTTTATTTTATTTTTTTCAGACTGCATTATTAGTCATACAGCCTGAGCCATTTCTACACCTAATTTCAGCATTCCAGCAACATTAGCTCCATTTCTAGGCATAGTGCCTGATTGCGACTAATCCTAATAAATGCCTTCTGACATTAATGATGAAACCTGTTCATTTCAGCTGTGCAGTCCAGTTCCATCTTGATCCAATGTATTCGCATATTAAAATGCATTTAAATTAGATTCATAAATCCACTGCCAATCATATTCCCTTTAAAATGCATGAATCTTAAAGAGAATATCATGACTTATCCAATACATGTGCTTTTATAGTTTTTAAATGATCTAAATGAACAGAAGACACAACCGCAGCATTTTTCTTGTCACTTTGTTAGAAGTGGCATGCCATCTGGCCACCTGTTATCAGTGTGATTGCACAAAATCACACAGAGTGACACCAGAGGTAACACCAAGATAATTAGCATTAAAAACAACACTGCTGTTTCCAAGAAGGTGAAGTGTGGAGTTGCCACATCAGCCTCACTGTTTCCTCAAAACGTGGCTATGATCCAAAAATACGGATTGGGGATTTTGTAAGTCAATGATTGTTGTTAAGGGTACATTAATGGGATCTTCAAAAACAGTGTTTGAAATTAACTTGTTCTTGCATACTAATTCATAATATAGGCCGTAAGGTGAAGAGCGTTTTACGTTTAATCCCGTTCCCATATATGGGGCACTAAATTGTTTTAATTGTAATAAAATGATCTATTGTTTCTGGACGAGAAAATAAAAGTTCTCCATGTGTAATCCTGCAGTTTATTTTTTATTACTGTTTAAAGTCGGCAATAGTTCTTTCCTTGCGCAATCATATTTTGATCATCAGTGATGAGGCTTCGCGGAACAATTATCACGTGCTTCTCGCTAGACCAATGAGGTGGCTGCTTTTTTGGGACGACAGGTAAACATTAGTCTAATATGTCTGCGCCCCTGTTATCATTATCGAGTAGTGAAGACGAGGAAATTTCACCCAGACTTCCTTCTAAAGTCCGTAAAAAACATTTTAAACAATGTTATATGCATCTCACGTCCATAAAGAAAGAGGAAATAAAGGATTTTACACGCACACGGTGGGATACATACAGAAACTGCGTCAAACGGTGGCTTGGTCTGCAAGGTGAGAATCGGACAATAGCAGAAACATACAAATATTGTCTAGAAATAGAGTTTGACAATGTTCCCGAAGACGCTGGGTTTCACTCTACTTGCTACAGGCGTTTCATTGACAAAAAGCGCTTGGATGCGGCAGAGAAACGCGCTACACTGCGTGTCGAAGCTCAAGATCACGGTCAGTCTGTGGCATCGGGTAGTAACGTTAGTATCGCAACAGTTCAATGTCCAACAAAGACACTTAGGTCCAAGACTGGCCTTCCAGTAGCTTGTGCTGGTCCTGTGCTTCCTGCCTTGTGCATAATTTGCAAGAAAACGGAGAAGTACATTACTGTGGGAGGCAAACGCCAGAAAGACCATCTTTCACAGGCAGAAACGTTGTCAGCAGGTAGGTAAAAACAAAACGCACACACGCAAACAAACACATACACACGTTTGAACTTTTATTCCCTTATTCTGGGTACCATGGCTAACTTTCAATTACAATGACATAATTTATGTAAAGTGTATTTTACTATCCGAGACATATTTGCATTGTTTTTCATACAGCTACAGCCAGAAAACTCAGTGTTGTTTAACTATTAACACAGTTTTTTATTAGTTTTCATTTATTTATTTACAGGCCAGTTGCTGAAAGCTGCTGAGATGAAGGAAGACACTAGCATTCTTGTGCATATTCGTGACAAAGACTGTGTGTCTCTGGAGGTGCGATACCACAAGTCCTGTTATAGACAGTACACCAGGTTCTTGACAAAGTCTAGTGCATCAGTTACTGGGACCTCAGAAGAACAGTGAGTTATTAATATTTTATTTTATTAAATATTTCCCTCACATTTGTACATTTTAAAAGTAAAGCATTGACCATAAATGCTTATTATATTGATCATTAAAGTACATTTTATCTTATCTTATCTATATTGTTGATTTGTCTGTAAACACAGTCTTGACTAGTGCACCTGTAATTCAAAATGCTGAAAAAAAAAATCTCAAATCACTATGTCAGGTTTCTATTTGCTATTATTTATGCAACATTTAAAATTGAAGCCATAGTTTTGGCACATAAAGTAATACATCTCTTCTGTTTTAATGTGTTTTATTTTCAGAAATGAGCCAACCTTCGATGCCAGCTACAAGATCTTCTGTGAGAGGATAATTCGCCATAGAATAATTGTAAACCAAGAGGTGTTGACAATGACTCAGCTAAGAAGGATCTTTTTAAATCTGGTGGAAAAGCATGAAGATCTTGATGCTTCTAACTACAGGTAATTTGAATACAACAAGTGTCTTTGGAATCTTTGGAAATAACGTTTGTACAACATTCTTTTTGAAAAACTAAAATTTAATTCATAGTAATAATCATATTCTGTAATGTGTAGAATCTGTTAACAGTGTATTTTTACTTTTAAATAATTTAACAAATTCAATGTGAATATATCTTTTATTCATACCATTGTGCTCATCTTTCACTCTTATCGTTTTGATTCAGGCAGGATAAATTGAAGAGGAGGTTGGTCCGTGATTTCCCCAGCTGGTGTTTCACTCCCCCAAGAAGCGCAACATAAGTGAGATGGTTTTCGTTGAGACATTGTCTGCAGATAAGCTGATAGACAGACTACCTCATCCATCAGGTACAGAAACAACAGAGTCAACTGAGGTAACTAGCCAAAGTGACTGTGAAAACAGGGTTAGTGCAAAAGGTGGTCCACAAAGACCAACTTCAATGGCCTCCATCAATACTGCAGAGGACACAAGGACACTTTACAGTGCGGCATTAATATTAAAGATGCTTCTGTGTGACTCTCCCGGTATGAAATGCCCATGGCCACCCACATCTGATGACTTAAATGTGAGCGAGGCTAAATCTGCCGTGCCAATTGAACTGTACAATGTGATTTCATGGATTATTGGTGCAACTGAGGAACCAACACTGGCCCATTATGTTGATATTCCAGATGATTTGAACCTAAAAGTGATATCTATCTGTCAAGACATGGTGTATCTTGCATCTAAGGGCCGGAGGCAGACCCCTAAATCATTGTGTCTTGGTCTAACGGTTCGCCATTTAACAGGTTCATCACAAATTGTGTCACTTCTAAATAGACTAGGACATTGTGCATCATGGGACACAGTTGTCAGTCTAGACACTAGCCTTGCCCAACTTCATTTAGTTGAGGGAAGAGACAAAATACCCAAGGGATTCGCAAAGAAGGTTCCTACAGTACTTGTGTGGGACAATATTGACTTTGGGGAGGAGACACTGTCAGGTCGTGGAACTACCCACCACACAAATGGGATTATGTTGCAAAGTTCTGTAGTTGAACCTGTGTCAACAACAAACAGACAACCTCTACAGAAGGGAGTTTACTCATTGAAAGCACCCCCTAGCATCCCCGTAGAACCTTACCATCAGTCTAAAAGACAAGGACCACAGAACTTGTTTCACCATGAAAGTGTTCCATTACAGGCGGACACTTACAAATTGAACACTGTTTCTGCTGTACAAACTGAACTGGCATATGTTTTTGTAAAGTCCATAGATGCTGAAAGATGCACAATACCAAGCTGGACAGGTTTCCATACATTGCTTCAAGGTGATAGCACTCTGCAAAAGTCAGCACTGTATTATCTTCCAGTCATTGAGGCTTCACCTACAGAGATGTCAACAGTAAACACGATTCTGAAGCGAAGTGTCCAAATTGCTAATCAGCTTGAACTGGACCATATAGTGTTAGTTTTTGACCAAGCTATATATGCCAAAGCCCAGCAAATCCGCTGGAAAGATGATGACTTGACTCAGCGTGTAGTGATTAGACTAGGTGAATTTCACACATGCATGTCCTACCTGAGTATTCTAGGAAAAAGGTTTGGAGATGCAGGACTGCAAGACATACTCATTGAGTCCGAAGTTGTTGCCCCAGGATCCATCAATGGAGTGATAAGTGGTCATCATTACAACCGCAGTATGAGGGCACACAAACTTCTGTATGAGAGTCTGCAACGCATCAGACTTCTCACCTTCTTAGATTCTCTGCCACCAGAGGAGAGATGTGAGTGTCTGGATGTCATGAATGAGATCAAATGTGCATTCCCGGACAGAACAATGGATGTTCTGTGTGCAAATGAGAAATTTGTCAAAATGTGTTCGAAATATGAAGACTTTGTTAAAAGAAGAAGTGCAGAAAACCCAACGTTTGCCTTCTGGAGTTCATACATCGACATGGTACAGACACTCCTTCTATTTGTAAGAGCAACACGAGAATTGAACTGGCAGCTTCACCTGTCAACAGTGCGCTTGATGATGCCATGGTTTTTTGCATACGATCGTGTAAATTATGCTAGGTATTTACCTTCATACTGGCTGGAAATGGTCAATTTGCCCCTCACTCATCCTTCTTGCCACAGTGAGCTCAGTGTTAAAGGCCAGTGGACTGTTCAACCTCAAAGTGTCCATGGATTTGCTTCGATTGCCTGTGACCAGGCCATTGAGCAAACATGTAACAGAGATTCCAAGACAAAGGGTGGTTGGACAGGGTTAACACAGAATCGTGCTGCAGTATATCGCTGGATATTGTCGCAACATGAAAGGGCTGCCATAGCAAGACAATGTGAGGCAATGGCAGGTAAATTTCTTGATATAAGGAAACGAAAAGACCTTGACAGCACACAAATTCATGCTGATGAAAAGGCTGTGACCAGAATAATTTCAACCCTAGATTCCATGCTGAATCCTTTTGACACACACCAAGATGGCATTGTGTGTCTTAGCTCTGGAACAGTAGCGGCTGAAGAAATCATGAGGGATTTGCTCGCCGCTCTGGAAAAGGGGAAAATGCTGTCAAAGAGTTTATGGACCAAAGACTGTTATCACCATCAGTTGACATATTTGCTCCCATCAAAACACTAAAACTGAAGACCTTTAGTGACCAAGCAAAGACAAAGAAGAAATCTGCAGCAGGCAAGGAAGTGATTCTACGTGCCGACAAGAAACTATTCTCCAGATTACTTGTCATAGGTCAAAGTAGAAAAATAGACCTGCGAGAAATTCTGTCTTACTCCTTGGGAACTGTGTCATATCCTTTAGCCTCTGCTGATGGTTCACTTGCTAAAACAAACAAATCAGCTCTAATGGATTTATTGGAAACCAAAGGTGGAGACTGTTTGGTTGACGAAGTTCCAACAGATGGAGCTATTCTTTTTGATGGCATGGCAGTCATTCAAACCATTCGGTCCATACCAAGTACCTTTGGAGAGCTTGCAGACACCATACTGCAGTACATAGTCAAGCTTGCTCTGAAACACAACTGTACACGGATAGACTTTGTGATTGACCAGTATCCGAAAATGAGTATTAAAAACCTAGAACGGTCTCGTAGAGCTGGTGGTGGTACACAACTGGTGAAAATTTATGGACGGGATCAGAAGACACCAACACAATGGAAAAAGTTTCTATCAGATGGAACAAACAAAGAAGCACTGGCTGAGTTCCTCTATGTTGTGTGGCGAGATGCTGATCTTACCATTGTGGGCAAGGACTTAAGCTTGCACATTGCACATGGAAACCTGTGTCACTGCGTGTCTGTAATGGAGGGTTTACAAACTCTCAGTGCTGTTGACTGATCTGACATGTGATCATGAGGAATGTGACACCAGGGTGTTTTTACATGCACAACATGCTGCACAGGAACATCAAACTGTAGTCATCAAGAGCCCTGATACTGATGTGGCAGTGATTGCTTTAAGTCTGCAGCCAGATTTACCATGTAGGTTGTATTTTTTCACGGGGGTTGGCAACAAAACAAGGCTCATTGATTTAGCTAAGGTGTCATCAGCTCTTGGCACAAGTGTGTGTTTGGCACTTATTGGGATCCATACCTTCTCAGGTTGTGACTCTACAAGTGCCTTTTATGGCAAAGGCAAAAGAAAGGCATTTTCTGTTGCATGTGAGAAAGAGGAATATCTGACTGCATTTACAAAGCTGGGTAGCAGTTTTAACCTAGACCAGTCTACCTTTAAGTTACTTTGCACATATGTGTGCCACCTGTATGGCCAGTCATCTGCTGAAAATGTGAACGATGCAAGATACAAAGCATTCTGTATGGCGTCGTCAGCTTTGCCAGAACTATCCATGCCCCCGACAAGTGACGCCCTGTACCAACACTGCAAAAGGGCAAACTACCAAGCAGCCATAATGAGACATTCTCTGAAAGCTATAATGTGTGCCCCTTCACCCATTGGTAATGGATGGCACCTCGAGGACGGCGAGTTAACAGTGACCTGGATGACTAGAAATCCTGCCCCTGAAAGTGTGTTGCAGGCAGTCCACTGCAGTTGCAAGCAAAGCAAATGTGAGACTGGGAGATGTTCCTGTATGTCTGCAAGACTGTCTTGTACTGATTTATGTTCGGTGCCAAAATTGTGCAAATGTTTCACAGGAAACAGAAGAAAGACCTACATGGGATGATGCCTCTGACAGTGATAGGGATGATACTGATGAGTAAATATGCACTGTTATAATTTAAGGTGCTTTTGAGCTGTAAAATATCTGTTGTAGAATTGTAAATTTTTTTTGGCAGCATTGAAAAATAAGAGGACAGTGAAGCATTTCGAGTCATTTTAGCCAACTTGGGCCAAAGTGTGCTTCATATTAGTATATTTCTGTAATTGCACAGTACCTACTGAAAATTTTGATGTATAAAACATCACAGTTTTGATAAATTTAGTATGTTTATGTTTAATCTTGTTTACTGTCAGTCCGTGAAGTTGAAGCACTTTTTCCACAAATGTGCCATAATTCATAGTCTATATTCAATCTTGACTATATAATCCACCAAAACCGGTCTCAAGTGTTTAAGTACATGTTTAAATGTCAGTTTGAGATATATTTTGTGTTGCTAAAATGTATATAAATAAAGTTACAAACAAAATCAGAAGCATAAGATTTTCGTTTTTTCCAATTCACAATTATAAACATTTATGCATTGTGACAAAAAACTGCAGGGTATTTTGCGGAGAACTTTTAACACAAAGTCAATAATGGTATTATCTATGCAAAAATCAATTTAAAAAGTAGTGCCCAGGTGTGGGAACGAAAATCAATTTCTAGCCACTTTTTCCTAGTTCACCTTATGGCCTAATACAGGTGACAAACTTTCTGCTTGATTTGAAATGATTCACAATACAAATTAAAGCTGCAAGCAGCGATGGGCGGGCCCTCGCACCTGTAGCGCGTAGGGGTGTGAGGCGGCCGCGTTGCATATTCTGCAGCTCAGCCGGTGCGGCTGTGAATTTGCTAAGCAGCTTCGTTAAAGGTCACTTCCTGTTGCCAGCAGGTGGCGCTATGACTGTGGGTGAATGTCGTCATGTAGATTTGTTCAGGGCAGGACTCTTGTCAAATGTGTAAAATTTCACACAGATCTGGGCATTCACAGCCAAGTTACTACAACTTCCTGTTTCATGGCGAATCATTCGACGCCACGGACACGCCCATCGACGAAAACGCGCAGATAGCACAACTTTACATCGTCAATGCCTTTAGAAGGCACAGCAGAAATGTGAAGTCGATCCGACTAAGTCCCTGGGAGGAGTTTGTTAAAGTACGTAATGAGTAAATCATCCAAAAATGGCGGTAAAATTAGAAATGGCCGATCCTCCTGTCGAGTTTAGGGCATCGCTCCAAGAGACTTTTCTGTGTGTCTGGACATGGTAGATGTACCACAGAAATTTCGTACATGTCGGTCAAACATGCGGCGGAGGCTGCTTCGTTAAAGGTCATTTCCTGTTGCCACTAGGTGGCGCTATGACTGTGGGTGAATGTCGGCATGTGGATTTGTTCAGGGCGGGACTCTTGTCAAATGTGTAAAATTTCGTGCAGATCTGGGCATTTACAGCCAAGTTACTACAACTTCCTGTTTCATGGCGAATCATTCGACGCCACGGACACGCCCATTGACGAAAACACGCAGATAGCACAACTTTACATCATCAATGCCTTTAGAAGGCACAGCAGAAATTTGAAGTCGATCCGACTAAATCCCTAGGAGGAGTTCGTTAAAGTACGGAGTGTGTAAATCGTCCCAAAATGGCCGCCAAATTCAAAATGGCGGACTTCCTGTCGAGTTTAGGGTAGGTGTTCTTGAGGCTTTTTTGTGCGTTTTGACATGATACACGTCCCCACCAAATTTCATGCATGTAGGTTGAACGTAGACGAGGGGCTAATTTTTTCCAATTTTCTAGGTGGCGCTAGCGAGCCATTTTGCCCCGCCCATCCGCGAAACCCACAAAATACGAAATTTTTCACCAGTCCTGACATGCGTGCCAAATTTGGTGACTTTTTGAGCATGTTGCGGCCACGGAAATGGCGTTACTTTGCAGAAAAAAGAAAAATGAAAAAATAAAAAAAGAAATAAAATTAAAGCTGCAAGCAGCGATGGGCGGGCCCTCGCACCTGTAGCGCGTGGGGATGTGAGGCGGCCGCGTTACATATTCTGCAGCTGAGCCGGTGCGGCTGTGAATTTGCTAAGCAGCTTCGTTAAAGGTCACTTCCTGTTGCCAGCAGGTGGCGCTATGACTGTGGGTGAATGTCGTCATGTAGATTTGTTCAGGGCAGGACTCTTCTCAAATGTGTAAAATTTCACACAGATCTGGGCATTCACAGCCAAGTTACTACAACTTCCTGTTTCATGGCGAATCATTCGACGCCACGGACACGCCCATCGGCGAAAACGCGCAGATAGCACAACTTTACATCATCAATGCCTTTAGAAGGCACAGCAGAAATGTGAAGTCGATCTGACTAAATCCCTAGGAGGAGTTCGTTAAAGTACGGAGTGTGTAAATCATCCCAAAATGGCCACCAAATTCAAAATGGTGGACTTCCTGTCGAGTTTAGGGCATCGCTCCAAGAGACTTTTCTGTGCGTCTGGACATGGTAAATGAACCACAGAAATTTTGTACATGTCGGTCAAACATGCGGCGGAGGCTGCTTCGTTAAAGGTCATTTCCTGTTGCCACTAGGTGGCGCTATGACTGTGGGTGAATGTCGGCATGTGGATTTGTTCAGGGCGGGACTCTTGTCAAATGTGTAAAATTTCGTGCAGATCTGGGCATTTACAGCCAAGTTACTACAACTTCCTGTTTCATGGCGAATCATCGACGCCACGGACACGCCCATTGATGAAAACACGCAGATAGCACAACTTTACATCGTCAATGCCTTTAGAAGGCACAGCAGAAATTTGAAGTCGATCCGACTAAATCCCTAGGAGGAGTTCGTTAAAGTACGGAGTGTGTAAATCGTCTTAAAATGGCCGCCAAATTCAAAATGGCGGACTTCCTGTCGAGTTTAGGGTAGGTGTTCTTGAGGGTTTTTTGTGCGTTTTGACATGATACACGTCCCCACCAAATTTCATGCATGTAGGTTGAACGTAGACGAGGGGCTAATTTTTTCCAATTTTCTAGGTGGCGCTAGCGAGCCATTTTGCCCCGCCCATCCTCGAAACCCACAAAATACGAAATTTTTCACCAGTCCTGACATGCGTGCCAAATTTGGTGACTTTTTGAGCATGTTGCGGCCACGGAAATGGCGCTTACTTTGCAGAAAAAAAGAAAAAGAAAAAAGAAAATTAAAGCTGCAAGCAGCGATGGGCGGGCCCTCGCACCTGTAGCGCGTAGGGGTGTGAGGCGGCCGCTTTGCATATTCTGCAGCTCAGCCGGTGCGGCTGTGAATTTGCTAAGCAGCTTCGTTAAAGGTCACTTCCTGTTGCCAGCAGGTGGCGCTATGACTGTGGGTGAATGTCGTCATGTAGATTTGTTCAGGGCAGGACTCTTGTCAAATGTGTAAAATTTCACACAGATCTGGGCATTCACAGCCAAGTTACTACAACTTCCTGTTTCATGACGAATCATCGACGCCACGGACACGCCCATCGACGAAAACGCGCAGATAGCACAACTTTACATCATCAATGCCTTTAGAAGGCACAGCAGAAATGTGAAGTCGATCCGACTAAGTCCCTAGGAGGAGTTTGTTAAAGTACGTAATGAGTAAATCATCCAAAAATGGCGGTAAAATTAGAAATGGCCGACCTCCTGTTGAGTTTAGGGCATCGCTCCAAGAGACTTTTTTGTGCGTCTGGACATGGTAGATGTACCACAGAAAATTCGTAAATGTCAGTCAAACATGCGGCAGGGGCTGCTTCATTAAAGGTCACTTCCTGTTGCCAGCAGGTGGCGCTATGACTGTGGGTGAATGTCGGCATGTAGATTTGTTCAGGGCGGGACTCTTGTCAAATGTGTAAAATTTCGTGCATATCTGGGCATTTACAGCCAAGTTACTACAACTTCCTTTTTCATGGCGAATCATCGACGCCACGGACACGCCCATCGACGAAAACGCGCAGATAGCACAACTTTACATCGCCAATGCCTTTAGAAGGCACAGCAGAAATGTGAAGTCGATCCGACTAAATCCCTAGGAGGAGTTCGTTAAAGTACGGAGTGTGTAAATCGTCCCAAAATGGCCACCAAATTCAAAATGGTGGACTTCCTGTCGAGTTTAGGGCATCGCTCCAAGAGACATTTCTGTGCGTCTGGACATGGTAAATGTACCACAGAAATTTTGTACATGTCGGTCAAACATGCGGCGGAGGCTGCTTCATTAAAGGCCATTTCCTGTTGCCACTAGGTGGCGCTATGACTGTGGGTGAATGTCGGCATGTGGATTTGTTCAGGGCGGGACTCTTGTCAAATGTGTAAAATTTCGTGCAGATCTGGGCATTTACAGCCAAGTTACTACAACTTCCTGTTTCATGGCGAATCATCGACGCCACGGACACGCCCATTGATGAAAACACGCAGATAGCACAACTTTACATCGTCAATGCCTTTAGAAGGCACAGCAAAAATTTGAAGTCGATCCGACTAAATCCCTAGGAGGAGTTCGTTAAAGTACGGAGTGTGTAAATCGTCCCAAAATGGCCGCCAAATTCAAAATGGCGGACTTCCTGTCGAGTTTAGGGTAGGGGTTCTTGAGGCTTTTTTGTGCGTTTTGACATGATACACGTCCCCACCAAATTTCATGCATGTAGGTTGAACGTAGACGAGGGCTAATTTTTTCCAATTTTCTAGGTGGCGCTGAGCGAGCCATTTGCCCCGCCCATCCGCGAAACCCACAAAATATGAAATTTTTCACCAGTCCTGACATGCATGCCAAATTTGGTGAGTTTTTGAGCATGTTGCGGCTGCGAAAATGGCGCTTACTTTGCAGAAAAAAAAAAAAAAATAAAAAAAGAAAAAAAAGAAAAAAAAATAAAAATAAATAAAATAAATAACCCCAACAGTTTCAATAGGGCCTCACACAGCTAGTGCTCGGGCCCTAATAATAATCCCAACAGTTACAATAGGGCCTCGCACAGCTAGTGCTCAGGGCTCTAAAAATAACCCCAACAGTTTCAATAGGGCCTCGCACAGCTAGTGCTCGGGCCCTAATAATCTGTATGACTTTTAAAGAGAGAAGTGATTTTTCACACATCAAAAGTCTCATATTTCATACTTAACTTACACCGTTGCATTCGTGGTAAACCGGTACATTAACTTTCATCACATTTAGTAATATAACTGCTTATATTTCAAAATGTAATACTGTATATGTTTTTGCAGACATCTTGCATACAGTGTCGCATGATCTTTCTGAAATCACTGTAATATATGTAAGCCTAATATTGAAGTAAATCTTCATATAACAAAACTAAAATTGCCAATCTTTTTTTAATAAAAATCAACTCCCATAAACCAAAGCCCAATCAAGCAGAATCATGAACAATAAAGCAAGTACCACTAACTATATCCAAACAGAACCTTAAAATATATATATATATGATATAAATTCATTCATTACAAAGGCACTTTTGTTATTTTCCATGCCATTCCTGAGGTCCCTGTATAAGACAACTCACCATGACGTCACAACAGTAATAGACGTTCTTCCGGGTGGCAAAAGCCGAAGTGTTCCTGTGGCAACGCTTAGTAAATTGCTTGGAAGGGAGACCCACCGTCAAATGTAAAAATGTAATTATCTTTTTTTTAATTAAATATACTGTGTTTTAATAACAACTGTTTTTTAAGAGCCCCTATCATGGATTTTTGAAAATGACTGTTTGTATGTGGAATGTAGTGTGGAATATAGCTCTAAGGGAATGAAAACATCCTGCAAAGATTTATATCCGACAGTGCACCGTATATAAAGTTATTGTCTTTCAAAAGTGAGAGTCAACTCTAAGTCTATGAAATGAATTGTTTTTGAAACGAGTCATTAGCTGGTTCGTAGTGACGTAGAATGAAACTGTTACTGTGCGCGCAGACGGAAGTGTAAACTTGAAGTCTAGAACACATTCAAATACTTGTCGAGAAGACGCTGTGTTCTACAATGCAAAGATGCAAAGTTCAGCCACTTGAGCATGTGAAGAATCGGTGGTTTGGAAAAAACGAGTCGATGTACGAATCATTTGGGAGTCGGTGAGCAAATCAGGTAAAAATAAATACATATTATAAGACAACAAAAGTGTTTTTTTGTCATTGCATTCATGTAAAAGTGTTGTTGGGGACTCCCCGAACAATATTAGGAACATTTTAAATGGCATAATAGGTGCTCTTTAATGATATAGGTAAAAAATATAATAAATATGTAATATAGTAGGCCTACACATAATTAGTCAAATACTCTCTAGCTCATTTTTCTTGCCAAAATAACGTGATATATAGCCTATCATGGTCATTAAAGGGCACCTATTATGCCCCTTTTTACAAGATGTAATATTGGTCTCGGGTGTCCCCAGAATGTATTTGTGAAGTTTCAGCTCAAAATACCCCACAGTTAATTTATAATAACCATTTGAAAATGTCATTTTTGGGGCCTGTTTAAAATGACTTGTTTTGGTGTATATGACCTTAAATGCAAATGAGCTGCAAATCCCCACCCTGCCTTTGGACGAGAGCATAACTTGATACCTATGGCAGTCGGTAAGCAGAAGGGCTGAGAGAGTAAGGCTGAATCCCAATTCACCCCTTGGCCCTACCCCTTGTTTTCGAGTGTACCCCTTGGCCCTTAAAACGGAGTTATAAGGGTCAAGGGGTTGAAATATACCCCTACGAAATGGAACAACCCTTCATGAACCCGATACGTCATCAGTCGTTGGCGATGGCTCTGCCGTTACAGGATTTCTCCATGACAACAACTGACAATCAGCGCAGCTGCTCTTAACTTTGAATAAACATGATGATTATAACATCCCTTCCTCGAAATGTATGTCTTTTCTGATCAGAAAGGTAATTTATTATACCATTTCTTCATTTAAATGGCTATAGTGTTATTATAAGAGTAAATAAAGTGCGTGGTGGAATCATCTGGTGCTAAATTCAAATGTTTAACCGTTTGCGACTCAATCTCGCCGGTGATTTCCGATGCATTCCGTGAACTTTCTCGTAGCCCTCCATTTGGAGTGTGCTTCTGAAAAATCTCCGTTTCGAGGGCTATGTAGCCCTACCCCTTGCGCTCTACCCTTCGATCTCAACAAAGATCGGGACACCCTACCCCTAGACGTGAACGCGCAAAACGGAGGGGTGGGGCTAAGGGGTAGGGCCAAGGGGTGAATTGGGATTGAGCCTAAGAGACGCGCTGTTTTGAAAGTCATTCAGCGTACGTTTGAATCAGAATATATAAATAGTACGAAGAGACTCCGGCAGAATAAACACAAATGAGAATGGACCAGTACATTTCGGTATGGTTATTTGATACATTTATGTACTTATAGATTTGTAATCGCGTTCCCTTTAAAATTATGGATGTGCAATACACACACAGACACACACTAATGTTAGCGCAATTTTTGGAAACTACATACACATTCTGTGATAAAGTTTGTTATGTACAGCGAAATTACATTTATGCGAGGGACCTGTTGCATCATGTTTACATTACTTGTCATACATGTGCTTCTGTGGCAAATGTGATAAGATGTCTAACTTACAGAACAAGAACATATATGCAGTTTTTAATACAATATCTTTAAAAATATATATTTATAAACGTGTGGTTACACACTATACAAACAAGGTTTAATATTATATACACAGACATCCTACAACTTTAGACGCATTTGTAGTTGAATTGGCTGACATGCTCAAAAATCATAAAATACACTTACTAGAGGTGACGTTGGATCGCAAACAGTAGACGACAATCCACACTTGAAGAAATGAGTTGGCTGATGACAGCTCAATCACATTTATATTGCCAGTTAAGTTGAAAACCCGCCACAGGGTGTCTGGTAAGGGACTGGTCAGTAGATGTCTGATATTTGGGAATAACCCGTTTATTCGTCACCACATCAACTCAGATAATAAAGCAGTTGTCCATATCAAGGTGTATAAGTTGTGTGTGGTTTTTCTATAAAACAGAAAATGTAGGCAACAAATGTAAACATACATCATAATAACATTAAATGTTTTAAACAGATACATGCTGAGTATGAACAGAATACAGAAATGAGATTAATAAAGAAAGAGAAATAAACTCGCTATGTTATTTATGAAATTAAACTCTAAACAGTTTTTTCTGCGTCACATAGTTGGTCAGCGGTGCTCTGTCTGGGCTTGTTTCACGCACACGCATTTGTTTACAATTTCAGAATACCTCAAACGCAGTCTTTGACAATTGAAATGCACAGATGAAATATACATAAATGACATCCATATAAACGACCAAGCAGATATATAACATCCTATAAACAGCGCAACATCATTCCAAAGACGTGACAATTATTATAATTAACCTCGACGAGCTAATGCCCGTTATAAAGACAAACTGAATATTAAACCGGTCTAGGATTGCACATTGCTAGAGATCAAATACAATACACTTACTTGCATTGACGCACAACAACCAAGAAATGAACAAACTAAAAGTTATTTACAACAGCAAAGTTCAGCTTTAGCGCTCCGACCAGTGTTGCCAGATCTCGCGAGACAAATAAGCAACCAAGCCGGTGAAAACAAGCCCTTTTTTCTCATAGACAGCAAAAGCGCTTTTTTTCTACAGAGCCCCCTAGGTTTCGGGACGAGAAAAAAAAACTGTGTGCACGGTTTTACAATCTCTGGGGACGGATTGGATAGTTTTAAACTGTGAATGTCAATTTACATCCACGTGGACAGTTTTGTAAAACTGTGCACACGGTACAGTTTATTTTTCTTCTGTAATAAAGCTTGGCTGCCCATCTAGTGTTGGTACTGTGCCCAAATAAAATATGACTGAGAGCTAATTTTTGAGATGTCAACCTAAAATTTGGAACTTCTCCAGATTTTTGGCTTACATTTTCTTGCAATTTTAGAGTAAAATATATTTTGCATATATATATATATATATATATATATATATATATATATATATATATATATATATATATATATATATATATATATATATATATATATATATATATATTATAAAATAGAAATAATTGTGTCTTCTTTAAAACAAGACCAAATAGGTCTATATTCCAAAGCATTCTTGAATTACAACCATTTGAATAGTGATTTTCATGAAAAAAGTGGGAGTGACAGTTAAAGGGTTAACAGTTAAACGATATTAAATTAATATCTATATCTAAAATATCTAACATATAATTAATATATATATATATATATATATATAAATATATATATATATAAATAGGCCTAAAACTCTCCTACAGTCTAGTAGTCAGTATCAGTCGCGATGGTCCAGACTCACAAGTATTTTCATTTTAACATCACTCACTGACGTTTAACTAACCAGAAAAAAAAAAAAAAAAAAAAAACGATTGCCCTGCTCTGCCTCTGATTGGCTAGTACTCGTTGCCATCTGGGTCAGAGCCAATTAGAAGCAGGATGTGGGTGGGAAAAAACTCCTTGAATGGGGAAGGGAGAGACGAAACAGGCAAGACAAACTCCTATGTTTAAATAACATAGAAAATATCTGCTTGGCAACGAGCTGGGAGCAAGCCCAAATAAGCAACTACACTTTAGAAACAAGCTCAAAAAATCGCGACCCGCGACTCCCAATATTTGCAAGCAACTTTACAGAAAAACAACCCCAATGTCGCTTGAGAATAAGCGGACTTGGCAACACTGGCTCCAGACGTCTCAACTTCACACTGCGCACTATGGGCGGGGTGTTCGCATGCATGTAGTTCAGCGGACGCTGATAGGCTGCTATGCTGTAGGCTGTGCGTCAATCAATCTCGGAAAAGAAAGAGATTTAAGTCAGAAAACATATTACTAGGAAGTAATGGCCTTTTTAACAACACTTGAGAATTAACTTTTAAGCCACAACAACAGGATTAACCCACGACAGAACACTTATGTACCGGCTGTCGTTGAAACAATGGAGGATGGTGTACAGATCACAGAGGGCGGGGTCTAGGCCACAACCACACTGTCAATCAAACCCCTTGCTCAATTCTACGTCACAAAGCGCTGAATCTTAGGCCCTGTTTACACGAGAACGCTCGCGGGTGAAAACGTAAAATTATTTATCGGATGTGCCTTTCGTTTACACGGCGACGGCGTTTTGAGGCTTAAAAACGCAAAAAATTGAAACCACCCTCCAGAGTGGAAATCTTAAAAACGCTCCACCGTCACGTTCCCGTGTAAAGGTTAAAAACGCAAAAGTCTGCTTGACAGTGAAGGTTGTACGTAGGCGCGTGGACTTGGTGTTGCTGTAGTATGCACTTCTAGCCACCTGGAGTGCATACTACATTGAATTTCTCAGGCATTTGCGTCACCATTTGCACCTGAATTTCCCACACAAAACGCTCGTCTAAACGCAGAATAAAAATGATGACGTAACGCCACTTTTGCGTTTTCTCTTCAGAATCGTTTCCGTGTAAACATAGCCTTAGAACAGCTTGTGCGTGAAATCGATACAAGCCCTACACCTTTTGCTGTAAATCTGGCAGCGCAACCCCAAACACAAGACGTTTTCATCATCGATTCAACTTTGATCAACAACAATGTGTTTAACTATGTAACTGTTACAGTAGCCGGCTGGATCTTTTCAGTTAGTCAGTAGAAGCCGCTCGCTTTCTGCCACCCAGAAGTGTCGCGGTGCGTATTGTTTACAAACATTCTGAAATTCCGTATTGCATAGGCGCTCATTTACGGGGGGACGGGTGGGACATGTCCCCACCACTTTTTGCCAGGGTCGATTTTGTCCCCACCACTTTGTGTTGACATGTGTTGTCTTCTCTCGGAAACGCGCTTCAATCCATTGCGGAAATTCGTTCTGGTGAAAACACAAATCAAAATGCGCACAAATGTGTCCCTGTTTCTCATGGGTTCTAATCAGCTCTCGTATATTCGAGTATATGAAAAAAATATATGAGTGCGGATTAGAACCTTTGAACCTCCCGAGTCCCGACACGCTGAGGCAAAAATTCGACCTTTGGACCATCACTGTACACATGCAATAAAGGGTGTATATACTTTCTCATACTCACTATACTCGGACATTGTGCTCATTTTTATTTATGTAGGCTACATCAGGAAGCTACAGGACATTCGTCTTTCAAAACATAACCTACTCGAAAGAGAAAATAAGGCCACGTTTACACAAAGCCGGGTATTTAGCAAAACAAATATTTCCCCCTCTCCGTTTTCAAAATAATATCGTTTACACACCGCATACATACGCCGTCGAGCGCCATAACAGTACACTGTGAAAGCTAAGGCGGCAGTGTAGGGGTTAAGGATAAAGCCATGCAAGCCAATCAGAAACCTGGAATCGACAAGAGAGAACCTGAAACGCCGTTTCTCCCAGTTTACACGACAACAAATATCCGGCGTTTTCAAAAATCTCCACTTTGCCCGGAGTTTTAAGAAATAATCGTTTTCAGTGATAAAAACGGAGTTTTCGTGTAAATGAGAGGGCAAAACGACAGAGAATATCTGCGTTTTCCCATCGATGTAAACGGGGCCTAAGAATGAATGTGTCATTGTACCCAGCACTTTTGAAAATTCCCTTCCGAATATGTCTCTGTTCCCAGCACATTTCAAACCAAACTGACGCCCATGCCGTATTGGAATGATAATATGCACTCTAAAAAATGCAGGGTTGTTTCAACCCAAATTTTGGTCAAATATGGACAAACCCAAATGTTGGGTTAAAAATGTAATTGAAAAATGGACAGTTGAAAGTGAAAGTTGAAATTGGGTTAATATTTTAAATGACATATTTAACCCAACATTTGGGGTTGTCCATATTTGACCCAAATTGGATTAAAACAACTCAGCATTATTTAGAGTATGGACATAATAGAACCAGTGAAAAGCTATATGGAGTTTTTTGCCCAATATCTAGTTCATCTTGACAAACTTTCTTATCTTGACACTGGTAATAAAAAGTTAGATTTGCCATCACCACCAACTTTGTACACTTGTGTACCGATCATAAATAATACCCACAACAATTGGTAACAATATTGATTTGTCACAAATATATAAGAATTTGTACAACCTCATTTCGGCAAAATCTGATTTGCACAGAGATTTAGGGGTGAGCATAGGGATGGAAATCCACACTTTTTCATACAAAACACATGCGAATTTATATGTAATTGCACACTGTAAAACAGGTTGGGTTGGAATATCGGTTTGTCAGGAAATACTACTCATTTATAAGACTGAGTGCTTGAGCCAAAAGCACTTGAATGAAACCGTGAATGGATGGATGGATGGATGGATGGATGGATGGATGGATGGATTAAACAAATACTAATGTTGAATGTAAAATAACCTTTGAAAAAAATGTGTTGATTATGCACAATTATGCATAATCAAATGCATGAACAAACACATTATGATTATTTGAGCAAAAACTCTGTCCTCAAGAACAGCCTTCGCACACACACAGATGGGTGCTTCTCGTCAAAGCCGCAGGTACTGACGGATCCCTCCGACACCTGTCACACACATCACTCCACCATCCCTGTGGACAAGAATCTACCAATGTCAAAGCCCTTCTGCTGATACACCTTCAGGATAAACGGTTTGTTTACAAAGTGTCGCTAGTACTCTCCACGAAAGCTAAAAATGGCACCCCTTCATTAAACATGCAAGTAAACAAGTTTGGTGACAAACAAGTAAACAAGATATGACAATATTCAAAATGGAACTTTTTTTCTACATACATGCATATGTGTACCACACCTGTGTTGATTCTGACTTGTTGTTAGTTGTGGAGTAGGAAGGAACTTTAATAGTGTCATAAGGAGTGATTTACCTGATGCCCCTAGTGAAAATAAACCTTTTCTGTTACATAAAGAAAGTTGGGTAAATGAGTTAAGTAAAAGAAAATTTTCATATCTGGGTCTGCTGTTGCTTTAAATTTAAAAACAGTTTTAAAAATAAAAGAATATATTGGATTTTCATGCATTCAAACTAAAGTTTTCCAGCTGAGAACAAAGTGGAGAATGTAATATAAGGTCTTGTGTAGGTTGTAATGAAAAAAGGGAGAAACGGGAATGAGGGGAGAGTTGTGTGGGAGCGGACCACCTCTGCAGTAACACCAGCCAAATTCTTATGAGCTGACCTCTCAGCTCTCCTCTGAGGCCAGAGATGCTCATAGATTCCATCTGTCTTGTCTCCCTCTTCGCGTTTCCTTCGCCTGACATGCTGTACATCTCATTTCCGTCTGCTGTTCTTCCCTAGGGCTGTGACAGGACTTGCCCTCTGCACTCAGTAGGAGTCGAGTGACCAGATTCAAACCGATAACCTCCAGCCCTACTCTCATTTTATATCTCTTCTGCTTCTCTCTCTCGCTCGCTTACTCTACTATAATCATTTTAACTGTAGATATATTTCAATTCCAGAGAGACTAAGGCAGACGTAAACAAGGACATATGCAGCAACACACTCACAAGGAGTAATGTGCTGAATAATATGTTGTGATCATTTCTGGCTTATTATGTAGCACTCCACTTATTACATGGCTAATTAAAGAAATTGAATGAAAAATTGATTTAAATTTTTGTTTTATTAAAGTCTGCATGAAATAAAAATGAACCCCATTCTCTTTGTTAGTGCACAAGTCTTGTGGTAAACAAATAGAATTAATAGTAAATTAATTCACAAGATTTGTTTGTCTTTGTAATTTTTACTCACATTGTGAAAATTTGCTTCCCTTCTGGAATGACATTCCTTCTCAGATGATGTAAGATTGATGACTAGGGCAGAACAACATCCTTAACCACTGCCCTCCAACCATCAGTTTCCTGATTTAAAATCAAGTCTAAATTCTGTCTTATCATTCAATATTCATTTTCACTTAACCATGAGTGAACTCTGAAAAGAGCCGAATTCCACAGAGAGTCTGAGTTTCACTCAGAACCAGATAATCTGTCATTGGGGATCCCATTCAGTCTGGAAACTAACTGACTCTTCTACATATAAGACAAAGAACGCTTCTAAGAGATGATCCCAACTAGAGAAATAACTCTTAAGATGTCAGTGTTAGGTAGTTTGAAAAAGACAGATTGGTTGGGAAATGGCACATCTTGAGTCTGACGTTATGTTGAACGATTGACTAGAGGTGTGTCTTGTGTATTATTAGCGTGAATGTTTTTCCATTTCTTAAATTGTGGTATGAATCAAATCTATGTAAAATGTTTCAAATTTTTATTATAGAAATTATGTCTAAATTATCCCCTGCTAGAGCAGGAAAGTTAAAGGGATAGTTCACTTTGAAATCCATTTTTGGTATGTTTTAGCTTACCTCAAGGGCATCCAAGATGTAGGTGTCTTTGTTTCCAAAGTATTTTCAATTTTGATATTTTTAGGTCAAACCGTTTTTGTCTGTCTTCATAAAATGGAAGTCGGGATCTCCTGAAAGAGCATGCACAGAGAAGTCCAAATTAAACATCGATTTAATGACTCGTAAATGTTAGTACACATTGATGGCCTAAGACACTAAACGAGCGGTTTGTGTAAGGAAACGAACAGTATTTATATCGTTTTTACCTCTTGTAACCACAGCCACGTCCAAGTGATCTGAGAGTGAGGGCGTTTTTATCCCGGAAAGTCCCGGAAGTGATCTCTGTTGTGACAGACAAGAACGGTTTGACCTAAAAATATCAAAATTGAAAATACTGTGGAAACAAAGACACCTATATCTTGGATGCCCTTGAGGTAAGCTAAAACATTTCACAAATTAATTTCAAAGTGAACTGTCCCTTTAAGACACCATGTGACTAATCAGATAACATGTAATTTATGTACGAGAAGGAGAAATTGTCACATGCCGAACCAAAGAAGATACCTAACTGCCTAACTAACTCCTCCAAAGGGTTGGACAAACATCAGAGTTTAAAATTTCAGGACACGAACAAAACATTAGATGAGATGAAGAAATGAGAAGGTGAGAAATGACAGCATCATGCAAGTCATTTTCAGTCAACGACTCTAGTCTTTGTTCACCTCCAACTTCAAATTTCAACCACTAGATTCCACTTTCTATTTATCGGCCTACACACCACAAGGTCATTTGCCTTCCAAGACGTCACTCCAGACATGGCGAGACCGCCAGCGAATCAACAAACATAGGAAATCTCTTCCAGCAAGGACACAAATGAAGGGAATCACCAGCAAAGACAACAACAAAAGAAAGTAGCGCCTCCAGATCCTAGATAAACTGGTGCACTGAATTGTATTGAATTGAATGAGGCATATATCTAGCACTTTCATGTGTACTACTGTACACTCAAAGCACTTTACAATCACATCAGGGGTCTCTCCTCACCCACCAACAGTGTGCAGCATCCACTTGAATGAGAATAATGGTGACAGTTTGCTCACCACACACCAGCTATAGGTGGAGAGGTGAGAGAGTGATAGAGTCAGTTCAACGGACTGGGATTATTAGAAGGCCATGACTGGTAAGGGCCAATGGAGGGAATTTGACCTGGACACCGGGGTTACACCCGGTACTCTTAAACTTTCAAATAAATCTGAGTGTGTGTGACATAGCACCCCCTACCTGAAGGCTCCTAGATGAAGTAAAGGAGGAGATAGGACGAGGGCGTGAAGATGGTGCTGGGATGGTGACCGAAGATAGAGAAGGGATTGTGATGGGCGGCAATGGAGGAATGATGGCATTGGGATGACGACGAGACCCTGGCGGCGATGATGGTGGACGTTCTATGTCACAGACCCAGAGCCCAGGAGACTACAGCGCACAGTGGAGTCGAGGGAGTGGAGTAGTGGCTGACGTCAACAAGGGGATGACCGATGGAGCAGTGACTTCGCTGGCACAGGAGGCCTAGGCGATGCCGTGGCAAAAGCATCTGAGTTGGAGCCAGATTACCCCAAGGACTGAGGCAAAGCCAGTGTGATGGAGGAGCAAGGCATACCTGGAAGGAAGGAGGAGCCCGCTGCAGGCGTAGGGGCGGAGGAGCATGGCAGAAGGTCTGGAAGTCCGTGGCGAAGGTGGAGTGACGACTGACCAAGGGGGAGCCCATGGGAACGAGGGAACCCGGTGGAGCCGTACGGCTGAGGTTGTCTGGTGGAGCCGAAGGTGGGAGGACCCAAGATGGAGGCGATCAGGCCGATAGGCCAAGAGGTGCTGATGATTGTTGCAGGACCTGAGGCTCGACTCTGACTGCTTGGCCTTACAGGAGATGGCGAAGGGCTGCAAACCTCCAGCAAAGGCGGGGCTGCAAGACTGGCTGAGCAGGGCATTGATGGAGGCAGATGGAGACTTAAAAGGGTCAATACATTGTTCATGCAGGTGCCTGTGCTGTCTAGAACCAGCAATGAAGGTTCAGAGGAAATGTAAAATGTTCATAAAGTGCATGGTGTTGTCCAGAAACAGAAATAGGGTGGGATGGATTGGGAGTATGCTACCTCTGCTTTACCTCTCAATTTCCATCAGTATACACTAGGCCACTGATGTCGTGGGATCACCTCTCTTAAGGCCATTGCACACTGAGTTTCGAAATTCGCATCTGAAATTTCCACAAAAAAAAAAAAAAATCGACCTCACGTTATGTTAATCACGCTTGCACACCACCTCCGAAACTTTCGTCCGTCATAAAATTAATCAGATCAGTATTCGATTTCTACGTTTTCATCCAAGCGGCATTTTGAGTGTTTTTTTTTACAATTCAGGGCCGAGGGAGCTCGTCCGCACATCATTCCACATGTGCAGTCCTTTCAGTTTCGGTTTTCAATTCGATCAAGTGTTATATGTTCTCTCGTTCGGATTAGAAAAGGAAATCTCCCCAAAATTTCGGATCGATTAAGGTGTGATTGAGTAGCCAATTCGATAACTAATGTATTATTTGGGTACAATAAATAACCTGAAGCCTACACAGCTGTTCTGTCTGGCAAGAGCTTCCGTCGGGCCGCGCTTGTGCCTGCGTGTGTGTGTGTCCATACCTTAGACATACTGCCAGTCTCTGTTCAGGATCGATTGGTTCACGGAAATTGGTGGTCTTCTTTTTAATATGTGGCTCCAGAATCGCTACCAAAGCATCAAACTGTTCCACTGACATTCTGAAGTAAATATTGAATAACTCGGGAAATTTGCGATAAAGGTTTAATAAAAACGCTTTGGACACAGTGTGCAAGGTTTCTGTGCGTGACGAATTTTTAGGCTGACGAACACGAAAAACCATACGAAAATTTCGAACTCAGTGTGCAATGGCCTTTTGTCAGATTCACTGGGGGGCTCCTCTTCTGGGGCCAGGGTCCGAGCTGACCTCTTATCTTTGGACCTGGGAGGTCTAAGGGGTCAATGTAAAGTAGCCCCGATACAGAACAGTTACTTCAGGCTCTCATCGTCAGAGGGGCTGGTCATGGCAAGATGGCAGAAAGGTTAAAAAGTTTAGGCTCTCACGAGAAAATCACATATATAATTCATATTTTTGGTCAGTTATGCTGTCACCTGATGAAGAAGAAGAATGAAGAAGGCAGACTCAAAATATATACAAGGTTCAATTCAAAAGCAGGCGCAAAGACGTCAACCGTCTGTCCAACCAAAACGCATACAACAACCGACATACTAAAAATACAGAGATGATGAAATGACAACAAAGAGGTGTGATGGATAGATGACAACTGATGAATGCTGGGACACTAAGACAAAGAAACACATGTGACCAGAGGTGGAAAGTAACGAATTACATTTACTTCGCGTTACGTAATTGAGTAGTTTTTTTGTGTACTTCTACTTTTTTAAGTAGTTTTTAAAATCTATACTTTTACTTTTACTTAAGTACATTTTGTTTGAAGTATTGTACTTCTGCTACATTTTAAATCATATCCGTTACTGAGTAAAAAGATAGTAATACGGGGAGAAAAAAAATAATCATATCTCCGGAACCTACTGCATTGGTTGAAAGGCGGCAGAACAAACGCTGCAAGAAAGGTTACGCAAGACCCATAGACAGACCCAGCTGAAGCTGAAAACGAATCGCCGTCTTGAATTCTTATGAAACGAATTATGTCCTTCGAGGATAGATATTTGTTTGCTAAAAAGTGAACGCAAAGTGGCTGCAAAAGGAGGATGTAGGACACTGACCCCTCCTGCAGATAAAGGTAGTGTGCCGATTATAACTTCGAGTGACTGACCTGATGCAAGAGGGAATCCCGAAATCCAGTCATGAAAGTGGAATTATTCACTTAACGCAGATATCACGTAAAACATGCGAAATAATGGATAGATACATGGAAAGTAGAACTGTGCAATAAATCCAATTCAACCTGGTCTGTGAATATTTTAAGCACAAAAATACTGCATGTAAATGTATAACCCTATTTGTTCTGCTGAGCTGCGCCGCTTTTTGTCTACTAAGTTAACTTAGTACATACTCAAGTATGCGTGACATTCATGTGCTGTGTCTGAAATCTCCACTCAAAGCACTACTCCCTAATCCCTATGTTGGGGGTAGAGAGCAGAGCACTATATAGTGAGCTCACCAGCATAATAAAAACACCACTTTCGGACACTACTCCAGATCGTCTCTCTGCGCGTTGATTACATCATCTGTCAGCTGGTGCCGAGGGCTTAATAGATTTTTTAAAATAAATACATTATTTATATTGAGCTTATTTCTCCAAAATTTAAAAACTAAAAGTGATTTCTGGCCGTTTTTGTTTTAATGCACTACTCCACACATTATTATAACTTATTTTTACGATCAGCGCAATGCATGATGGTATGTAGGCCTAGGGCTTTGTTAGTGACCATTCGGTTGTACACATGGTTGTACACTACTTTTCAAAATGCATTCTGGGATACATTGAGAGGACTATATAAGGTATAATAATCATCATTATACATTCGGACAGCACTAGAAAATGGGCGAGCTCACTATATAATCCACTATATAGTGAGTAGTGGGACATTTCGGACACAGCAATGGTGTTTTCAGCGTCTCGCAAACAATTTGTGAATATGAACATTTCCAGAGCTGCTCTGAGAGAACGCCTAATGGGCATTTTCATAATTTTATTTGAGAAAAAACTTTGTCAAAATAAAAGTTGGGTTTCACTATGAAAAATTATGACAGAAATATATTACTATTGTAGGCATACAGAGGAATCGTAGCCTACCTCTCAAATAATAATAATAATAATAATAATAATAATAACAACAACAATATTAATACATTTAATTATTTAAAGGAATATTTTTTTTGTCCATGGTTTAATTTAGTAAATCTGTTTTTGCAGCGCTTCCCAAAAATAAAAGGACACAAGTTTAAATTTACATTTGATTACCACCGTTTTTGATAATATATTTGTATTAAATCAAAGAAACATTAATTTTCTGAATAAAATGCATTTCATAGGACAATATAATTCTTAAACATTTTAATAATTAAACATTTAAATAATTAATGCTAAAATAAGTTGTCATTATCAATTATTGAATTTAATTGATTAGACATGTTTTATTAAAATTTTAATAAACAAAACAAACAAATGGTTTCAAGTTTATTATAATTAAAAGCATTTGTTCAACCAAATAAAAACCCTGTTTTCGTAATAATTTTAACTGATGATAATAATAATAATTTATTTAATAATTGATTAATACTGTAAACCATGGTATTTTCAGAGACGTTATCACACTGTGAAAATCTCATACCATTACAACCCCACACGGGGATTCCCCCATGGCGGTGTTAAAAAGTAACTCAGTAACTTTTACTTTGAGTAAATTTTAAATGAGCTACTTTTTACTTTTACTTGAGTAGATTTTTAGACCAGTACTTTTACTTGTACTTAAGTAAAATTTTATTGAAGTAGTAGTACTTTTACTTGAGTAGCATATTTTATTACTTTTCCACCTCTGCATGTGACTAATGAAAACAAATGGAAAGTCCATGAAAACAGAAAGTAAGAACAAACAAAACTGAGTGCGAGAGTGCGACAACAATACTGTTTATTTACCTAGGGAGCTATAGAGAGCTGAGTGAGACAAACATAACATATGAAACAGAAGTGCCAATGCTTCAGAGTGCTTGTTGAAAAAAATAATAACAGCACTCTAAATGCTCCTGTTGAAAAGAGAAATGCTTACACTATGGCTGTGAATGTGTGCTACTTAAGAACCAGGAAATAACCTAGATTAATTGAAATCGTCTGCTCATTTACTTTAAATGATCTCTTAAGCCCATATCAGAATTCCTCAGTCACCGTCTGGCCCCGGTGAAAAGAGATATGGTAATTATGAAAGCCACCCTGGCAACGGTGTGCCCTGCTAATGCTCAGGTATGTGTTTATCAATACTTTTTAAATTATACACGGCTCACCATTCACATAATGAAAAGTTGAAACCAAGTGTATGTCATTTGGTGATGCTAATTGCCTCGCAGTGCTTTCAGTGAGGTTAATGTTGAACAGTAAAACACAGGAAGACAGTTGCTGCTGGGAGTCTCATTTAAATACTGTGGCTCTAATTTCCATTTTTAATTTCCTGGGCGGTACAGTCACATTACCCAGGGCGGGGAGGTGGTGTTTCATGACTAAACCCTGATGAAATGCACCTCTTCATACAAATCATATATGGGGAGGTGGGGAATCAATATAGTCTTGGGTTTTCACTGTGTAAAAGCATTATGATGATGTCCTGTTATCCAATCTGACTGAAATATCACACAACTTCATTATGAATCAATGGGCTCTGCTTTGATTCAACACATCCTTTTCTCGTGAAGATGGAATCTCGTATCTCTAGCTCTTCTCCCTCAGGGGAATTAGGAAATGAGTATGAAATGCTTTCTTGTAATTAACAATTAATACAGGCACATATATATAGTGTAAAATGGTGGGTGAGGACAAATTAAAGATATTTCAGGGCATTGCATTGATTTTAGTTGTTCTGTGGCTGTGAAAGGACCTTCATAAGCACATCCTGACCTCATAAATTCAAAAAAATGAAATGATTTTTGATGACTTCGGCTAGCTGTGACCTGCAAACCAACTTAAGATTATTCATACTAAGGATGATAACGGTAACACTTTACAATACGGGTGCACTAATATGCATTAATTCATGCTTTACTAATGCACAGATAATCATGAGTTGATGTATAACCAATGAAGAACTAAACCATTAATTAATGATTACTGCATCAGCAACTAATAAAGAATCTATGATTAATAGATTAAGTAATACATGAATTGCCATTAATTCAATGTGTCGTGTATTAATTCCATAATAACATATTTTATTAACTAATAGTGTAAATGAATGTGTTAATTACCACAATTAGTCAAAGCTATGCACTTTAACATCCAGTTGTCTGCTTTAATTAATCATTAGCTAATTATTTGCAAAGGTATCATTATGTTATGACTTTACTTGTGGAGGCACATCATTATTAACTAGTCATTTAGTAATTGTAGTAATTTGCACATGAATTTGCTCTAACAATCGTAATTAATCATGTATTAATGCATATTAGTGTACCTGTCATATTATCTAAAAGTTGAAATACAAGGCTTTGGCTCATTCTGGTAATTAACATATTAATTAACACTAGTTAAAAATTGAGTTATTATGGAATTAATGTATGAACTAATACATTAACCTTAAAGACTCTTAATTAGTTCCTAATGGTTATCATTAATGAATAGCTTAAATAATCATTAGTTACACATTAATTCAGTATTATCTGTGCATTAGTTAAGCATGAATTAATACTTATTAGTGCACCCGTATTGTAAAGTGTTACCAACATATTTGATATTTTAAGCATCTCCTAGGCACATGTTTGAATTAGTTTGAGTTTGTTGTGTAAAGGTAAAGTCTGATAGTATGGGACCCATTTTTTCCCTTTGTAACCATTTCAAGCGTGTGATAACGTTTTAAAATCTGTTCAGTGTACTCCAGCAAATTGCAATGCAGTCAAGTATCTAAATACTTTTTGTATTCACCATAGTTTTTGATTTTGTACACTCCACTCAAAATAATGCTTTAGTATCACTTGTATGGTGACGTCTGAAATCCATGAAACTCTCATACATGTATTGTGGTCAAGGTAAATTGTCCATAAAGAGCTCATACATTATGCTGAAGGCAGGTGTAACATGTGTGAACCCAGTTCAAGTTCAGTAACCACCATCTGTACGGTTTATCTGTGTCTCGTCCACAGTAATAATGCTCACTTCAAGGGTTGTGACAAATCCAGAAAGGGATCGCTCTCAAGAGGCTTTCACTCACAACTTCAATTAGATCGTCCTGAACTTTATTAAATCATCCGCAGGTTGTCACTTTGTTGCGTTTGCCATGTGAGAATCATTATGTATTTCACTGTCAGAATCGCACTGACAGAGATTCCCATGGCGCTGACACTCCTGAACACTCATCTGACGGAGCCGCTTCCTGATGGAAGAGGAAACAGCGCGTCCGACGGCAGGGGCCGATGAATTATCCCCTGAAGATTCGCGACTGCTAGTGCTGACTGCTTTAACAAATCCTCTCATTTCCTCAGTATTCAAATGCAAAGCAAAATCCAATTATTATTTTTTCCCTGTTTCAATTTTTAACTGTGAAAATGAAACATAAAGGCCAAGAATTTGATATAGCAACTTCCTATGGACCTATTCACATCTATTAATACTATGGAGAGTAGTGCAAATGGACTAAGGCAGAGAATAGACTTTAGTCATCTATATGACATTTGATTTGGCGTGAATGAAAATGTTGTGATGGATAGAAATACATTGCCCTTAATGTCTACAGTCATTTGCCAGTCAGTCAAAAGCGGCGTTTGATTTTTTTCTTTGAGTATGTAGCCTAATGGGTGATTCTCACGAAATTCAGATTTAGAAGGTGCCCAGCATTAGAATTTTTAAAATGCCATTTTTTTCTTTCTTTTTTCTTTAAAATGCCTATTTTCTTTTTGCACATATAAGATTAGGGTCTGAACTTACTATAACCATTATTTTTAAGATTTAAGTTTAAAAAATATATTTACTATATTATTATTTAAATTTTTAGATGAAGTCCATAAAAAAATTATCATTACCGCAACATGACATTACCTTAAATATATGGTATATGTTTCGGTAATGAGAACTAAAAAGTTCATGTCGGTACTATGACAAACAAAAATTTAACTTTTATCTGGAGAGAAAAAATAAGAACTGCTTATCTGGTAGGCATCTTGTGTGTCACAGTCCAATATGTCCCTTCCAAAAAAAAATCTTGAAAATGTTAGTTCCTTGAGGACTTAAACAATAATTGAAAATTGTTGCGGAGGATGAGATAATTGGTCTTGGACACATTATATTCCTTATTATTGCCACTGCATTTACCAATGATCACCAAATACCACATGTTTCTTTATTGTAAATATTTATAGTATAACATGCACTGAAGTTTTTTATTTTTTATGTTTTTTAATTATAAATATTTTCATCTCAAAGAACCCAAATCCAGTCATGGACACGTTGCGGTAATGAGAAATTTCCGCTTAAATGTGGAAAAAACAACAAAATTGGTATTTATGATGTCATTTGAAATCATGTGCAAAATAGTACATGATGAGATGTTTATAACTGTATCCTTTTTATTTTGAGAGCATTTACTTTTATAATCAAAATGTTTCATGACACCTCATAAGTCTAATTTTGCGAGAATCACCCTGCATTTCACTGAAGAGCCTTTCATTGAAGAACCATTCTATCGCAAGCATGTGTGTAGTATGATTCACAATCTGGTTGTTAAGTCTGAGGTCACGTGCCACATTTTCCAGGTCCAAACGCTCATTCGGATCCCAAGAGCAAACCACCAATGGTGCTAATATCGGAGATGGACTTATTATAAGAAGATACCAGACTCTACCATTCCGTTCTTCAATGAGACGTAAAATCGAGGTCTCTGTGGTCATTAAAAATGCCATGGCACTTCTCGGAAAGAGTAGGGGTGTAAACCCAGTGTCCTGGCCACATTTCACCCATTGGCCCTTTAGCCCTAATGGCTAATATTGCCCCAACCCATTGTGCTCTGTTGGATTCATTGAGTGCAATACATATAAAAAGTGTTGAAAAACCTACAAACATGGCGGATGTGCTCAATCGACGCTTGAAGAAGAGAGGTTTAGATAAAGTGGTTTGAGTGAATAATCATCTGTATCTGACATGATGAAAAGATATTTATTCAATGTTATCCACATTATATTTCATCTGCAAAAGCATTGTGAACTTGTGAAAATATATGCTTGGTCCATTTGCTGTAAGCTAACTGAAGGCTGACTGAAAACACTGAAACAATCAAGTGAGCTCTTCTTAAGCAGTTAGCGCTATTCTAAGCTAGTTTGCTGTAGCTAGTTTGTTGTAAGCTAACTAAAGGCTAACTGAAACGAAAACACACTGAGGCCCTGTCCCAGATGGCACACTACGGACTTGTGGAGGACTTTCTCAGATGACTAGGTCTGCACTACATGACTTTCTGTGGTCATGTAGTGCGGTTCTATAGGCTGCTTCACGAGTCCGTGAGGGGTCAGTGAGAGAGTATTTTTGGACAGACTGATTCTCGTCACGCCGGAAACAGAACTCGTTCCTCAGCGCCCTCTCCATAAGGAGCTGAATAAACTTAAAGATCTTCTAATCAGTCCCTTTATTAGAAATATATAATAATTAATTTTAATGATATAAACAAATATACAGGATTTATTTTATTTTCCCAAATCTTATCCATGTGAACTAAACAGCCTGCTTTTACTGTTCTATAATTGTATATGCCACCTGGGCATTAGAATAGATGTCATGGTTATGTAAATGATAAATACAGTTGTACATAATAATAGCCTACATAATATTCAATTTTAACACAAAATGAAGGCGAGTTTAAGAAAAATGTATAGGTTTCAAAATGTATACTACGTTTATATGACTCAGTCATTCAGTTCTATTTATGTAATGAATCATAATGCAATCGTATATTCAACAGCTATTATTACGTTTGAGATACAACCACTGGTCGATAATATGTTTGTATGAACTGTAAGTAACAACTGGTAAAATGTAAGCCTATGTCATAAAAAACATAATTAAACTCTTAAATATTCTCTTCTCAGCCATTGTTTACACTCCGTGAGAGAAATCTCCTCCCATTTGTTGTCTGATTGGCCTTTCGCAAGGATTCCTGGGTAGTTAAAGAGCGTGGAGCCTGCATCTATGCGGGGTTCGCGGAAGACCGCTTCAAGGGTACAAAGGAGGCGCTGCTGAGCACACTTCAGAGCGTTAAAATGCCAAATGGGACAGCCTACGGACTCGTGGACTTGGCGAGCACGAGCAATTTAAGTCCACGAGACCGCAAGTCCGCGTGAAGTGCGCTGATTTGGGACAGGGCCTGAAACAATCAAATGAGCTCTTCTTAAGTAGTTAGCACTATGCTAAGCTAGTTAGCTGTACACTACTTTGCTGTAAGCTAACTAAAGGCTAACTGAAAACACCCTGAAACAATCAAATGAGCTCTTCTTAAGCAGTCAGCGCTATGGTTATCCAGTTTCCTGTTAGCTAGTTTGCTGTAAGCTAATTAAAGGCTAACTGAAAACACACTGAAACAATCAAAGGAGCTCTTTTTTAAGCAGTTAGTGCTATGTAAGCTAGTTTGCTATATGCTAACTAAAGGTTATATTTATAGGCTGTATTTTAAATACTAGTTTATCTATCCAACCATATTCACAGGATTGAGAGGAAATACTTAATACAGACCCGATTTTGCACATTCATTCCTCACATTTTTCTATCTGCACAGTAAATCATGTTCAGTTATTTGTTTTTTAACCTTTTAAATATTCATGTGCTAAGCCAATGCCATTTCCCGACTTCACACCCAGCATGTGTGTGAAACCCCACTGTCTGCACCACTTTTTAAAATATGTGACGAATGTGATGCTCTCAGACACCGCTAATGTGTTCGACATCATTAGACAATGAAACATTGGAAATATGTCTTTTTGAAAAATCTCCACTTGACAAAAAGTCTGGGTTGAGGCAATTGGATGTGACCCTAAGGCAATAAGACACTGAACAGATAGTCTTGGTTTCTTCAGAGATTCTCTACTAGAGCTGGCGACACAAACCCTGAGTGTGTATCATTGGAAAAAGTTGGTCAAGTTGATTGAGCGTTAAAAACCATTCATATATAGGCCATGATGCAAATTCAACGTTTTGTAAAAGTCACCAATGCCTGTTAGCCACTGCGGCCAGTGCCGTAAATGTATCTCTCTTGCAAATTTGCAACTTGTCTTATAAAATATACTAGAATATATAAGCCATATTCCAAATATAGCTTGTTCCCAATTTGGCATGCTAAACATGCTGAAGATTAGTTGTAAGGTGCAAAACTTATTACCAAAGAAAATCAGTTTATTCAGCTGTAACCTGGAGCATTTCCTCCATTGAATTCCAGTTATGAGTCATTCCTACAGTTTGGTAGATTTTATATCTCCATGAAACAATACTGCATGTTTTACATAAAATGTTAATTAACTTTCATGCCACATAGTTTTCCATGCATAGATGAAAAAACAAATGTACTTGACAAATTCCCACACCATGTTTTCTCAACATTATTTTAAAATGAAGGTTAAGCCTTCATTGATTTCAAAATTAGCAATCTTGGGTATGCTTATTTGGGTGTACTGAACTGCCTTAATTCTATGTGGCACTGATTCAACAAGGTGCTGAAAGCGTCTTTAGAAATGTTGGCCCCAATTGATAGGATAGCATCTTGCAGATGATGGTGATTTGTGGCCATAAAGGGATGGACATGGTCAGAAACAATGCTCAGGTAGGCCGTGACATTTAAACGATGCCCAATTGGCACTAAGGGGCCTAAAGTGTGGCAAGAAAACATCCCCCACACCATTACACCACCACCAGCAGCCTGCACAGTGGTAACAAGGCATGATGGTTCCATGTTCAAATTCTGACTCTACCATCTGAATGTCTCAACAGAAATCGAGACTCATCAGACCAGGCAACATTTTTTCCAGTCTTCAACTGTCCAATTTTTGTGAGCTCTTGCAAATGATAGCCTCTTTTTCCTATTTGTAGTGGAGATGAGTGGGACCCGATGGGGTCTTCTGCTGTGGTAGCCCATCCGGTAGCCCAAAATATCATAAATATATAAGCCATTTTTATAAATGTCTTAAGCCTTGTATGTTTTAAATACGTTTTATTAACAAAGGCATAAAACCAGTTTATTTATAGTGCACTGATAAATATAATTAGTTCATTAATTAAACTAATAAAAAGACAAAAAGAGTTTGAGATGTGTTTGGTAATTTTACCTGAATTAATTTAAAGTTAATTTGCTATATTTCAGATCAATATATTTGTTTTCTTTTCATTTTAATTAACCCTAACTGTATTCTCATCAGAATTATCAATAATTCCATATAAAATAATACTTCAAACACTTGAAAATAAACGATCTAAATAAAAGATTAGTGCTCTGTTTTGAGGACAAGAAATGAAAACCAATGTAACTCTGTAATGGCCACTTAGTGTTCACTAGTGTTCATGACATGTTGATATGCCTTTAAGATGACTTCTTCTATGGCGTTCGTTATTGTATGCGTGATGTTGCTATGTGAGCGCGCGCACGCTCAGTGAGAGTGAGAATGCCTGCGCAAAGAGGAAGATGACATCACGGGTTGTTTTATAATGCGTTTACTTCCACTTTGATTTGTAGCGTTTTACAGAGTGTTTTCTTCAACCTGTTAACAACCGCTCTTTCGACATGTATGTGAAGAGTGTGCTTAACTGAAAGAAAACAACTATAAAAGGACTCGTGGAACCAGTTAGTTTTCACTGTCTTTCCTATTCTTCATCTGGGCAGACGTACAACACACGGAATGTTTCAAACAGGGGTTGGATACATATGTTTTGCTCTTAAAACTGTTTTAAGGCACGTATAGGCCTACACAAATATAAGTAAACACTCTGCAGACTGAACGTTGTCCTGTATGAACAAAATGATGGATGTTTTTATGTCTCCACTGTTCGATCGCGCCCTTGTCTCTGCGCACCTAACCCCCCCTCCACCCCCAAATAAAAAACTCTCCGGTTCTACTTGATTCACGTAAATGACCCAATTGACCAAGAAAACTACGTTTTTCGCCGAAAGCGACAAGTTTGCAGGTATGGTTTACGCAAAAAACATGATGTCATGTTGACAAGGCACTTTCGCCCACAGGACTGCAGCATACTGGATGTTTTTCCCTTTTCACGCCATTGTTTGTAAACCCTAGAAATGGTTGTGCGTGAAAATCCCAGTAACTGATCAGATTGTGAAATACTCAGACCGGCCCGTCTGGCACCAACAACCATGCCACGCTCAAAATTGCTTAAATCACCTTTCTTTCCCATTCTGACATTCAGTTTGGAGTTCAGGAGATTGTCTTGACCAGGACCACACCCCTAAATGCATTGAAGCAACTGCAATGTGATTGGTTAAATTGGATAATTGCATTAATGAGAAACTGAACATTTGTTCCTAATAATCCTTTAGGTAAGTGAATTTTCTATGTGTAAAACCATTCAATTGTCTCTGAAACTCCAGTTACACAGGTGCTTGGCCTTTAAAATCTTAAGCTCTAAATCACATGACAAGGCTAGAAATGACATCATTAGAAGGAAGAAAATCCAAGAATAAAGTATCTTATAAACCTTTCTCTTTTTTCCTCATTTTTAAAAGACGTATCTAATAGCGTATACATAATATGTTCATCATGTTGTGTCGATTTCTTAAAATAGATTTTATGGTTTATTTTAACGTCGGCATGAAACAGAAGTTGAGATTGTAATTTTTTCCTTGTTGTGACATATATCCAAGTGAAATGGCTTAAGAAAATAAGAAAAAAATGTAGGTTTGATTTCGTCCTTCGGGAATTGATTGGATCGTTGGAGGTTGGGCGTTGCAAACAAAATAGAGGCAGATTTGAATGCGATTCTCAAAGAGGCGGTTCACCGATAGCCGCACCCCGTCGGATCTGGCCGCACCCTTTCGCCATTCCACGTGAACGAAATAGAAGAGAGGTCGTTTCGAGGGGAGGGAAGGGTAATGCCTTTGATTATAGATTATAAGGGTACATGAATTTTTTAAAAAAAGAATGAAGAGTGCACAGATGTGCACATTTATAATAACCACTACAATATTACATATAAAAAGAAGATTTGTCAAATTTGATTTCATGCTGACTTTAAAGTCCACCTGTGGTGAAAATCTTTTAATTTTGTTTATGTCCATGTAGTGTTTTAAGACAAACCATGTGCAAATTCTTTAGTCGACACCATTACTGAGTGTCAGTAATTACCATTACTTATTAGTTGAATATTCGCATCGCTATTGTCACTGCAGTGAACCCAAGACTCAAAAACGT
Organism: Hybognathus amarus; assembly: GCA_030378365.1. Classification (NCBI taxonomy): domain Eukaryota; kingdom Metazoa; phylum Chordata; class Actinopteri; order Cypriniformes; family Leuciscidae; genus Hybognathus; species Hybognathus amarus. The sequence continues at coordinate 491,985 of JAQIUQ010000261.1, read as the reverse complement.
GGTTTGAAATCGCTGGTGTTTCTGACTTCACAAACTAGGTAACCAATGGTCAACATGATCGTCAACGAGTGGATCACTGAGAGGGTGTGAGTGCAGCGCAGTCTCATCCCAAGATGTCATACAACTGACGCTTTTGACCATACGTCAACATCCGCCTTTTTAGGGTACCCTTAAAAGTTGGTTAGATGACGTCATCTAATCCTAACCCTACCCCAGACCTAAACCTACCCCGTCACCTAACTGACGTTAAAGGTAAAGTGTCAGTTGTATGACAGCCCGGGATCATCATATAACCGATGTTTAAGGGTACCCTAAAAAGGTGGATACTGACGTATGGTCAAAAGCATCAGTTGTATGACGTCTTAGGATGAGACTGTGTTAGTGAGTGCGTGGAGGTGGGGCTAATTTGCATATTCATATAACTGTATATACTAAATGAGGCAAGGTTGTAGAGTTACAAGAAAAAAAAACATTTAAATATGTAATTTTGGTGATCAAAGATGAGTTTTAAGGGATAAAATTATTGAGTACAGGGGGGCTTTAATTGTACATTTAAGTACTGAGAGATAATAATTAAGTACATGTACTTACTAGGGTTAGGATTAGGGTGTGGTTTGGGATTTGAATGTAATTGTGGACCATTTATAGTAACTACTATAGTAACAACACTATAGTAAGGACACTGTAAAATAAAGTGTTACCCAATTTTAGATATCATTCAAATTCTTCCTGAAATGCTAATCTTCTGTTAGCATGTTGTTCTTTCCTCGCAAATAATAGGCTTTAGCTTTAACTTCCACTCTGCCAAGGTCCACACTGTATATATATAAATAGTATATAATTATATACATTATATAATGTATATAATTTTATTTTATTTTATTTTTTTACAACAAACCTGCTCAGTCCAAAATCCACCAAACTGCAGGAATGACTCTAAAACATATTTGAGCTCTAATACATATTTTTTGCTCAAAAATGTCCCTGGGCAAGGGCTCGAATTGAGTAAGGGCTAGAATTAATCTGTAGATTAAGATACACTGTTTACATTTTATCACCAATCCTATATCCCCAGTTACACACGGCAGAATAAACTGTAAGACTTCACTTCTTATTAATGTGGAACGTCTTCTGCTAAATGAGTCTGGTCAATCAAATAAAACTAGGATATATTAATAAGAAAAGAAACACACAGTTGTTCAAACAGATACAGTTACAATACATAGCTAGAACATTAACACTGGAGATGTCAAGAGAACGAGCAGTGGACGTGTCCTGTACTCTGTGTGCTCAGTGGAAGAGATTGCTGGCATATTGATTGATATCCGTTTGACAAGACGAATGCAATGGGAAGGAAATATGAGTAAAAGGTTTTGCTTGGCTGCACAAATTTGGTGAAAGTATCAAACTGCACTGAAATACACAGGCTGCTTAATGTGATCTGGTAAATCCACATCCAAGCCTGCCATCTAGAGGACAACACTGATAAAACCACAACAACGTCAAGACCTTCTCTAGTGATGAGGATGGAATACAATACATGTTGACTAAATGAAAGATTTTGCATTGTTTTTATATAAATTAACACTTTTTTTCGACAAGGAGAAATTAAATTGATCAAAAGTGACGAAATTTTTTGTGAGACAAAAATATTTATTTCTTTTGACCTTTCTCTTTATCAAAGAATCAACTATATGGTTTTAAATATGGTTCATCAAAGAAAAAATATATAGTTTCCAAAAAACATTAAGCAAAAAATAATAAGATGTTTCTTGAGCAGCAAAAAAAAAAAAAAAAAAAAAAAAAAGATTGTTTGACTCAGAATACTGGAGTAATGATGCTGATAGATAAAAGTTTGTTCTGGTTCTAAAATCTAAATGACTGAGAGCCTTCTCCAGAGATGCGATATTCTACTAATATCCCAATATCACATGGAAACATGGTTTCACGATTTGTATCACTCCACGTTTGTATCACTCTGCCGGATTTACTTGCAGTGGCAGCATTTCCAACGCATTCTCATTCCCAAGGCACCATATATGACACTTTTGCAAAAGCGCAAATATCCAACGCACATGGCACCCTTTCAGCGCCAAATGAGGCGCTTCGGTTATGGTTAAGTTTAGGTATGGGGTAGGGGTAGGGTTAGACCACTAGGAGGCGCCTTCTGCCCGATTTATTTTTATGCCTCATTTGGCGCTAAAGGGTGCCATGTGCGTTGGATATTTACGCTTTTGCAAAAGCATTGTATATGGCGCTTTGGGATGAGAACGGGCTGGCATTTCTCACAGTGAGCATCTGTCAGGAGTCAATCAGAATCCTCCCTAGTCACCACGCAACGATCACTCTCCCCCGATTACTAATCACCTGCACCTGTTTCCATTCAGCACGCCCTTCCCAGTCAGCACAAAAGCACCCGTTTCACAGTCAGTCTTTGTCAAGCCTCCAACAGGAAAAGACCCTGAACCAGTCTCCACTTGCTTCCCTTCAAGTCATCCAACGAGCCAGAAAGTAAAGTATACTTACCTCTCTGTACTTGTTCTGATGTTCCCAGGACCCGCTTCGTGGTTCTCGTTCCCTGTGCCCTGGAATCTGCCATGAGTCTCGTTCACCCCATGGATGCTCTGTAAAAGAAAAAAGCAAGTATCACTGAACTGTGTTAGTTCCCTATTTTCTGCACTGAAAAGGATCTACTCACCTTGAATCCTTCCTGCATCCTGTCTGCCCTGAAGACGATCTGAAAGAGAGAAAAGGAAAGTAAATTCACTGTGTCACCGTTCATGTTAATTCCTAATGAAGAGGATTTACTCACCTGGATGAATTCCTGCCACGTATCCTCCTCAAGATCACCTCTGAGCACCTGAAACTCTGAACACTTACCTTGACATTAAATAAAGAAAAGCTTTATGTTTATCACTTACCTCTGTCTCCTAGTCTGAATCCTGACCGCATCAGTGGTGGAAGAGCAAATCTTTACAAATACTACTATTATTGTGTCACGGAAAGTAGGACAGTAACAAAGCACATTTACTTGAGTACAGTACTTAAGTATACTTTTTGAGTATCTGTACTTATTTGTTTTTCTGGAAACTTTTTACTTTATAGCCTACTTCACTACATTTGAAAGACAAATATCGTACTCTTTACTCTACTACATTTCTGTCAAGTTCCTTGAGTAGAAAGTAGTAACGGACAGACATTGGATTTTGGTTGTAAATTAAAGTCAGGTTGACGTCAGGTTGATGTTGGTTTCTGACTCAACTTGATTTTCATTTTCAATGCTGGGTTTGGTCTTCTAAACGTGAATTTTGTCATTGTTTTGTAGCACACTACATTTTAGATAACAGTAAGGCTAACATATTCATATTTAAAGCCCAAAAACTTTAAATATGGCACTATTTGAGGGAACAGCCATTTGGGTGTCCGAAACGTCACGGTTACTAATGTACACAGACCTGAAGCTGCATGCCCCTTGTACGTGGCCCCCAGCCGGTGGCAAAGGCATCCGTGGTGACCACAGAGTGCTCTGGACATGTGTTCTGGGGGAACACCTGCCCGCAGGAACGAAGGGTCCAACCACTAGCTGAGAGTTTGGCGACAGTACAGGGTTGTTTGGACCCGGCATGAGCCACTCTGCCACGCCCATCTCGGGACTCAATCATGGAGCCAGTGTTGGAGCTAACTGAATCGCATAGCTGAGTCTGACAGTACGGATGAGCCAGCGAGACAGGGTGGGAAGCACCAGCCAGGCTCCCAGACATCGTGTGAGCGGGACCAACAGCACCACAGACGTACCCGAGGTGGGGCAGCACGGCGGAATGCAGGGACTCGGACGGCATAGCGGCCCGGAGTGGGGTCTGAGTGTGTGGGGCAACATGTACCTGCTTCCGTCGAAGGGCAGAGTGAGTGTGCGGAGGCGTCAGTGCGTCCGGAAAACAGCCACTGCTGCTCACTGGCGATGAAAGAGGGGCTTGAGGGTGACAAGGCATAGCATCGTCGACCGCCAAGTGCGCCCTCTGGGACCCCAGAGGTTTCAGAAATTGCTCTTTTGTTGAAAATGTGGGTACCACTGGCCCGTGGGTCAGTGGAGGAACAGAAAGAAAAGAAAACAAAAGGGGGTAGGAGGGAAGGAGCAGTGCCTTCCGGGGGAAGGAGCAGAGCCTTCACCACCTCCTGAAGAGCAACTTGGTCAACCTCTGGGTTGCCCATCTCAGGATCGTTTGCACCTGCGATTGCCTCCTGGATTGGCAGCGGCCTGGACGGTGTGGTCGACTTCCTGCGAACTGCTCCACGCTGAGGCCTGGATGGTGGCTGCTGCTGCTGAGGCTTAGCGGGAGCGGAGGACGCCGCAGGAGGTCAACCTCAGTGATCAGCGGATGGAGGGTCAGCGGCCGGCGGACGGGTGGGAGCAGCAGTGGTCCGTCGGGGCAGGATGTGTCGGGTGGCCTCCGTCTACCTCTGGGTGGCCGAGAACTGTTGGGCGAAGCTCTAAACCGCGTTGCTGAAATAACCTGACCTGGGAGAGAGGGGCGACCAGGAACTGATATTTATCGGCGTCCCTCGTGTCCTCCAGGTTGAGCTAAAGGTAGCGCTCCTGGACCACCAAGGTGGACATCGCCTGACCGACTGAACCTGCGGTTTCTTTCGTCGCTCAGAGAGCGAGGTCAGTTGCCACACGGAGCTCCTGGAGGACACGCCTTGGACAGAAGGCATCCACATACCCCTTAGCTGCTCCGCCGTCGAGCATAGCTGCCCATTCTGGTTCAGACTCGGGCAATGCTACACTTCCTGAAGGGGGTAACGCAGCCCAAATCTTCATCTCCAGAGGACTGAAGCTCCACCGCCGATGCTGCAATAGACATCTGATCATCAGGTGGAGCTCCAAAGGACACGGCTGGTCGTCCATGAGAAGGACCAGCGCGATTATTTGGAGGCTCCAACGGCGGAAGCGCTTGTGAGGCGTGAGGGACCCACAGAGATTGCCTCGGCAGGGAAGCCCTCACGGTAATCCTCAGAAACGCATCATCCAGAAACGCACAATTGGAATGACCGCCCGCTTCCTGGTTTATACCGTGCTGCGGGGCGGGACACGTGTTGCTTCTCACGCATGCCAATGTTCATTGCTTCGTTCTGTAGACACTTGAAGTTGATAGGGATCCCTAAAGTGATCCCAATTACGTTGTCACGTCAACATCACGTCGAAAGAGAGCGACTTGAAGGGAACCGTTGCAGGAACCGTTGTGGACGAGTGGATTTATTCAATCTCACATTCAATCACACCACTGGAACTCTGTTCTAGAAATAAATTTGATATTGATATGAGGGTAAGTAGGCAGGAATAGATTCAGAGGCAGGTACTCTAAGTATTACATACAACCTTTGCCATCACAGGATAAATTGCATACTGATAATATAAAAGAAAACAGCTAATTTAAATTGTAACAGTATTTTATGATATTTCTGTTTTCACAGTATTTTTAATCAAACAAATGCAGTCTTGGTGACTTCTTGCAAAAAAACATTTAAAAAACCTTTCTATCCTCCTGTAGTCAATAATTGTTTTCCTTAAAACTCATCTTTGGTGCATATTTAAACGCTTCTTCCTCACAAAAAAAAATCTTCCTGCCTTAAAATAGCTTGAACTCATTAACTCTGCTCTACACAATAACTCTACCCTTGCCTCATTTAGAAAATGCAGTTCTACTGAATCTGCAAATGAGCCCCGCCTCCACTCACTCACACCAACTCAAGATCCAACACAACCAATCTCACACCAAGATCCACTCATTGGAGAAAACACGTTGAACTGATTGGTAGGTAGTTTGTGACATCAGAAACACCAGCGATTTCAAACAGTGATTTTGAGACTGTCTTTGGTTCACTGCAGATTTAAAGAGACAATACTCAGCAATGGTGCTGACTTGAGAATTTACACATGGTTTGTCTTAAAGCATATTAAAAACACTACACACACATATAAACAACATTAAAAATGTGATTTTCATCACAGAGGGACTTTAAAAATCAAATAAAACGACTAGAAAACCCAAATTATTAATCATAACACACATTATAGAAACACATAACACGGTAAGCATTCACGTTTTACCCAACTTTAATGCATATTTAGTCTTTAGTGCCATTTCTTCAAAATGTATCAGACACAATCACAGTTCAATCACAATATTAACATTATTAGAAAGACACACAATCAATACAGACATAAAATGTCCAAAAGTCAAAGGAGTGATTTCTACAGATTCCGTCAATCAATACCCTTTCAATCCACAAAGATCGAATTCATACAATTATGTAAAAAGTTGCTTGTCAATGTAAACATAATTAGTTTCAGCTTTTTTTTTTTAACTTAATTTGATGAATTGTGCAAGAATCAACCCAAACCCAGGGCGGATGAGCGCTATGGCTTTATATGGCTTGAGTAGCATAGTTGCATCCTCCATGCGGAGACCACAGACAGATAATGTCGTGATGATCAATCCAAAATATGGGATATAAAATATACCTGAATTTCCATTCAAATCCCCAAAATGGGCACATATGCTAGTTTGTTTTCAAGAAAGACTGCAGTGCAGCACATAAATGTATCTAAACTCTGTATATACTTCAGTTTTAGGCCGCAGTGTGAAAATTCAAAGGCAGGAAACCAAAACTGACATGCGTCAACTTTTCTTCAACCATTTTAAAAGCTTATCTTTGCGATCTGGGTCAGTACGACTTAATTCTTAATTCATTCATTCTGAAAAATGGATGTCACACTTGTTAAGGGGTTGTTCAGAATAGAGCGAGCAGAGATTCAGCAGTTCGACAAGATCGTCTGACCCTTTTTTTTACAATAACAAGAACTACCGAAAGACAGTGTGAAATATGCAATGTCTAAAAACATGTTTTGTTTTAGCAGAAAAGCGGTTTAGTTTACAAGAGGCACGTAAACACTGATGGCAATGAAAAGTCTCGATACTTGGCTCATTAGAACACTAAAAGCTTCCCTTATGAGAGCAGACACTCGCTTTTACATTTTTTCTTTAGCTCCCAATGAGTTAACACATTTAATTGACCTATTTTTGTAACATGATCCTTAAAAAACTCAATCCTTAGCAAAAGCAAAACAAACAAACAAAAAAGCGTCCATGTCTGGAGAGCAAAAGAAAATAATTCAAATCAAACAAGTCACGAAAAAAGAGAAAACCGTCAAAAATCCAGCAGGAATGAACAGTAACAGTGTTTCAGATCAAAGCGAAGGCTCTTTAGTGCTGACATGGATTAAAACGAGCGCAAATGGCGGTAACGGGATGTTCAAACGGGAATGGAAAAACGTCAGAAGTGTCGCTGTCTTCGTGGCAACATCAGAGCAGTTTAAACCTCGTCTGATAAAGACATAAAAGATGTCGGCCGATCACAGACGTGAACCTGCTGTCGAGTTTGTGGAAGAGGGAGAGAGATAAAAGAGTGCTTCTCAGCGTCCCAGATGGCAAACCTGTGACGTCCCTTTAAAGCTCGTTGACGGGTAACCTTTGTAGTCAGCGAAGCCGTGCCACCTTGCAAAATTTGGCATTATGCTAATAAAGGCAGTTTAGTTTTGTTTGGCCCTCCAGAGACTTGTGCGTGTACGACTACAGTCGAGCGAGGACGGGCTTCTGGGTAGGAATTTTACCTCCTGTGTGACAGAGGAAAAGACAAGTGAAAAGTTAAGATGAGCGGAGCTGTAAAATCGAACGGAGAAGCAGGAGGTCATGGCAGAACGGCACAGCGACACGACAAGAAATGGGTCACGGTGTAAGATGAGGAACACAAACAATTCTGTGACTGAAAATGTAACACTTCTCAACTCTTTCCTCGATATTGACGGAATTTCGAAATCAGAAAAATCACGTAATGTCTGAGTAGGAACTACATTTGAATTTGGACTTAGTTTTTATTTTAATTTGAGTTTAAATGGATAGTTCACATTGATGGCCTAAGACACTGAAACCAGCGGTTTGTAAACGAACAGTATTTATATCGTTTTCACCTCTTGTAACCACAGCCATGTCCAACTGATCTGAGGGCGTGGGCGCTTTGGTCTGTGCAAGCGCTGATTAAATACATGACCAGCGTCACTGCAGTGTGTTATGAATCCTCAAAATGTAATATACAGAACCACTTTTTCTGTAGTAGTGGTACGAATATCAAGTAGACGAATATCATAAAATATCATAAATGAGAATAACAACACAGATTACTTATTTGTGCAGTGCAATATAGTTTATTTATGTCTACATCAAAACGACACACACGCAATAATAATTAATAATAGTAAAAATAATGTATAACTACAATTTCCAAGTACGATGTAACGTTAGTCTAAATCTGATTGAGCCATAAACATCTGAAAATATACATTATATGCTATAAAACCTGTATGTAAATGCAAAATATCTAACTACGTAAAATGTACATCACTGTGATGGAGAGTAGCAAAAACACCGCAATGTATAATATAGGGCTAGTGAGATCATGATCCTAGTCTTGCTGTTGCGCATGTGCGCTGAAGGGGAAACGGGAACAGAATTTTCCGAAAGACTGGCAAGCGCTGGAAAGCCCCGGAAGTAAGCTTTCGTGCGTGTACGTCACTCATTGTTTACACAGAGATTTCAGAAGTGTTACTTTTTTGTCGGTTTTTGTCGTTTTTTTGTCGACAAAAAAGTCGTTTTTTGAGCCTGGGTTCTCCCAAGGTTTTTTCTCCATCCAATCTGATGGAGTTTTGGTTCCTTGCCACTGTCGCCTTGCTTTGCCTGCTTTTGGCTTGCTTAGTTGGGTTTATTTAACATTTAATAATATTATTGATCTGTGTTGTACTACTTTCATGTTATCACTGTGAAGCTGCTTTGATACAATCTGTATTGTGAGAAGCGCTATATAAATAAATTTGACTTGACTTGACTTGACTTATCCTTCACCTTGAAGATCTAAACATATTTAGATATACAGGAAATCGCAATGGAAGACGATTTCGATATATATCAGACAGACAATGTTTTTTTTTTTTTTTCGTAACCACGCTTGTGCAGACCGAAGCGCCAGGGTCTTCAGATCACTTGGACTTGGCTGTGTTTACAAGGGGTAAAAACGATATAAATACTGTCAAGGCCTGTTCACACCGGGACAAATTTCGCGTGCGTTATTCGCCGACGTTTCAGCGCCTCGTGACTAAACAAAGGGCGCCACTGTGAGTGTTCACACCGACGCGTAAAAGGCCACGTGTAAAAGAGTCATTTTTAAAAAAACGCCTCAGGTTCGTTTTTTTAGTTTGACGCGCCGCGTCAAAAACTATCCGACCAATGAGATTGGCGCTTTTGCTCACGTGTTTGAAGCTTCTGAAATTACAGTAAAACACAACTTGGGGCCGCTCAAACACAAAACGGTCTTGCTGAGCACACATATGCAACGGCGAGGAAGATATACGCGTCGCCGTCTACACAGCCAGGAAGAAATAAGACGAGGAAGATGCAAGGCAAGATGAATGTACAGCTGCTGTTCTTGTTGGTGTTAGAACATAAAGAACTATATGACAAACGCGACAGCGACTACAAACATCTTTATAAAAGAGAACTGTAATGGAGTTTTATTGCAGAGCAAATTGGCGCCATCTAATGTCAGGGAATGAATTTGCATGTTCACTCGGCACATCGTCAGTGAAAATCGCTTGGGTGTGAACACAAAAAATGCGTTGAAAAACGCTGACGAATAACGTGTGCTGATATTCGTCTCGGTGTGTACGGACCTTTAGTTTTCTCGCACAAACCGCTCGTTTCGTGTCTTAGGCCATCAATGTGTACTTACATTTACGAGTCATTAAATCATGTTTAATTTGGACTTCTCTGTGCATGCTCTTTGAGGTGGTGACCATAGACCTCCATTATATGACTGACAGACAAGAATGGTTTGACGTAAAAATATCAAAATTGAAAATACTGCAGAAACAAAAACACCTACATCTTGGATGCCCTTGAGGTAAGCTAAAACATATCAACAATTAATTTCAAAGTGAACTATTCATTTAAGTTTTTGTCATTTTATGTGCTTTTAACATTTTTATTAGTTTTCTATTTAGTCTTACTATTTAGAGAAAAAAATGTATTTCAGATTTTTTACATTTTTAACTTCACATTTAAAAAAAAAAGGTTTTTATCAAACAATTTTTTTGTATATCATATTTAAATTACTAAAAACTTTTTTTTTTACTAGTTTTAGGTTTAGTTAATAAAAACAACATGATGGTACAACAAGAAAGTATTCTACAATAAACATTTTGAACATTAGTATGCTACATTTGTTGTCAAATGACTTCATGACACGGATATTTAAGTGCTGTACACTTATATTAATAAAAATTATTTGGTGTAAAAAAACAAAATGACAAAATGACACATGAATAAGCCAAGATAGAGATCTCAAAAGTCACTACTGAATTTGCTTCCCATCCATTCATCACACTGGATGTCGTCGACCACATTGCATTATGGGAATATGCATTAGTATGCATACTTGTTATTGCCAAACGTAGCACTGTACATGATCCACGTATACAATGCAACTTACTATGTGCAGTATACTGTACATACTATACACTGCAGAAATATTTACATTATTATGTTTAAATGTGAATGTTCAAACATTGCCAAACTTGAACATAAGCTATTTTGATGACATCACACTTACCCAGTGTATCCTCCAGTGAGTTCACTGCAATCTTGTTCACCTTCAACGTCACCTGATCTCCTCTGTGAGAGACAGTTCAGTTCAGTTAAACAACCATAACATTTCAAAAGCCCATTATTATCTAATGAAATAAAGACTATAGGGCTGAGAATTGACACACATTTCACAATTCAATTCAATTTTGATACATTTGGATAAGTATTAGGTACACATGTCAAACAAAAATCTCTCAACTAACGCTGTGAACTATACAGGGAACATATACAGGAAAATTCAAATTAATCTCTTGTATTGTATACCGTGTCATGCATGCCTTGTGATAGAATCATTTGATACTGTAACCTTATCAGTAGGTAGATATGTAACCTCAACCTTCTGTTTCATGTCAAAATGATCTTTGTATAATTTCCTACACATAGGGTTACATCACCTCCTCATAATGTGCATTGTATGCTAGTTATATTAATCAGAGTATAAAGGGACACAACATTTCCAGCTAACTCCAAATCATGCATATGAGTCAGCCTCCAAACTAAGAAATGTTTCCCGCTTTAAATTACAGCCTTTTCATTGGTCAAGCCAATTTAAGAGGTGTGACCTCTGCTGAAGTTTTATGTCAATGACCCTGTCTCATCTTTGATTCATTCTTGTGGAAAAAGAGTGAAGACATCCAGTCCTATCGTGACTTCCCCGCATAGACGGGCCCTCAAAGTTACAAGCCATGTTGTACCTTTCCACTCGGGAGAGAGGACTCTTCAAACAACAACTGACACAGACTTACATAACTAAAGTTTGTCATTCTTTACTCAACCTAGAAGAACCTGACTGCAACTTTGACCTATTAAAACATCAAGGCTTTTATCCGAGACTACATCTGGACACACATCTACATCTGCTCTCAATATTTCCCCCAGCCCTAAAGCCTACATGAAGATGGACTTACACTTTGACCTTCCGCACAGCTTTGAGCCTCAGGAGAGCTGCCAGAGTGTTCTTCTGCAGGTCTGAGGATAAAGCTTCATAACACTTCAGACGGCCTGATGCCACGGTGACAAACACAGAGAGAAAACAGGAGATTTAAAGATCTAATCACGAGCATACACAGCACAGGAGACGCATAATCAGATCACCTGCGATGGATGTCAATACCAAGTGTGAACAGGAACTGATACGTAAACAGCCAAAACAGTCGCCCTGTGTTACCTGCCAAGATGAGCTTTAGTGCAAAGTTCCTCACAGCGGGAACAAACTCCTTCTCCGTCAGGTTCTCATTAGTCTCCTCACACAGATAGCGACACACCACCTGCACAAAAACACACACAAACTTAATATGACCTGCAATAGCAATTTCTGAACCCAAGAATGGTGTTTTATGTGAAAACCCCTTAAAGGGATAGTTCATTTTGAAATTAAGTTTTGGTATGTTTTAGCTTACCTCAAGGGCATCCAAGATGTAGGTGTCTTTGTTTTTGTAGTAGTTTCAATTTTGATATTTTTTAGGTCAAACCGTTCTTGTCTGTCAGTCATATAATGGAGGTCTATGGTCACCACCTCAAAGAGCATGCACAGAGAAGTCCAAATAAAGCTACAATATGTAACTTTAGTGGCCACAAGAGGGCGCCGTTTCCAACAATAACAAAGGCGAATGTATGTGACGCAGTAACGAGCTGAATGATGGGACTTGCTGTCAAGCTGATGGATCTAATAATGTTTAAGGATTAGTGAAAACACTCATGTTTTTTAACATTACAGTGCTATGAAGCAGGTCGCGATTGCTAATAAGATACATATATCACACGCGAGTCCCGCGGATATAAAGGAATAAGGAAATTTCATCCTATTGAACTACACGCAAGTGCTGGATTACTCACACAGGTCAGTTTATTAGATGAATTAAATTTGTGAGGGAAACGCAGCGCTGTTCCACTTGGAATGACGTTACACTATCACACTAAACAGCGTAAATGTGTGTTGAAAGTTATAATGTTATTCTACGTGTTTATGTTTGCGATACGAAACTAGCAGCTTGATCAACATAAGAACAACATACTGACCATATTCTAACATTTCATCATGTTAAGCTAACGTTATAACATTGATTTGTTTTATATACTTTTGCTCACCTGTCTAATGAAGCTGTAAAGTCGTGACTCGTGAAGTTCTGTCAGTGTCAAGTCCAAATTAGTCAAGGACGCTAGCTCTCTGTCGAGTGGAAGTCAGTCTCGGACGCTAGCTCTCGCAGCCCGTTCTCATCCCAAAGCGCCATATACAATGCTTTTGAAAAAGCGTAAATATCCAACACACATGGCACCCTTTAGCGCCAAATGAGACATAAAAATAAATCGGGCAGAAGGTGCCTCCTAGTGGTCTAACCCTACCCCTACCCCATACCTAAACTTAACCATAACCAAAGCATTTCATTTGGCGCTAAAGGGTGCCATGTGCGTTGGATATTTACGCTTTTGCAAAAGTGTCATATATGGCACCTTGGGATGAGAATGCGTTGGCTCTCGGCATCTCAGAAACATCACGCTGATATTGATCCTCATTCTAGTTCTCCTTGTTTGTCCCAAAGTCTGCTTGCCATGGTCTATGATTGAACGAAACAAGAACTGGATGCCGCCAACGTTACTCACTATGCAGTTGTCCACGTCTGTCGCCATGGTTAAGTCATGGCTATGGCAATACGAGCGGAAACGAGGATAGCCGAGGGTAGCCGAGGATAGCCGCGGATATTGCGTCATTTACAGGCGACATTTTTTTCCGGGACGGACATTGATATTGATATTTTATTACAAAATCCTTACATATTGGACCTTTAAACATGATTTAATGACTCGTAAATGTAAGTACACATTGATGGCCTAAGACACGAAACGAGCGGTTTGTGTAAAAAAATGAACAGTATTTATAAAGTTTTTACCTCTTGTAACCACAGCCACGTCCAAGTGATCTGAGGGCATGGGCGCTTCGGTCTGCGCAAGTGCCGGAAGTGATCTCTTATGCGGTTCCGAAAAAAAATCAACGTTGTCATTTGATATATATCGAAATAGTCTTCCATAGCAATTTCCTGTATATCTCAATATGTTTAGATCTTCACGTGAACGTTAACACTTCTGAAATCTCTGTGTAAACAATGAGTGACGTACACGCGCGAGAGATCACTTCTGGTGCTTTCCGGCACTCACGCAGACCGAAGCGCCCTCGCCCTCAGAGTACTTGGACGTGACTGTGTTACAAGAGGAAAACGACATAAAAACTAGTGATGCACCGATGTGAAAATTTGTGGCCGATGCCGATAACCGATATTAATATTGCTGTTATTGCCGATACCGATATTTACCGATGTCGATATCTCTGTATAGAAAACACATAGCAAGGATTAGGGCTGCACGAAATTGGTAAAAAATTACATTTTGTGATATTTTATTTTTCTGTGATATATATTGTGATTTGTGATAAAAACAATTTCACCAGATTACTTGAATATCTCTATTTGGAAAGAATGAATCATTCTAGAATGACTGGGCTGGGGTGGTTTTATCATGGAGTAAATCTAATATTAAATAATATTAAATATATATTTAATATATTATAATATTAAATTAAACTAATATTAATAGAATGTTAATAAATGTACACTTTAATAAATGGAACCTTATTGTAAAGTGTTTCCGATTTATGTCTCTTGAGTTCAGTGAAGGACAGATCAGTTGTTTTAACCATTCATTAAAGTGAATCGGTTCAAATGAGTCATTAGTTCGCGAATCGGATGTGTCATTAACGGAGCACGGTGACGGTACACGTTGTGTGATTATCCAGGCAGTTTAGGACATCGCACTGAGATTTGTCTCGACCTATTTTTTATAGTTCTCGACACTGAAAACATTTCATCACCAGGTAGATTTTTTTTTGGTTTATTGAAAGTGTGGTTTATGTCATCTGATCTGATGTGTGGAAAGCTTTTCAGAGATGATAAGGCAATGCTATTTTAGCACAATTCACAACCAGTAGCTCAGAAAAAAAAAACTTTTACCATCGTGTATTGTCAAAGATATTCAGTCAACTCAATTCATAAACATGCGCGAGTGAGGGAGAGAGAGACCGTTTGAAGACGACGCCGCGCGACCGGTGCTTTCACTCTCTCTCTCGTTCCCTCAGTTAAACAAGCGAAGCAGTCAATCTACATCACTTACCGGTCAAATATGGCTTTGGCGGGACAAAAATACCGCATTAGGCTGACAGAAAACAGTGCGCCAGTTCCAGTCTTCAGGCGCTTGACGTTTTAAAGGGCGGGTTTACTGCAGTTTCACTTTTTTGATTTCAAATAGTGTGTAATGTTGCTATTGGTGCATGAAGAGTATCTGCAAGTTGCAGCACTGAAAGTTTAGTGTAAGCAGAGATATCGTCTTTTAAAAATCAGGAAGTAAAATTGCCTACAAAAACGACTCGTTTTGGACTACAGCTGGGTTATGGTACGTCACTAACCCACACATTTGCATCAACCACTCCCTCCGGAATATGCAGGAAAGGGCATGCGTCGAGTGAGTTGTGTTCACGCAGATGTCAGGTCTTCTGTGTTTCGGGCTTCCCACGGACACTATACTTCGAACAACAATGGACACAATTTGTGTTTGATTATATTCCTGAAAGTGACGATGGTAATCTAGCTCTCTGTGCTGCGCATTTACGAGACAGCTACCAGATTCCACATTCACCGGATTAACGTAAACAAGAAACTGTTTCTGGAATCATGAAGCAGATCCAGCTTTAAAACCAGCAGTTAAAAGTCAGCAGTTGTTGGGCCACAACCTGTAAGTAGGCTAAGACTTCATCATTTTAAATGTATTTGCATGTATAATTACCGACGGAGCGTTTTTTTTTTTTTTTTATTTCAAATGCCAGCGCTTGCTTTGTAGGCTTTATGGGCTAGCTGCTACTAGTTAGGCTATTTTGTGTCAACGGCAAACGCGTACAAACATTATGGACCTGAATTTTGTATAAGTACTAATGTTGTAAATGTATTTTTCATATATATATGCTTTATGACTTTATTTTCGATTTGATCAAGAACGTAAACCTGCAAACGCTGTTTGAGTATAACATTAGTTAGCCAGTCAGTTGCTATCGTTGCCAGTCAGATGCTATTGTGTAAAACAAACGTGTATTAAGTTAAAAAATGAAGCAAATTATCATTCAGAAACCTTTATTATGAGCCGTGTGTGGTGAGGTTCTGCTTGACTCGATTCATCGCGGCTTTCTCGGTCTGATTCTGCCTCACTGATACTGCAGTCTCCACATCATTTACGTGTATCCACCGTCTATGTTATCCACATTTGGCATGCCCGCCCGTTTCGCCCGTAAAGGTAATGGGCGTTAATCTTCCGGACAACGTGAGCGACAGTTTAGCCAATCACAACACACCGGCCCAAACGAACCAATCTGAGCCCACAACGTCATTCTGAGGGAGTGTTTTCATAGACTCAGGAAGTCATCCGCTCGTGCAGGGGACAGAGGAGAGCGCGGCTGACAATAAAGGTGAAATTTATGAAAAATAAGACTTAAAAAAAGAAAAACCACGGATACATGTTATATTGCACCCCATAAACACAATCATGCAAAGAAAAAGAGCAGTAAACCCGCCCTTTAAACGGACTTGCGCACGCTTCGTGTAAAAACAAACATCCCAGCCCCCACACTCAAATCTACACGCACGTCAAATACACAGGAATGATCATCGGCCTGATCACATCGGCCCTATTTTGACATCGGAACGATACCGATGTATAAAAAATTTACCAAATCGGCCGATGTTATATCGGCGGCCGATATATCGTGCACCACTAATAAAAACTGTTTTCTCACACAAACCACTCGTTTCGTGTCTTAGGCCATCAATGTGTACTTATATTTACGAGTCATTAAATCATGTTTAATTTGGACTTCTCTGTGCATGCTCTTTGAGGTGGTGACCATAGACCTGCATTATATGACTGACAGACAAGAACGGTTTGACCTAAAAATATCAAAATTGAACATACTGTGGAAACAAAGACACCTTCATCTTGGATGCCCTTGAGGTAAGCTAAAACATACCAAAAAATAATTTCAAAGTGAACTATCCCTTTAAGAAATAAGCTAAATTATACAGGGACTAGTTAACTATTCCCACAGACAACTCGTTAGCTGTTTCCATCAACCTATTTTTATCCAAATTTTGGGATATAATGGAAACGCATTTACCGAATAAATCTCTCAAAGTGTAACATTAAGCTTTGCCTCAACAGAGGATGTGATTGGAGAACTGGACTAACCAGTGAACAACTTTCATTGGCTCAGGGAAACCGACATCTGAGATGCTGTACAAACTCTGTTATCACTATGCGTTGGTATAATGACCTCCCAGAACCATCTCACACGATAACATCATCAAGCATCAGGCATCGGCCACCAAATGCTGAACTTGACAGCATTTATTGCAATATTTTGACGGGTTGTCGTGATGAACTTAAAGTTCCTGTATGTTTGTGACACGTTTTATCAAATGAAAGGGTAAAAAAGCTCATGAAGTGACTTACGGGGTGTCTGCACCACTGGTTCACACAGACACACACAGGATGAAGGATTCATATTTAAATGGTCTTCTTGCGGCTTAATATTCACAGACATTAGTCCATACCGCGATTTGATTGAAGTGTTCTGACCTACTTTGATTTATTCATCCAAGATTTGACAAATTCTGTGACATTCCGCGTTATACATAAAATTCCATTTTAATGACTGAATAGGGATAGGATGGTATGAAAATTTAATATCACGATTATAGTGTCTAAAATTATCGTGATTATCAATATATCACGGTTTTGCTTAAATTAGACGAAAGTGTTCAAAAAGAACTGATACTCACACTGAAAACATTTCAACAAGTTTTATAATTGAAAATCAACAAACAACAAATAAAACAAGCAGCTCTATGCAGTTTTTTAAGCAAGATTCTATTCTATGGCATTTCCTTCTTTATAATGCCCGTCGTCAATAGCAACGCATTATTACACAGCACACATCCATATCATGTTCGTCTTTGGCTCAAAGCCACTTGCTGCAAACTTTTCTTCGTGGAAGATTCACGTCTATTTCAAGTCATTGACATAAAATGTTTAAACTCAAAACAACATTTTGTGCCCAATTGTTTCCCAGAAGTAGTTTTGGTTTGAGGTCGAAGTTAACTTGCCTTGCGTTCGCTATACAACAGTGGGTGATGGTCAGACGACTTGGCAGATTTGAAGTGTTTCTTTTGCACAGTGACTTTTTGTTGGGCAGACAGGGTGACTATCCTCAATCAAGTTTTCCTCGATCAAGACTTTTGTAAAAGCCAAAATATGACCACACCTCAGATTTGGTCCTCTTAAAAGGCTGAAAAGTCTCCCGAGCACGGCCACTGCCTTCCGCCATTACTTCTCGAATAGTAATAAAATAAAAAATAAAAAAACATTGCGTGCAGCGCGCGCCTGCGTCAGACTGGCCGACGGGATTTACAGTGAGTTATTAAAATCGCGATAATCAAACACGGTTTTAATGATAATTAAATTTTAAACGATAATACTAACCGTCAGTATATTTTATCATGGTTTATCGTGAAACCGATTATCGTCCCATCCCTATGACTGAATTCCATCCGCAACATATGGGATGGAAACGATGCTTCATTCGCATACGCTTTATGCAATATTCCAATTTTGCGCACAAGTTAATTTTGCAACTTTGAATGGAAACATATCAACAGACTAAGGCCGGATTCACATATAGCACCTAAAAGCGCGTAGAAAACGCTGGGCGCGTCGCATTCTCCTGTTTCCAAAGCGCTAGGGCGGTTGCGCTCCGTTTGGTTCTTGTCACGTGACCTATTGTGCGCTTATGGTGCACTTGAGGCATTCTGAAAAGTTGAGATGTTTTTATCTCGACGCGGTGCGGACGCGCTTGGAAAAAGCGAGCACGTTGCACCGCGAACGCGTCGCTTCCATTATGAGCATGCATGCCGCGCGCCTACATTTGAAATAACGAACTTGAGCGTGGAAAAGACGCGAATATGTGAACCGGCCCTAAAATGTGTATGCTACTATTCAAAAGTTTCTCAGTAACATTTTGAACGTTTTTGACAGAAGTCTCTTATGCTCAGACCAATGATAAAAAATACAATAAAAGCAGTAAAGTAACATTGTGAAATATTATTTCAAATTTGAAATAACTGTTTTCTATTTCAATATACTTTAAAGGTACATTGCGCAAGTCTATGTGTTTTTGCAGAAGTATGCCCCCTCTGGCAACACGCGAAACTGCAACCAGAGCTGTGCACTCTCATGGACCACACACACACACACGCTTGCACAAGCGGTTCATAACCAAAGGACCATCAGCCACACAAATATTTTGTTTATAGTCATAATGTCTCTTTAGAGGTAATAAAGTTATACATCTGCAAGTAATAATATAGTAAATAGTAGTAAATATATGAATGGAAAGGCATTTGAGTAAATTACACACTTATGTGTAAGGGGAAAACGGGGGAGGTAGAAAACTTTCCATCGATCTCCATGTTGAACTGTTTTATGTGCTTACTGTATCCGCTTATGATTGTATTATTATGGAAACACGTTCATGAACAATACAAGTTATTACTTTGTAAAGGATCCCGTTTGAGCCCTAGAGCAGACCGGAGATCTCTCCGTTTGTTGAAAGCTTCCCGATGTTGACTCTCGTCTTATTCCGACGCCTGGCACTAGACAGAAGTTTTATTTTCTTTGTCTTACGTGGAGTTTGCGTTGGGGTTTGGAATAAACTACAAGTCGGTCTCTTTGAATCCATCTTCTAATTTTGTGAAAAGTTGACTAAAGTTTTGTCGCTCGGGTTGTCTTCTCTGATACGGAGAATAGCGGCGAATACACAAACCTGCCAGACATAGCCAGGCGAGCGCGAACGTGCATGACGTCACGCCCAGTCTCAAATTCAAGCCCTGAATCCCTCTTATTCATTTTACAGTACAGGATTATAGAGGTGATCGCAGTGATCAGAGAAGGGCTCATTCAGCCCATCAGGCAATTGTTTAAAGGGGTCATGAACTGGCTTTTTAAATTTTATTATATTGTTGTCTGAGGTCAACTTATGACGTTCGCTTGGTTTTTGCGTTCAAAAACATCAAAATGAATAAGAAATTCATTTCTTATTCATGAATAAGAAATTCATAAGCTATTTTGTACCCAAGTTGTGAGCCTACCTGAAAAACAGTCGACTTTCCAAAGACTTGGAAATAAACGCCAACTGCTGTGAGTGGATAACAGTTTTGCATATTATAATGAGCACATTAATATTAACTCACCACCGTCGGTGCTCGTGGGGGAAACGTCCAACGTTGTAAAATGGCAACCGGATTCGCCCATACATGTTGGACCAAGAGTCTGTGTGTTGTACAATTCCTGTCAGATCCAATATAGACGGCACAGCACCGTTCTTTACTCTTAATCGGTCTGCAAATCCAGTCTTGTTTACAAAACAACCCTCAGTGAAATGAAGCGAACAGACGACAATGTTTTACCCTCATCAGCTGGAAACGTCATTAAAAATAAAGTTTATCCATGCAGTCCTATTAGAATCCAGAGGAAGCTTATGCAGCGACTGTTTTCCACAACCAGGCACTGCACAATATTCTGTATTGCCCGGTAGCTCGATCCGGTTTGTCATCACGAGGTAAGCATCTATGTTATTTAGCGGGGACTAAACCGGCCGTGTTGAACGAGACGAAAGACGAGCGGTTTGCTGGGGCTGGTGTCAATAAAAGCTTTTATTGGACTAACAAGGACATTTTCAGTTCTGAAACTTACAGGATATTCTTATAATATGATGACCTCTTAGATGTCAAAGGCTCAAGGAAAATTTGATTTGTCAGTTCATCACCCCTTTAAGCATGTATGGGTTAGAAAAACTGCTATTTTTAATATGAAATGTTGCATAATGCACCTTTAATATGTAACTTACTTTGATCAATTTAATTCAGCAAGGGTTAATTAAATTGATTAAATTTTTTTATTTACTGATCACAAACGTTTGAATGGTAGTGTACATTTGCACTGGCGTGTGTAAGGCGTCACCTGGTATCCTTGCAGGAAGGGGTCCAGAGCTGCACACAGGAAAGCGAGGGTGCTTTGACCACTCGCTGACATCACAATCTCATGCTCCAATACCTGCAACACTCCACGCTTCATGAGCAAATAACACGCTTCTTCAAAGTCCTACAAAAACACACACACACACATATGCAATAATATGTCTTAGAAACACTTTTCTAAGAGGACTAGAGGTGAGACGTAATTTGATTTCACATCAGAGAGTCACAATTTGTTTTTTAAAGGATTCCTAAACTATTAAACTCATTCATAATGTTCAAACAGTGAATATGCTCGAACCTGAACCGAGTCCCCAGGGCAAAGAATAAATTCGTTGGAGAACATGTTCCTCAGGAAGCTGAAACAGTTGTAGATGTCATCTAGAACAGAAATCACTCTTGATGAGTGTTACAAATCAAGAGAAAAACATGTATGCTATTGATATCTCTCACACCTTTTCTATTGGAGTTTGCGCTTTGCATGGCCAGTGCTAACAGAGCCGGTCTCAGGAACACGTGGAGGATCTGGTTCCTGTAGGAGGCACAGGAGAGCACAACCACGGCTCGGTGAAACACGGCTTCCTCTAGTGTGGTCTCGGCCCCCAGCGCCTCCGCTGACGCTCAGCTGGACGTGTCCCGCCGACACAGTCAACAGGTGTGTGTGCAGAGCTAAACTACAGCTGATGACTTCACTGCAGGACCCGTGATCTACAGAGAGACGGAGAGATCATATTATAAGGGAATGTTCAAATTAAGGTCAAGTAAGCTGCCATAAAGCTATTGGATTTCTCTGCAATGAATTATTCATTGAGCGCATTTCCTTTATTTAAGCAGATTCTGCATATCCTGGAGATATGCATGATCATTTTTGCCATTCTGAGAAAATATAAAGAATATGATATATGATAATGGATACAATTTCTGACAGCTAAACTTTCAAATTTAGAGATCTTCATTCAGTGATACAAATAGTTTGCCTGTATGTAATCAAATATTTGAAATTATTTCATTTAGGACTTTTGATTAACAATCAGAGAGAACATTTATTCAATGCAATTTGTATATACTGTTGATTGTTAATTCATGTTTGTTTATAATGCAATAACTAATGTTTGTTTATAACATGTATGAATTTCTTTGTTCTGTTGAACATAAAAGAAGATATTTTGAAGAATGTTGGTGACTGAAACAGTTGTAGGGCACCACTGACTTCCATAATATATATATATATATATATATATATATATATATATATATATTAGGGCTGTAATCAACCAAAGTAAATCCTATAGTTGATCAAGGTCTTGTCCTGCGCAACGATTAGTCGACTAAAAAAAAAAAAAAAAAATGGATGTTTAGATTGAACATTTTTAAACAATTGTCATAGAGCATTTATAAAACAACAACGAAAAAACATTGAAAATAAATGAAACTATAAAAATAATACAATTCTTTTGAAAATTAAGTGATTTTTTTAACTGCAAGTAAGGAGCTCTGTCCTTGGTCTATGACAGTCACAATCGGGCGCCTGATCACACCACACGCTACAAAATAATATAACTGCTATCTGCCACATAATGAAAAATCCTAACAAAAGCTCTCGTTTATACAGGCTGTATTCTTCTTTACTTACAAAGCTATGGGTTAACTTTTGTCCAGCCGATCTGTTAGGCGTTTTAAAACAACAGACAAAATAGACTAAAAAACAATCTGAAATCTAGGCTCTGTTGTAAGATAGCATACAAGTTTAATTTCGTTTTGTTACATTATTTAGGCTACTTTCAAATGAGTCAAGTGTACAAATAAAAACCTATTAAGAAAACAATCTATTGAGTCAGTATGATAAAGCCGTTAAAAGAGCTGCTCACGTCTTTTGCGCGCTCAAGTTTGATTTCAAATAGGCACGCAATGTTTGCGCTCATAATGGAGCAACGTGGTCGCCACCGTCGCCTACCTCCACAAAAATGTAGCCAGACAAAAGATTTAGATTTCTTGGACATTCTGTTGACTAAAGTAGCGTGAACTGAATGAATACAGCAAAACTACCTACCGGTACATCCATTACTGAGCGCGAGCAGCAGCGCAGCCAGTAGGTGCGGTTCCCGAGTGTGTTATGTGTGTGCGCTAAACTGTGGCGCAGTTACAAGAAATAGCCTAAATTAAAGCATTTAAAGATGGGGATAAAACATAGGCTAATTATATTTAGAATACAGTAATAAATAACTGCTTTATAAAGGAATAAATATCAAGGAATAAATCATATAAAATGTATTTCTATTGGCAAAAAAAAAAAATGCGACTGGTCGACCAATAATAATTTCAGTCGACCAAGACGGTATTCGACCTGATTAGTCGACTAAACGACTAAAGTTGACAGCCCTAATATATATATATATATATAAAAACTATGGAAGTCAATGGTGCCCCACAACTGTCTGGTTACCAACATTCTTCAAAATTTTATTTTGTGTTTAACAGAACAAGGAAACTCATACAGGTTTGGAACAACTCTGAGGGTGAGCAAATGATGACAGAATTAAATTTTTTGGGTTAACTATCCCTTTAAGGGCCCTATTTTAAGAATAGAAGCTCGTGGTCTAAAGTGCACGGCACAAGTGGGCGTGCACTCTTTTGATAGTTAAAAGACAGAAAAATGTTTGGTGCTCCCGGTGCATGGTCTACAAGGGTTGTCTCTACTCTCTTAATGAGTAATAGGTGTGTTTTGGGCTTAACGTACAATAAACCAATCAGAGTCTCATCTCCCATTCCCTTTAAATGCCAGTTGACAAAGTGTAAGCGTGTTGTGGTGGATCCACCTATAGGCGCATATTACTAACATACGGTGGCCCAGTAGTGCACAACACAATGACACTTAAAAAGCAAACACAAGTTCACAACAAAACAAAATTAGGGTTGGGTATCGTTTGAATTTGAACGGTTCTGATTCTGATTCCGATTCCTTGTTTTCGATTCCGGTTCCTGAACGATTCTCGATTCCAATTCTTTTAAGAGGCAGGGTCAAAAAAGTTTAGCTAACCTTGCTAACCAACGGTCTTTCTGAAGGAAATACTCCTTTCTGAAGGAAATACTCCTTCTGTCACAAATACTCCTTTTGTCACAAATGTTGCATTTTGCCGAGATTTCGTTATTTTTAGAAAAGTGAACCCACACTTTGGACTGCCGACGTAAGCTACTCATGTTCAACTTGCACGGTTATGCCAACACTTCCGGTAGACGCTTCTTCATTGGTGTTGTTCAGCAGTTTCTTCTTCTGGTTCGAATCCGAGTGTGAATATCGAAACTAGGAATCGAAATTGTAACTTTTGAACGATTCCGGGAAAAACAAAAAGTTAGTCCGGGTTCCAATCAGATACTCGATTCTCGATACCCAACCCTAGCCACAACACAACTAAATGAATCCACAACACAACGGAAATGAGCCACAACACAGCGGAAAATGTACAGCACAACGAAATAAAGCCGCAACATGATGAAAATGCTACCGACCACTAGATGGCTCTCGGAGCGTGGTAAAGTTAGTTTACCTTGCCTATCTAAAGTATGCACTTTAACAGTATGCACCATTGTACATCAACATTTATTAATTCAAAATCACCTAAGTGCATTATAGCTTTGACGCGCTTACACATCACATGATCCCTAAAGGGAACGTCAGCCAAATCCTCCAAGTTTTGAAAACGTATAATTTGTTTTAATTAAAATCACTTTTAACATTCAAAAACAGACAAAAATGTTCAAAATCCAAAGCTTGATTGTATTGATTGTATTTTTTTTCCCAATACCTCCTTTCATTTATTTATAGTAAACAATTCTTTATTAGGAAATTTCTGTAATATAATAAACTTTTTTTTCTTTTATCATGTTTCAAAGGTTGTAGTTCCTAGTAACCAGCCTGACTTATTACAGGTGAAATTGTGCCAATACCTTCCTGTAATTCTGCAATTCACCAAATGGTCTTTATTTTTTTTTTCAAATTGTATTATAATAAATTAAACGTTTTAACCACTTGGTGGAATTGCCAGATGTTCCCTTACGTTTCATGCGCTGTGGTAGCACGTCAAATTATTTCGAGTATAAATACACAGCTATAATTCATGTAGGTGACTTTGAAGTATATTTTATGTCGATATACAATGGTTACATACTGTTAAACTAATCGTGATATTGGTATATTAAGACTACCGACTATATAGAAAAATGGCAAGGAAAACCAACTTTACCGCGCTCCAAAAGCCCTCTAGTGGTCGGTAGCATTTACGTTGTGTTGTGGCTTTATTTCGTTGTGTTGTACATTTTCCGTTGTGTTGTGAAATTGTGTTTGCTTTTTAAATTTCATTGTGCTGTGCACTACTGGGCCACTCGTACTAAACAACCTAAAAAATGTAGAAAATCTATTTCAGTTGCCTCAAAATAGCAACGCGTGAACAATGCGCCTGAACCTCGTTTTCAGACCAGCAAATGGGCGCAAATTCATTTGTATTTAAAGGCGCTCTATGTGGTTTTTAGTGGCCTCTAGTGGTGATGTTTCAGAATGCAACAAGAGCGCTCGTGTGCGTGCTAGATCTCAAGAGCGAGCATTCACTACCGGCCACACAGAGACTTTCAACGCAACGGCGAAATCATCACACAACATGCTGGAAACTAATGTAAACTCCCACTGCAGTTACAATAATAGCCTACTTTTATCAGCTTGACGTTGAGCTAATGCTCTGTGCTCGTCCATGATCATAATGCTACAATAAACTGCATTTAGCCGACATGTGATGTTATATAGCATAAGCCATTTCACTAACTATTCGTGGATCTTTCACAATCAGCAATGTCAACATAGGTGAATGTATAATACAATAGGGCTGGGCGATATGTCAAAAAAAAATTATCGATAATCGCCTTAAACAATATTCGCTGATATCCGATTATATCGTCTACCCAAGCCCCGCCCCCCAACACGCCCCGCTGCGTGTTATAGGCCATATGTCATGTTATTTTAGTCAGATATGACGGCGCAACTGCACACAATCACCTCAGATGAGCAACTGAGCGTCTAAGTCACGCGCCGCAATCTATCGAAATGTAAATGATCTGACCACCAGGCTGTTGGCGCTCTCTCTTATTGCTGTCTTTGATGATTTTGAAATTAGCTGATGATCAATAAAATGCAGCGCATCTGTTGCTTTCGGTGACGTGCACTTCATTAAATCTGTATAGGCTATTGCGTGAGAATTGAAGATCGGATTTAGGCTAAATCCGTTTTGCAAAAACACATTTATGTGACCAGGTGTAATGGAATCGTTTCTGATAAATCAGAGTTCAGATAAATCAACTCCAATCTGAGAAAACGCATGAAGTGGCAGGTGTAACTTAAACAGCCCCGTTGAGTCTGGCTGCACTTTATCAAATGATAGCCAGGAATTCAGCTAGTTTAATTTAAAGATTGGCACGTTAAAGGTTTTACTTCGGTTAGTTTGAGCTTGAACGAGCATAAATCATTAGCTTTGTTGTTGTTAGTTTTGCAAAAAATTTCCACACTGTTCTTATCGCATCGCCTATGTGTTTGAAAATGCTAACTGCTTTATTTATTTAAAAACAGAAGTTACTAATAATTATATATATATATTTTTTTTTTCATGTTTTAATTTAAAGCAAAGTATAACGCTCGATATCTACTGTAACGGACCTCCCAACATTGCAAACTCTGAACGCGTGCATGAGATATTCAAAGCAACGCAATTTCTTCATCCGTTTGCAGTATAACGAAATTTAAATTTTAATTAAAGCTGCAAGCAGCGATGGGCGGGCCCTCGCACCTGTAGCGCGCGTCGTGGTGTGAGGCGGCTGCGTTGCATATTCTGGAGCTCAGCCGGTGCGGCTGTGAATTTGCTACGCTGCTTCATTAAAGGTCACTTCCTGTTGCCAGCAGGTGGCGCTATGACTGTGGGTGATTGTCGGCATGTAGATTTGTTCAGGGCGGGACTCTTGTCAAATGTGTAAAATTTCGTGCATATCTGAGCATTTACAGACAAGTTACTACAACTTCCTGTTTCATGGCGAATCATTCAACGCCACGGGCACGCCCCATCGATCGAAAACACGCAGATAGCACAACTTTACATTGCCAATGCCTTTAGAGGGCACAGCAGAAATGTGAAGTCGATCCAACTAAATCCCTAGGAGGAGTTCGTTAAAGTACGGAGTGTGTAAATCGTCCCAAAATGGCCACCAAATGTAAAATGGTGGACTTCCTGTCGAGTTTAGGGCATCGCTCCAAGATACTTTTCTGTGCGTCTGGACATGATAGATGTACCACAGAAATTTCGTACATGTCGGTCAAACATGCGGCGGGGGCTGCTTCGTTAAAGGTCATTTCCTGTTGCCACTAGGTGGCGCTATGACTTTGGGTGAATGTCGGCATGTGGATTTGTTCAGGGCGGGACTCTTGTCAAATGTGTAAAATTTCGTGCAGATCTGGGCATTTACAGCCAAGTTACTACAACTTCCTGTTTCATGGCGAATCATTCACGCCACGGTACACGCCCATTGACGAAAACACACAGATAGCACAACTTTACATCGTCAATGCCTTTAGAAGGCACAGCTGAAATTTGAAGTCGATTCCAGACTAAATCCCTAGGAGGAGTTTGTTAAAGTACGGAGTGTGTAAATCGTCCCAAAATGGCCGCCAAATTCTAAATGGCGGACTTCCTGTCGAGTTTAGGGTATGGTTTCTTGAGGTTTTTTTGTGCTTCTTGATATGATACACGTCCCCACCAAATTTCGTGCACTTTTTTGAGCATGTTGCGGCCACGGAAATGGCGCTTACTTTGCAGAAAAAAGAAAAGAAAAAAAAATAATAATCCCAACAGTTTCAATAGGGCCTCGCACAGCTAGTGCTCGGGCCCTAATTACAATGATCATGTTTTTATTTTTTTAGAAGGCCTGTTTATTATGTACAACATTTAAATTAATATTCAGAAACGGGTAAAGTTACTTTTCTGATGAACTTTTATACTAAACCAAAATAAAATATTGGAGATGTCTCTGCTATTCTGAATTAACAGGATTATTATTTTTTTTCCGTCTGTAGAACGAAAAGATAAAAATCAAGAAATCCAGGAAAAAAAGTTTAGCAGAATTATGGAAGTGATAAATGATCTTTGACAGGTAACCCATCAGTCACATACACAGTCCAACACAGACTCGTGTTGCCGTTGGTGCAGTCGGCGCCGAACAACAGGCACACAATATTAAGTTTAGTCATACTGTAAAAGTTCAGCAAGAGATTTTCTTTATCCTTTGTTCTTTGATCAACTTCAAATATTGGCACCGAGTGCAGGCTGTCAATGCACGGATTCAATAGACACAGGCCTGCTTACCGACTCTGTTTACAGGTCGGGATATTTCGAACTTGAAAAAGATGTGTAATGACGTCTTTCCATGGTTGAAACAATTCTTCTGATCTTTAATAATGTTTATTATTTCATGCTATAAATTAACAAGAAGGATATTTGTGATATTGTATGCACATTTGTCTGTGCACTCCCTGTGTTTGCAGCTTAGAAAACAGTGCTCATGCAGACGTGTTCTCCACGTCTTGCGCTTAAGGAATGCTATCAAGAAGAATCAATTTTCTAGTCCTAACCCTACTAGCCTAAAGAAAATATTTAAATCATGCCTATTGCATGTAAATAAATATGTGTATTAACTATAGGGCTATGTGAAATATGTTTGACGATTATCGTCTGGAAACAGACGTGGATATCGATATCGCGATACTTGCGATACATCGTCGATATACGATAATATCGTCATATCGCCCAGCCCTATAATACAATAACAAAAACGGTTCGTGAACTAAACTGAACAGTTTCAGTGTATGAGTAAGATCGTAGGAAGTAACATTACTGTAGTGAACGTGTCTGGAAATGTGTATAAACAATATGATAGTAGTGGATGAGTGACGTTAGTCAGTAGATCTAGTAAATAAAATAAGTTACATCCTAAAGCACCGACTTTTTGTTATCCTGGAACACTCTATTGTATTCATGTCATGTGTCATGTAGTTTACCTTGCTATTTCACTGGAGTTTACTATGTTGATCCACGTTTTCGTCCGTAGTCGAATCAGATTCACGTTTTGCCTGACGAGCTTGAGCAGATAAAACTTTTTTTGTTTTTTATATTTATGTGGAGTTTGTGTTGGAGTGTGTGTTGTGCTGGAAGCAGAACGTTTTGGGGGTTATCAGACTCAGTGTCGTCGTCAGCTGAAGTGCCGTTGGTCGCACTGATTGACTGTAAGGATAGAGGCTCGGGAGCGCGCATGCACGTCACATAGGGCTGCACGATTAATCGCACGATGTTGATATGTCGCATCTAATCATTAAAGCCTGTTCCTTGATTAGCAGTAAATCACCTTCACCTGCTTTCAGATGGAGCGGCATTTACTACAAAGAGCCGCAACTTACTGACAAGCTGAGCCAAATCGCATTAATATCGAGGACGTATCGCCAGCGATATTTAATGCGATATGGCTCAGCTTGTCAGTAAGTTACGGCTCTTTGTAGTAAATGCCGCTCCATCTGAAAGCAGGTGAAGGTGATTTACTGCTAATCAAGGAACCGGCTTTAATGATTAGATGCGCATAATAACATCGTGCGATTAATGGTGCAGCCCTAACGTCACATCTGATGGATTTCGCAGGAAACCCGACCCGGAGACTTCACATATAAATATGAATATTGGCCTTCAGAGGTAATAGCAAAACCCGAAAAGTGGATCATTGCAATGTGAGATTACAACCCCTTCAAACACAGGCATTAAAAAAAGGATTCATTTTATAAAAAAAAAGTTACATATAGGACCTTTGATTAACGTGTGAAATACGGACTCAAAACTCTGAATCGCTTTCAAACATGCCATGAACCTCTCACACTAGCTTTGGCAAATGCAGATATTAGCTCTACCTTAGAAAGTGGTCAGCCTGAGGTTTTGACTAGGTGCTTCTCTCTTACCAGGCCAGTCCAAGAACGCTCCAACCGCCAGGGCCAGGTGCCTAAGCCAGTCGGTCTGCTCCGTGAGAGAGGAGAGGTCCAGGCCATCCGGGTTCTGCAGCAGCAGCGTGGCGATGAGAACCCAGGGCTTCAGAACCATGTTCTCCTCCTGTGTGCGGACCAGGCGGAACTGCAACTTCCTTCAGAAAACTCGTGATTCTCTGAGCTGGGTTTCTGAGGAATGAACCTGATTAAAAAAAACAGTACAGAGTGCTTCGATTAAACTTGCTGTGGCTGGAATCTGACAGTAGAAAATAAAAGTCAAAAATTGGCAATACATTAGATGAGTATAAATCTACTACACATAAACATAATATTGAATGCAAATGAATAATATATACAAACACTACTGTTCAAAAGTTTGGGGTCGGTTAGATTAGTCTCTTTTGAGATGTAAGGGTCAACAGTGAAATTATAGATGTAGTTACAGAAATTCATTACAGCTGTAATTACATGCTGATTTTTAATGTAAAAATATGTATGTACACAATAAGTGCATTCTATCAAATGGTTAGTTTAAATGTTTGTACATACATAGTAGTTGAAGACCTAATATAAATTGGGACCCAAACTCAAATTTTTCATTAGCATAATGTACAGTGACATTCAACAAGGATCAGAAAACTCTGCATGCCGTGGTGTAAGGTAAACATATCACGCTATGTGTCTGCTAGCATGCTTCGTGTGAATAATGTTGACCTTTAGTGCAAAACTTTGGCTGATTGGGGGTGTCTGACCTTGGCAGCAGGTTGTACTGACAGCGGTTTATCTTTCCCTCTGCAAGACTGCGCAAAGATACAGGATGACCAAAGTAAACATGCATACTGCCGTAGTCCTCGCTTAGGACCCGTCGGGCCTTCAACAGACCCTGAGAGAAATGGAGGTCAACAAAAACAGAACAATTAAAACTCTTGAGGTCTACCTTTTCAGTAATATGTCTGGATGTTACCAAAAAATAAAAATTTTAAAATGTTAAAAATCCAGTAAAAAAAACAAGCATATATTTACAAACGTTGAGTGAGAATATATGTCTGAAACATGGAAATAATATTTGCCAAAGTGGTGAGAAAAATCAATTTTATTCAACACATATTCTACAAAAAGACTTATCTTTCTGCTATATATATATATATATATATATATATATATATATATATATACATATTTTAGGATTTTCTAAGTATATATATATATATATATATTTTATATTATATTTAAAATATTGTGTTAGTGTACAAGTGTATATATATATATATATATATATATATATATACACACACATGAAGAGTTCAGATGCAAAAGCCTCTAAATGCCATTTGAAATTTTCTTCTAAAATGACCATTTTTATCAAGCTTGTATATTTAAGTTCAGTAATTTCACTTATATGACAATTAATAGGTAATCTTCATTGCCATTTAAGTGAAATTACTGAACTTTAATATACAAGCTTGATAAAAATGATCATTTTAGAAGAAAATTTCAAATGGCACTTAGAGGCTTTTGCATCTGAACTCTTCACATATACATATATCCATTTGTACACTATATGAAAAATATTTAAATTATTTATTCTTTCTAGGTACATACAATTTTTGACACACCATTCAAAGGTTTGGCATCATTAAATTGATCAAAAGACTTAAATTGTTATAAAATATAATTTTTTTTAACTTTCCATTCATCGACAGATCTAAAACAAAATGTGTCAAGTTTTCCACTAAAATATTAAGCGTACGATCGTTTTCAAGATAATAATAATAGATGTTTCTTGAGCAGAAAATCAGGATATTAGTATTATTTCTGAATGATCATGTGACACTGAAGACTGGAGTAATGATGCTGAAAATTCAGCTTTGGTCACAGGAATAAATTACATTTTAAAATATATAAAAATGTATATTTTAAATTATAACACAATTTCCAGTTTTTACTGTATTTATCACTTTTAGCAAATAAATGCAGGCTCATAAGAGATTTCTTTCAAAAACATTAAAAAGTCTTCGAAGTCTTCGATCCTAAACTTTTGAACAATGGTGTGTGTGTGTTGTTGTTGAATGTTGTTTTATTGTCCATATTACCTTTTTTTTTTTTTGCTATTTTTTACTGGAAAACAAGACACTGATATATATATATTTTTGTTCATATACAGTATGTCAGATAAAACATAATAATGCTTAGAAGAAGGCCATGCATACTGAGGTGGACTCTTTGGGCTTCTGGGACGTCGAGCAGCTCACGGGCGTACAGGGACTCTTCCAGGATTCTCTCGTAGCTGATGCTGACAGGAACCAGAATCACGTCGAATAGCTCTCCTTTAAAAAAAAGGCTCCATCACAATATTCAACAACCCTGAGGGAGAAGAAGAAATGAAAGAGTGTGGGAGATGAAGCTGACACAAAACGCTGTTCAAAAGAGGTGGACCTTTTGTTTCTCTCATTTATCTAAATTTGCTTTTGTTCGGTTTGATTGATGAGCTGCCACCGTCGGGCTCTCCAGGTTTCAAGCTGTCGTTTTGAACCTGTCTCCCAGGGGTGCCATTTCATTCTGGGACTATGATTCAATTGAGAAAATCCTGTGAAATTTCATTTAGCTGGCATCTCACTTCCTGTGAACAAGCAATGCAGACGCCCCTCCAAAAAAAATGTTTCCTGTCACCTTGAATTTATTTGTGCAGCAATAAAAAAGGCAGAAAAGTGTGGAAAAGCCTTGACGCTGCACAATACATGCAGAAGTCAGCAAAGAGCTTTTATCAAAATGAAAAATGTCACAGCAGCACAGCCAGCCTGTTTTTGAAACTGTATAAAAATGTTACAAACCGATAGTCGATGTATAATTACCTGTCTTTGGTGTAAGAGATTTGCACGTCCTGCTTCTAGTTCCTTCCAAGAAGAACTCAATTGGGGCATAACCATTCTGAATAAACAACATAAAACATGTTAATACTTTTCAACAATGTATATTTTCAACTATCAAGACTGGAAGTATATACATTAAAGGGTTGTAGTTCCCCCAAGACTTAGTTAAAGGAGTAGTTAGTTAAAGAGTAACTAAACACTTAACCAACTTTTTTTAGTTAATGATCTGTAAGAATGGATCTTTATTAATACCAGTCATTGATTCAGAGTAACTTTTTTGGCATAACTTTGTTTATAAAGTGTTCTATTTCTACAATATATGGTGTAAAAACGTCTAGTGCTGCCCTCTTCAGGTTGAACGGTGGCTACTGCAGTTGAATTTTCCTATTGGATGTTTGCGGTGGTACGTGACACAGCGGTTGTTGGTGACGTAAGCAAGTTCCATACAAAGAGACGCGTCTTAGGTGCACTGCCCCTTCCGCTTTTCCAGCATTTTTCAAATATTGCCAGTGGGTGGAGTCAGGCTCTGACCAGAGGTTTAGTTACCCTTTAAAAAAACTTGTGCTGATAATTTACTCACCCCCATGTCATCCAAGATGTCCGTGTCTTTCTTTCTTCAGTCAAAAAGAAATTAAGGTTTTTGATAAAAACATTCCAGGATTTTCTCCATATAATGCATTTACTGGTAACCAAATGGTTCAAGGTCCAAAAGACAGTTTCAGTGCAAACCGCAAACTGTTCAAAGGGCTTTAAACAATTCCAGACTATGAATAAGGGTCTTATCAAGCGAAACGATCGCTCATTAAAAAAAAAATAAAGTTTTATAAGCTCAAATGCTCGCGCTTGCTCTGTTCTGTGACGCACGTCGTGACTCTCCTGTTCAAATCCTTTTTCCGAGTCAATTCGTTAGTTTCGCGTTGAATGAACCAAATGACTTGAAAAGATTTGTTCATTTTGATGAACGAGTTCGAACAGGAAGTCAATGAACGTGCATCACAGAACAGAGCACAAATACTATGAAGCCCAAATTTCGTGCAAATTAGTTAATTAATGTAATGTGACTTCCATAAAATAGAACGTGCTTATTATTAAAAAGTTGATAAGAGGACAGACACGTTAAGTGAACTTTGAGATTCGGTGCGCGTCTAAGCAGTCAAAAAGGCCTTCACTGCAAAAACATGTCAAATATGATCACTCAATCACTCAAACCCAGACGTTTATGTCTTAAGTGAATGGAAACCGTTGTATCAGTATATTAGTTCAGTGCATTCGTTTCTTAAGAGACAGCAGCCTTATATTCCTCCTGCAGTGTAATTTCAATCCAACAACCAACAAAGACAATTATAAAACGGTTATTTAGAATCCTTGATTCTGATTGGTCAAGAGCTGTTCTTTATTCACGATAAAACACGTGCTCCGACCGCTTCACCCAACGGTTCTATTGATCGCTGCTGCAACACTGCAGTTCTATGTTGTTTTCATTTGAGCTTTCATGCATTTTACACATTGGAACGTTGTTGCTGTTCACACTCGAGGACTATTTTTTCCAGCGGAAGGTAGGCTTTTAGTGATTTTACTTTAAGAAAGTTGCACTAACATTGTTTTTTACTTAAATATTGTGTGGCAACCGTTTTATAAAAGCAATAAGATACTTTGAGGCAAGTGCTGTATCGTGAATAAGTAACGGCTCCGCTTCTGCCGTGCCTAACAACGCCTTGAGCCGTTACTTATTCATCATACAGCACAGCCTCTCGTACCTTGATTGCTTACATAAAAATTACTCACTGGACTTGACTGAATAACTTTTGTAGCTATAAAACCAATGCAAGTTTAAGTAGTGAAGTAGTGAAGATTTTAATTTTTCAATTTCTGTACAAGGCTGTTAGCTGAATACACAGACTTGCATAAAAAAACTTTTCTCTATTGTATTTGTAACTTGCTTTATTGCATTTTAACTTTGTCAACAAAATGAACAAATCTTTTTTCAAGTCATTTGGTTTGTTCAATGAAAGAAATGAACGAATTGACTCGTGAAAAAAGATTCGTTCATTTTGATGAACGAGTTTGAAGAGGAGAGTCACACAGAACAGAGCAAGGCGAGCATTTGAGCTTATAAAACTTAAACTTTGTTATTTATTTAAAATGCGTGATCGTTTTGCTTGATAAGACCCTTATTCATCGTCTGGAATCGTTTAAAGCCCTTTGAACAGTTTGCAATGAAACTGTCTTTTGGACCTTGAACCGTTTGGTGCCCAGTAAAGTCCATTATATGGAGAAAAATCCTGGAATGTTTTCATCAAAAACCTTAATTCAGGGCTTCCTGAATAGGTTTCTTCTAGTTAAATTCAAGTCTTTTTAAGACCTTTTTAAGACCATTTATATAAAAAATTAATACCTATTTCACGTCCCTACCAGCAAAGAAAAACAAAATCCTTCAACTTGTGTTCATTTATTTTTCAAATGTGGAATGGGTAAAAGATGATAACCCAAGCAGGTGTGAAAATTAAAAATATTTCAGTAGGCCACAAGAAAGTTTGCCGAACAATGTTAAGTTGTGTTTTAACATTATAGTCTTATTCCATGCTGGGAATATGGGGAACTGAGAGACCCCTGAACAATAAACATCGAAAATCATAATAATCGGGGTTGACAAATTATACTTTTGAGGAAAAATACAATACGGAGAAGTTACATACAGCAGTGTCAATTTTGACAGCAAATTTTTATTTAGTTTTAGTCATATTTTAGTCATCTGAATTGTTTTAGTTTTAGTCTAGTCTTAGTTGACGAAATACAATTAGATTTTAGTGATTTTAGATTTTAGTTTTTTTTTAGATTTTCTAAATCTACAGTAGATTTAGTCAACTAAATATAATGGGTTTAGGTAAATCTGTAATGTGTTATAAAATTTCCAAACCCATAATTATACTTTCGGAGAAAACCTATAGAGCATCACAGTCCCTCCACAGCCCGAGAGAGCGCTGGTGCCGGAAGTAAATTTCCCATTCATTTTTCCAACTGACATTTTGTAAAAACCATATCTAAAGAGTATTAGAGCGTGTCTGAGGATAATCAGCTACGGCTGAACCTGATAAAGCATACAACATATCATTTCGAGTGAAAAAACGAAGAGAAAATCCCAAAAAAGTCAAAGGTACAAGCCTGTGTACATACTATCATTTCCTGAGCAAATGAACTACTCCTCCCATAAACCACTGCGCCTCACTAAAGTTCGACTGAAATCCACCGTGAGTGAGTCTTTTGAGTGACTTCCAAATCTGACGACGGGCACGTGAACTTTTTCCTCCAGTGAATTTTATATAATGAATGTGCAGGGAAGCTCCTTTTCCTTCGATTTACTGAAGCTTATGCACATGCTAAAACATTGAACATCTGGCTCGCTCATTGGCTTCTATGAGCAACTGGACATCCAATGGCACGGGGGCGTCTCAGAGGTGCGACCAATGAACTCAGCCCTACGTCATTACGCGATCTTCAGTCTTCACGTACCTTCGCGGGGTTTCAGACACGTGACACGACTTCCACCAATCAGATGCATCACTGTGGGATTGTGGGATTGTTCAGGATTGTGGGTAATGAAGTACTTATCCAATACATTGCGAATAAAAGGCATTTATCTTAAAACAAGGTTTGTGCCCCATGATCTTTTGGCGTTTATATGAGCATATACAATCACTTAGTACAGCCGTAGCTGGTTTTAAGTCTACCATGTATGGTTACGTTTTTATGGCTTATATCCCAAATGTCAATGGAGAAATTGTATTGAATTTTTACTTCCGGCACCGGCTGTGGGCGGGACTGTGATGCTCTATACTGACCTATTAATATGAATGATTTTGAAGTTTGAACATGCTATACATATACAGATTTAACTACTGTGACTTAAAAAAAATATCTTAAAATTAAATAAAACCACTTTTCCTAAAGTAAAACACAGTCTTTTTTTCAATGAATGATATATGCATTCTTTATAACAACTTACATCATTCTTTATTCTTTCAAGTAGACAATTATTTGTATGAATTAAATACAATTAATCCTTATTAAAGATAATAACAAACAGTGAATACTTTTCTCTTTTTCTTTTGTTGCTTGATCAAAATTAATTACACAGACCACTGTTTATTGCCACTGTCGCTTTAAGAAGTCTGATCATGCCCAATGACATGCGGATACGATTGCACTGATGCACATCTGATACACTCACAACTGTTTAAGACACAACCGACATAGTTTACATGAATACTCTCCAAAACGGACATTTAGACATAATGTTGTGTGTGTATTTGTCCATTCAGACACGAAAGAGAGCTCAGTTGCAGCAGTACCCACACGCTGTACAGGTATGTGCACGGCTCCACGCTTCGGGCTGTTGCGTGGTTGGTTTACATTTTAAACGTTTCATGAGACCGCGGGGTAGATCAGCACGTTACAGTACCAATGTGTGCATCTAACACATGCAGGACATCAGTTCTGACTGGATCGCTTCCCAGATCGTCACTATCTAACATTTTCATCTAACGTTAGTTTTTAATCGTTGACGGAAATGTCAATAGATTTTCGGCATTTTTTTTTTGTTATTCAAAATGATTTTCGTCTGTGAAATGTTTTTGGTTTTCGTCAATGAAATGAACACTGACATACAGCACACTTTTTAAGACCCAGACATCAAAATTCAAGACTTTTTAAAGACTTTTTAAGGTATTATTTCCAAATTCATAAATTCAATGCTTTTAAGGCTTTTTAAGACCCCGCGGCAACCCTGTAATTTCTTTTCGACTGAAAAAGAAAGACATGGACATCTTGGATTACATGGGGGTAAGTAAATAATCAGCAATAGTTTTATTAAAAGTGAACTACTCCTTTAAATCCAAAAACAATATGAAGCCTGTATCACCCTGTCCACCTTATTCTGCTCTAAACAATGCGCGCTGCCATGACGACTGACTCCGGCTGCCAACTTCCGGTTCGAGTCTGGTCTATGCTTTTATGCCATGTGGATTAGATTGTGTCATCCAAACATTGCTAAAACTAAATCGAAAAAAGAACCATTCATCAAATGTGATCACGTTATTTTCTATTAAAATCACATATAAAAACAAAATGAACGTTTTTCTTTTCTTCATAACTTCCAAAGGATGCTGATGCATGACTGCACGATCTCCTAATCCAGCAATGAACATCCCACAGTTTCCATCACCCCGACTGCTGCAGAATAACAGTACTATAAGGTTAGGCTGGTTAGTCCTGTTTAGAAATATTCATTTATCTGACATACTGATATTTCCAGTGTTTCATTCTCCCGTGGCGGCCGCCACACTTAAAATCCTCCCGCCACGGCTGCAGCTTCTCAGTGACGTCCGATATTCTGCATAGTTGCCTAGGTATTGTGTTATTTTGTTAAGCCCCACTAAAGGCATAAAAACTTTGTAAAGCACAATCAAGTTTTCACACTATATTCCAAGACTTCTAAAGTCATTCAATAGCATAATGTGTGGTAAAATTAATATTTTAGTAGCTAAGTTAAAGTTAACGGAAAGTCATCTCACCTCAGTCATTCTCCATTCAGCATGAGCACGCGTCGCGTTTGGTTTCCACAGTAACACGATCGATACTCTTCAAGATCAATGTTCCCATTATTATACTTTATTTGTAGATAAAGCATAAGGTCTATGGTTTACATAAAATGACTTTATCTTGCTGGAGTGGAGTTTATTGTCTTTCTACATCACATTCCCTTCTCCCGGGTGTTAGATTACATCACTGGAGTCGAGAGTGCTGTTCTTCATGCGCACTGAAATTTAAAACTGTTAAAAGAAAAGGCTAAAAAAAACTGTTGCATAGAATACACTAAGCATTAGTGCTGCACGATTAATCATATCGCAATCGTAGGCTTATAGCGATCTCAAACCTATGCAATTATAACGCAAAATCGCGATTTTATATGAAATAAACAAATTAGGGCTATTAACGCAGCATCTCTTCTTTTGTGTCATCCTTTGACTAGTGTTACATGATCCCGCTCTTATTCGTGCAAATGCCTTTTCGCATTTTGCACGACAAGAAGTGAAAAGCTGCCTGTGAATGCCTGAAATGAGACTCGCAGAAAGACGCGCTCCATAATGCGCATGCACTGACCGCGTGCCAGAATATAGGCTACAGTTCTCTTTTGAGCTTGAACGAACAATAACACACACAATCATGCCAAAATGTCGTTTTGTCGAGTATCTTCATAACATAAGAAAAGTCTTATGGATGAAAAGAGTTGTGCTATGAGGCGCGTGTGAGAACGGGTGCTCTTAAAGGGCCAGCAGCGAATAAGCGTTCTGTCAGTAAAGTTAATCAAAGAACAAAGGGAAATTAGAAAATTACTCACTGATCTTGACTAAAGAACTTTTGTAGCTTTAATAACGATTATTCTATATATAATTTATAATTCATGCAGCGCAGACTGTTTTATAACTTTATTCCATTTCTGTATCTGTACCTGTTAAGACAGGAAGGGCACAGGTAAATATGGTTTTTATTATGGGTTTATGTGGCGATTGTTTGAAGTTCACTTAATTTAAAAACTGTTATTTTTTTAAGCCTAATAATTATTTTAAAAAGTTGATGGCTTTCAATTGTAATGATGGAATCAATGTTGGTTTGGTTGATGGTTTATTGATCATTATAGGTGTTAGCAATCATTTAGTTGTTGTTTTTAGTTTGAGTTGAGAAATAAACATTAATACACAGAATGATCACTAATCTGTGTGTGCATTTTACTTTAGAACCAAGCAAGTTGGACTCATGAAACCATTTTATTATATCGGAATCGCATATCGCAATTGCAATATTGACCTCAATAATGGCAATATGACATTTTCCCCAAATCTTGCAGCCCTACTAAGCATAATCCCTTCGCCATGTTCTTTTCAATGTGAAGCGTTGCGTGCTGTGACTTGGTGTTGCTTCAAGTGCATCATTCTGCGCACGGGATGCGCATGATCGCTTATAATACTTTGGGGATAAAAGGCCGTGGCTTAAGGGAATATCACTCGTGGGCCACGCCCCCTCCCCCTGGGGAAATGGGCCTGCCCCCACAGCTAGAGGCTAAAGGAATCCTAGAGGAAACACTGTATTTTGGAAAATGCCTAACATTGGCCGATAATATCGGTCTGCTCATATATCTGGTCTGGCTCTAGTAGACTGATATTTTTTTATATATCATTCTATTTAGATGAGTGGTCTGGACTAGAGTACTAGCATTCTATGTAAACAAATACTTCAACAGGAAGTAGAAAACCGTTTGAGTCAGTTGAACCCTCTATGAATCATGGGAAATAGAACGGGCACAGAATAAGGTGGACATTAAAGGTCTAATTCCCTGATTTTCTCATTTGTTCAGTTGTTTGGTTAAAAGAGTCTTACCCTCAGCATGGTCTTCACATACTCAGAAAACACAGCCCAGTAAAGTTTATCTCCTCCAAACGACCGCCGGATGAAAAACGCTCCCGACATACGCAGCATCTCACCAATAAACTTCATGCTCATGAAATCTGCAGGAAACATCATGACATTAGTCAACACTACATGTAACAAATGAGTTGCATTGAATGAAATCAACAGTTTTAATCATGTTACTGTAAAAACCATGTAAGATGAAAATTGTTTGATTGTCATTTAAACATTTCTGGATCTGCCAACAAATTGATAAGTTTAATGATATCAAGTGCTGTGAGAAAAGGCTATAAATCTCCACCTCCAGTATCCTCACACACAATTTAGCTGACTAGCCGAGACTCCTTCATTAAGTGTACACTACAGATGAGTGTGTACAGATGTGACGTAATGATTTAATATAGTCTACTAGCCGAGACTCTTCTTCATGTGACATAATGACTCAAAGACAATAATAATTCATTACATTTATATAGCACTTTTTCTGGGACCTCAAAGTGCTTCACATATGGAAGAGGGGGTATCTCCTCAACCACCACCAATGTGCAGCATCCACCTGGATGATGCGACGGCAGCCACATTGCGCCAGAACGCTCACCACACACCAGCTTACTGGTGGAGAGGAGACAGTGATGAAGCCAATCAGTATATGGGGAAGATTAGAAGGCCATGATGGACAGAGGCCAAGGGGCAAATTTGGCCAGGATGCCAGGGTTACACCCCTACTCTTTCGAAAGACATCCTGGGATTTTTAATGACCACAGAGAGTCAGGGCCTTGGTTTAACGTCTCATCCGAAGGACGGTGCTCTTTTGACAGCATAGTGTCCCTGTCACTATACTGGGGTGTTAGGAACCACACAGACCACAGGGTGAGCACCCCCTGCTGGCCTCACTAACACCTCTTCCGGCAGCAACCTGGTTTTCTCAGAAGGTCTCCCATCCAGGTACTAACCAGGCTCAGCCCTGCTTAGCTTCAGTGAGCAACCAGTCTTGGGCTACAGGGTGATATGGCTGCTGGGTAGATATGCTTGAATCTCCCGTAGAAATCTACCAGAACCACTGGAATTAAAAACATTATTACAAGCTTACCGCTTCTGAATCAAGCTAAGGCAAGCAGAGTGTTTTGAACACTGGCTGGTAATGTATTTTCTCAAATATCTATTTTGGAAGATTAAACTTCTGTTCGGATGTACTTAACAATATGCAAGAAAATATGTCTTCATTACATCAAAATTGTATTATCTTTTCTGACAATGCAACAAGAAAACATATTTTTCTTTTTCAGCATTCAAGCACAACCTTACATGTACATTGTGAGTTGGAAACCTTGCTGAAATTGAACAGTGTATGCCCGCCTAAAGACTTGTCTGTGAAACCATTTTTCGTACTGTGTTGGCTCACTGCTCCATGTCCACTGGACAATTTACAAATCAAGTGAGCCACCTGGATCTAGGTGTGTTCAATGTTTTTAATGAAACAAGTCTGGGAAATCATTAAGCTTGACAAAAGGGGTGGAGTCTCCTTAATTGCTTGCTCTAGAAAAAGGCACAGCAGAAGAC
The DNA here is from genome assembly GCA_030378365.1 of Hybognathus amarus. Taxonomy (NCBI): domain Eukaryota; kingdom Metazoa; phylum Chordata; class Actinopteri; order Cypriniformes; family Leuciscidae; genus Hybognathus; species Hybognathus amarus. Next base: position 450,164 of record JAQIUQ010000261.1, on the reverse strand, counting down.
TTACAGGTATTCTGGAAGTTCCTGAAGTTTTTCAGCAATGGGATTTGTGGTTTTCAGTATTTCTGGATTGTTGCTGCTAACAGCAATTGACCTGTGTTTTGCACAGTGGCCAGGACTTCAACAAGGCCAAGATCCAGTAAGATTTCAGCAGCAACAGCCACCAGTTTCAGCTTCTCAGCAAGCTGTCCAAGACCCAAAGTTATCTAGATCTTTTAGGCCTCAAAGGCCTGCAGTGAATTTTGTTGAGGCTGATCCATGGAATCTTCTTCAAGAGCCTGGAAATACTCAGTCCAAACAACTAATGCAGGGTCCTGTTGCACCTTTGACGTGGTCTTTTCCAATAATGCCAGAAGAACCTCAACGGCCAGATGTGCCTTTTGAGCTGCGTGTACCTATAGCTACTGCGAGTGTTGCAGCACAATGTGGGGAGAACTTTGTGCATGTGGAGGTTAAGGAGGACTTATTTGGTACTGGTCAGCTGGTGAATCCTTCATTCCTCACTTTAGGAGGCTGTGTGGCTGTAGGGCAGGATCCAGAAAATAAAGTCCTTATCTTTGAATAGTGAGCTCCAGACATGTGGCAGCTCTCTGACGGTAAGTGGCTGCTAATGGGTCAACCCTAGAACGTGTAAAAGCCAGGCCTGTCCAGTCACCTGCTACTTGTGCTTCTTTCAGATGACCAATGATGAGCTTGTTTACACCTTCACCCTCCTCTACACTCCTGAGGCTTTAGTAGGAACTCCAATTGTAAGGGCTGATGCAGCAGCTGTTGGAATTGAGTGTCATTATTCAAGGTAAAAACTTGTCAAAGCTTTTTAGCCATTTTGCCAAAGGTTACATCTTCTTAATCTTGTTTTACCACTTCCACTAGGTTGCATAATGTAAGCAGCAATGTGCTGATGCCCAGCTGGGTTCCTTTTGCTGCTACAAAAGTTGGAGAGGAAGTTCTGGTGTTTTCCTTGAAGCTCATGACTGGTAATATGCAATGTAAGAATTTCAGAAGTGGCTAGGGAATGTTGCCAACATGAGTTTCATTTCAGATGACTGGATGTTTGAGAGGCCATCCAACCAGTACTTCCTAGGACAGTTCCTGAACCTTGAAGCTTCAGTGAAGCAATACAACCACGTCCCCTCTGCGTATCTTTGTGGGAGATTGTGTGGCTACTGCAGTCCCTGATGTTAACTCTTCTCCAAGATATTCCTTTATTGAGAACTATGGGTTAGTAGGGACTCTTTCTTTAAACTCCTGTTTGCAAATAGTGGCTGAAGTCTTAACCCACTCTCTTCAGGTGCCTGGTTGACTGGAAAGCTCACAGGATCCACTTCCAGTTTCATGCGCAGGGTTCAGAATGACAAGCTGCAGTTTCAGTTGGAGGCTTTCAGGTTCCGGCAAGCTGATAGTGGCTTGGTATGCAGTTTGGGTTACAGATCTGTGGGTGAGTTCTCTTACTAGTCATGTTTAACCAAGTCCTCTTCTGTAGGTGTACATCACCTGTACTCTAAAGGCTGTCATGGCTTCTACCCCCAGAGTCCAGCGAACAAGGCTTGCTCCTTCAATAATGGGTATTTCATACTATTTTCAACCTCTAATGATTTGAGTTGGTAAATGGGTAAGCAGTTTCTCTTCCTGTCTATAGATGGACTTCTGTAGATGACAATGACCAGGTGTGCATGTGCTGCGACTCCACATGTGGTTCCAGCAGGAAAGGACGAGCACTGCCTGATTCAGGTAATGTATGATGTCTTTGTATTGCTCTTGCAGAAGGATTTTCAATTTCTCATCTAGTTTTTGTCTTTTTCAGGCCTGGTATCAGAAGGGAAAGCAACCATCGGCCCGATTGTCATTGCTAACTGATGTCTTGTGAATGCAGAGAATTGCCAATAAAAGTCTCTATTACTGAATTTACTTGCAATGTTTTGTAATGACATTTTGGACCACCAGAAAACCGCTTTACTATAGTTAATTTTTCAGTGTGCCAAGTGCAGGAATTCCAACATTTCACTGAATAGGAACTGGTGTGCACACTTGCAGTTGTATGCATACTTCAAGTCAAAAGCCTGAGTGCGGTACCTTTTACACATGTTTGGGAAAGACTTAAGGGTTTGTTCACCCAAAAACTGAAAATGTTAATATCTACTCACCCTCATGTTTTTCCAAACCTCTGTGTTGATTTGTTCTGAACACAAAGGAATATATTTGGAAGAATGTTTATCAAACAGATCTCATTCCTCATTGACTACCATAGTATGTATTTTTTTTTCCTACTATGGAAGTCAATGGGGATTGAGATCTGTTTGATTAAAACATTCTTCCAAATATCTTTTTGTGTTCCGCAGAACAAATTTTTAATAAACACTAAACAGTCAAAATATATAGATTAAAATGTGTGTATATATTTAACCTACTGGTGCATTATAGACCAGTAGTTTTTTTTTATTCTTCAGAACACAAAAACGATCATAAAAAGGTTAAATGGTCCTGAAAAAAAAATAATCACACTTGTATTCGTGGTCAAAAATGGGTGCTTTGGAAAATAATAGAAGACAAATTTAATCTAGTGGAGACCTTTGGTACTGCGCACAAAGTGTCACTGAAAGCAAATTTCTTTTAGATATCAAACAAAACACAGAGGTTTGGAAAAAAACATGAGGGTGAGTAAATACTGACAGAATTTTCATTTCTGGTGAACTAACCCTTTAACCATGCACAGCACTTGAGACAGATGTAATCAGTGGTTTAAGCACTTCTGTGCAGAAAGTAAATTACTAATTATCAAATGGTTTTACAATTGTGTGAGAAGTAAATTGTATTTGACTGTGTAAGCCAAAACCATAGACTAGTTTCAATTTAGTGTTTGTAGATGATAAATTGCCACCTTAAATTACCTCAAAACAGCTGTGCTCTTTGGTAATCGCAAACATGCATGTTGGATACAGCAAGGTATGAGGTTCCCCTTACAAAAATCGTGCTAAAATGCCACTTTACCACTACTCAGTACCAGCTTGGTTTGTCTTTGTTTGGTTTTCCACTGTGTAAAAGTTGAACCTGCTTTCGAGGTTTTTATTTTTATTTTTTTTATCACCTCCAGTGAGGTTCTGAGGCCATAATAAAATGTGACGTGAAAACAATGCTGATTGGTCAGGGAGAATCATCACTATTCTCTGTGTCATCATTGCACACGCAAGATGGATTATCCAGAATAACCCCGCCATTTTTAAATAGTTTGGCCAGAGATGGTTACTAAACTTACTACTATTATGGCAACTCGGAAGAGTACACCATGGTCAAACGAGGAGGTGCAGACTTTTCTTTGTTTGGTTGCCGAAGAGAGGATTTAGCAAGAGCTTGATTGGGCAGCAAGGAACAAAAAGGTGTCGCTGATGACGACTGGGTACTATTTGTGGCAGTACTGTCTGCAATGGGAAAAACAGAGCGAAAAGCGAGTTCGAAGCTGGTACTGGTAATGGAATATACATGAACTAAAAAGGGCATGCATTCATCTGATTTATATGTACTTGTCTGACTTGATAGAATTTCAAATGTTTAGACGTTCCAGCTATTACTCTTTTTTTATAAGGATACTGTTTAGACCAGGTCATCCCTCAAAACTCCTCAGAGAGAACAAGAAAACTTGTGGGATTAAAACACACTGTTGAACCCAAGCTCTCTTCTCAGGCAAATCAAATGGGTATGGACTATTTAGGAGCCTGGCATAACAAGTTATAAGACCAACAGTTTTTGGTACGAAATTTTATACCAAATCAGGTAAAACAAACAAAAAAAAGAGCAGATGATACAAACAATTGCAGAATTGCAATTGTGATGACTACCCTGTTCACACTTCACACCCACCCATTCCAGCTGCAATCACAGGCAGGGGGAGGTCGTACATGTAGAGTAAGTATGACATCATCAGGAAGTCCATGTAACTACGGTGGCTGGGCAGAAGAACCACTGGGTGCTCCTGTACAGCCTGCTGGAGCTGGAGAGAAAACATGACAAATCGACTCTATTTACATGGTACATTTATTAAAACAAATGGCAGAACATCATGATTTTTGTTGTATGAAATGCTCACCAAGGCTGATTTGATCAATGTCATTTATCTGTGTGATTACAAAGAAAGTCTAATATACGGATTTGCAGGTCAATAAATATGTCTAATTATTATTATTGAAAATTGTATAATATTTTTGTGGCAACTGTGATACACTACCATTCACTATATATATATACATATATATATATATATATATATATATATATATATATATATATATATACACTCACCGGCCACTTTATTAGGTACCCCATGCTAGTACGGGTTGGACCCCTTTTGCCTTCAGAACTGCCTCAATTCTTCGTGGCATAGATTCAACAAGGTGCTGGAAGCATTCCTCAGGGAGTTTGGTCCATATTGACATGATGGCATCACACAGTTGCCGCAGATTTGTCGGCTGCACATCCATGATGCGAATCTTCCCGTTCTCACCACATCCCAAAGATGCTCTATTGGATTGAGATCTGGTGACTGTGGAGGCCATTTGAGTACAGCGAACTCATTGTCATGTTCAAGAAACCAGTCTGAGATGATTCCAGCTTTATGACATGGCGCATTATCCTGCTGAAAGTAGCCATCAGAAGTTGGGTACATTGTGGTCATAAAGGGATGGACATGGTCAGCAACAATACTCAGGTAGGCTGTGGCGTTGCAACGATGCTCAATTGGTACCAAGGGGCCCAAAGAGTGCCAAGAAAATATTCCCCACACCATGACACCACCACCACCAGCCTGAACCGTTGATACAAGGCAGGATGGATCCATGCTTTCATGTTGTAGACGCCAAATTCTGACCCTACCATCCGAATGTCGCAGCAGAAATCCAGACTCATCAGACCAGGTAACGTTTTTCCAATCTTCTATTGTCCAATTTCGATGAGCTTGTGCAAATTGTAGCCTCAGTTTCCTGTTCTTAGCTGAAAGGAGTGGCACCCGGTGTGGTCTTCTGCTGCTGTAGCCCATCTGCCTCAAAGTTCGACGCACTGTGCGTTCAGAGATGCTCTTCTGCCCACCTTGGTTGTAACGGGTGGTTATTTGAGTCACTGTTGCCCTTCTATCAGCTCAAACCAGTCTGGCCATTCTCCTCTGACCTCTGGCATCAACAAGGCATTTCCGCCCACAGAACTGCCGCTCACTGGATGTTTTTTCTTTTTTGGACCATTCTCTGTAAACCCTAGAGATGGTTGTGCTGAAAATCCCAGTAGATTAGCAGTTTCTGAAATACTCAGACCAGCCCTTCTGGCACCAACAATCATGCCACGTTCAAAGTCACTCAAATCACCTTTCTTCCCCATACTGATGCTCGGTTTGAACTGCAGGAGATTGTCTTGACCATGTCTACATGCCTAAATGCACTGAGTTGCCGCCATGTGATTGGCTGCTTAGATATTAAGTGTTAACGAGCAGTTGGACAGGTGTACCTAATAAAGTGGCCGGTGAGCTGTATATATATATATATATATATATATAGATTAGGGCTGTGCAAAGATCTATTACGATTAATCACATCCAAAATAAAAGTTTGTGTTTAAATATGTGTGTGCTGTGTATAATTATTTTTATATATAAATACACACACATGCATGTATATATTTAAGAAAATGTGTTATTCATATATAAAATATTTATATTATGTATAATATAGATTATGTATTTATATATATACAGTACTTGCATGCAAATAATTCTTAAATATGTACATGCATGCATATGTATTTACACTACTGGTCAAAAAGTTTAAGATTCGGAAGATTTTTATGTTTTTAAAAGAAGTCTCTCTGCTCACTCAAGGCTGCAATTTTTTGATAAAAAATACACAAAAAACACAGTAATATTGTGAAATATTATGACAATTTAAAATGAATTTTTTATGATAATATATATTAAAATGTAACTTATTCCTCTGAAAAAGCTGAATTTTCAGCATCATTACTCCAGTCTTCAGTGCCACATGATCCTTCACAAATCACTCTAATATGACCGATTTTATGCTCCAAAAACATGTATTATTATTATCCATGTTGAAAACAGTTTTTTACATTTTTATTTCAGGATTCTTTGACTGAATAGAAAGTTCAAAAGAACAGCTTTTATCTGAAATGGAAAGCTTTTGTTACATTAAACACTACCCTTTAAAAAGTTTGGGTCAGTAAGAATTTGTATTTTATTTTTGTGGGAAAATAAATAAGAAATCAATACTTCTATTCATCAAGGATGAGTTACATTGATCAAAAGTTACAGTAAAGACATTTATAATGTTAGAAAAGATTCTAATTAAATAAAATGCTGTTCTTCTGAACTTTCTATTCATCAAAGAATCCTGAAATAAAAATGTAAAAACTGGTTTTCAACATGGATAATAATCATACATGTTTTTGGAGCATAAAATCATCATATTAGAGTGATTTGTGAAAGATCATGTGACACTGAAGACTGGAGTAATGATGCTGAAAATTCAGCTTTTTTTCAGAGGAATAAATTACATTTTAATATATATATTAACATAAAAAAGTCATTTTTAAATTGTCATAATATTTCACAATATTACTGTGTTTTTTGTGTATTTTTTTATCAAAAAATTGCAGCCTTGGTGAGCAGAAGAGACTTCTTTTAAAACATAAAAAATCTTACCGATCTTAAACTTTTGACCGGTAGTGTATATATACAAAATAATCCTACACAGCACACACAAATATATTATGTAAACACAAAACTTTGATTAATAGAATTCAGCTTTGATCACAGGAATAAATTACATTTTGAAATTATATTCAAATATAAAACCGTATTTAAAAGTCTAATAATCTTTAACAATATTACTGTTTATACTGTATTTTTAATCAAATAAATGCAGCCTTGGCGAACATAAGAGACTTTAAAGAAAAAAGAGATAAGAGATAAGAGATCATCATACTAATGAGAGCGTCATGAGGAATCGAAGCCCCTCTAAACCCCTGTAACCTCTAAGCATTAACGCTGATGATTTCAATTAGAACATGTTTCAGTAACATTACGGCCTCTAGTAGTCAGCTGACAGTGTGTTTAGCAGGAATGTTTCACACATGTATGTTGGGGACAGTAAAGAGTCGCTCACTCTCTGGATGCCCTCCTCGTTGACACACACGCTGCGGAAGAGTCTCTTGAAGGCTTTGCTGAGCATGAAGGCGAAGAAACGTACAGTGCTGAGCTGAAGTCGTTGAGCCATCTCGTCCAAAATCAGAGACGCTTCCTCCGTCACACACTCACTACTGTCTCCTGATTCTGATGAAACCTACACACACAATTCAGTAGCCATTAAAACACCCAGGGTTTGATCTGTGTTTTTAAACATTGGTTCAATAATACAGATGGCGCTATAATAAATATGGCACCTAATAAGTTCTCGCTAGTTCCCTTAGTGCTGGGCTGTTTGACCAAAAATTGATATCACGGTTTTTTCTAAATCATAACGGTTTTTCGTTTTTTTCGGTTCGGTTTTTTTAATTTATTTTTTTATGCATAGTCAGGTGTTCAATGCATTTTCTACTGGTTAAGAGAGGAATTACTGCAGTAAATTGACTTAGGATGGTCTATTTTACTGTCATTAGTGAATATTGTAGAATAATTCCACACTAGTAATACAGGTTTGCATGGCCCCAGAAAATTATGCTGTTTACAAATAAGAGCCATTCATGATTCTAATGAAGTGAGGAATCAAAATGCAAAGACAACGGCAGTCAAAATACAGAACTTTTATTTTAAACAACACAATTAGAACAACTTGGAATACTTTTGCTAGTTCAAGTACAAATCCAGGAACATTACGTGCATTCAAGTAAATATAAAAGGAAATCTTGTCTTGCATTGCTTTTGAGGTCTATTAAAGAAATTAAAACAAAATTATGCAACTTGCATTAGTTATTCCTTCAAAAGTATTGCTTCTAAACCAGAACAAACATAAAATAAATATAAAGTGCTAACTTACTTGGCACACAGGATTATCCTGTATAATGGAAACAATATTTGGCTTGACTTTCTTTTAGCTTTCCCCGTGTTACATGCTGATGTGAAGGGCGCTAAATCCGCGGCTGCCTTTAATTTAATACATTCTTGATATTCCAAGACATGTTTGCGGCTAAGGCGCTGGAGCAATTTGCTTGTGTTGCCGGGTCATTCTCCCCAGCGGAGAATTTTAGCCCGACAGCACTTACATAAAATGGTTGTTTGGTCTGACGTCGGATTTTTGGAAAACAAAAAACCTCCAAACAACAGACCCGGCTCCTCTTTTTGGCACAAGTTCTTCTTCGGTGTCATCACTGTCATGTTGTACTAATTCTTCAGCATCCATCGTCCATGTAACGTAACAGAGCGCTGCTGTTTGTTTACACTCGTCGGTGCTCAGTAGTGCAACGGGTAAAGGGTCCGTCTGAAACAGTGTCGCGCACTGCCACTCTATGGTCGCGCAGCGGTAACGGTCGTTCCGAACGTTGTGTGATTAAATACACCGGTATGGCGGTTTATTGAAAATTAAAAATCGTGACGAAAATATAAACCGGTTTTTCGGTTTTAACCGGTTTACCGCCCAGCACTAAGTTCCCTCATGCATACCTCATACCTCATTCCCATACGCATTTAGGCACATGCACACTCCTCAAATAGAAGACAAAAATATATAGATTAAAATGTGTTTTATGTTTAACCTACTGGTGCATTATAAACCAGTAGTATTTTTTTTTATTCTTAAGAACACAAAAACAATCATAAAAAGATTAAATGGTCCTGAAAAATAATCACGCTTGTATCGCGGTCAAAAATGGGCGCTTTGGAAAATAATAGAAGACAAATTTAATCTAGTGGAAACGTTTGGTACTGCGCACAATTAAAGTCTCACTGAAAGCTAATTTTTTTTATACATCAACCTCAAATTTGCACGCAGCCTGTTTTTATGGCCTTGATTTCTCTCACAGTTTTAGGGTAAAATGTAGGGATGTACTGTATATCGGCCACATTATCAGTATCGGCTGATATATGATCATTTTTAATGTTATTCTTATCTGGCTCAACATGAATATTTAGCCGATATCTAAAAGCCGATAAATAATGTATTATTTCCTTGAGCTGAGGCACTTTAAATTGCTTGAACTATGATTGAATCACTTTAAAAAAGGAAAAATCCAGTTAAAGTGCAAAATGCGTAGCGCAAGTCTGTCAAATCAGCTGACACAACATTAAAACAAGAACATCATAATTGTGTTTGTATCTTGGCTTTTAATGAGGAAAATTGTCTAAAAATTTAGATTTTAGGTTTATCGACAAAATATCGGTTATCGGCTTTTCAAATATAAAGAATTATCGGTTATTGTATCGAGCCAAAATTGTTCATATCGGTGCATCCCCTAGTAAAATGTGTTTTGGAAAATTGTATTTCGGTGCATTTTGTCATGAAAATACATAAAACTTTATTCAAAATACATTAAAAAAATACTTTTTTCAATTCAGCAATAATCCGGCAAGTGTCGTCTTTGAAAAGAGATCAAACTTAAGTATTGCGTCTAAAGCATTCAAGACGTATGCTCAAAAAGTGAATAAATGCATTCTGCATAAATATAATTTCGTACCATAAGCTCCCCTAGAAATGCTAATTATTGAAATAAAAATATTTAATTGAAATAAAAAAAATGTTGACGTTTCAATAAAATGAAAGATATGTAAGCTTGCTTATTGTGCCCAAGACCAGATCTATTTTAACCACTGTTCAAGACCTAAAGTTCCAACTACGCACATTTATGAGGCTGTTTACAAATGTTTGTTGGATCTATGGTTTCAGGAAACACCAAAAAGTTAAACAATGTTGGTAAAAAGAAAACTCATGGCCATAGTTGGCTAACGATGCTTTAGGAAAACGAACCCAGAGCGTTACTGACAGACTGGGAATAGAAGTGCAGCAACGTGAAAAATAGTGTGTTTTAAACATTCAAGCATGAAAACCTATTCAACTAGACCCCAAAAACAAAACCAAGACTTTGTAAAAAGGACATATTAGTCCCTCTTTAAAAGCACAAGTAAGTTACTGCATGAAAATATGGCATTGAGGGAAAGGTGGCGCTTCTGTACCTGTTTAATGACATACTGCAGGTGGTCCGAACTGCAGGACTATGGTCTTCAGCATGCTGGCTTTGCAGGGCACTAGACCCTTATAAAGTAAGGGGGTGTAACATCTCAGTGCGTATCTCAGATCACTGGAACGCCGCCTCTCCTCCAGGACGTCTTCAAAATCATCCCGCTTCTTCAGCATCCGCTGCCTAGACTGTATGGAGAAACATGTTTGTTTATTAAGCGATAAGATGATGGTGATCATTTTGTAAAGTTTAAGGGCTTTTTTATTTTTACAATTACATAAATAAAAACCACTGAGGGAATAAAATTACAAGGACCAATATCCGTGTATTCTCATGTTCTTCAAAACCTTTTGATTTGCTTATGCTTAAATGGTTTCAGTACATTAATATATATATTGCTCAAATTAACAGTAAATTAAGTCAAATTGCACATATTAATTAATTTTCAGAGTGTGCATATCTGTAATATCTCCAAAACTGTTTATACATTATTTGAAAATAAGTTATAATTCATAAGATCATTTGGATTTGTACAAAATTCCTTTTTAATCATTTGTGTTATTTCATTACTTTAATGACTTTCTAAAATGCAGTTCATTAGTAAAGAATTAGGTATGTTCATTCATTTGTAAACAATGTAAACAAAAATAAAAATGTTAAATACATTAAAATAGCTTTATCTTACACATACATATAATTATTAATGTTATAATTAATACAATTCCGCCATATTTAATATTAAGTTGGGACATTTTCTCGTAGTATAGGGCTTTCGCTTTAAAAACTAATGACTTATTTCACAATTTGCAAGTGTTGCAAGCATACTACTTTGTCAGAAAGCGTGCAGAGAGAAAATGCTCTGAAACACTTACCGAATACAGTGTTCTAGACGACATTTCCAGTCAGTATCTATCAAAGCATGAGTGTAGTAGATCAAATGAGTTCTGTGTGAGAAAGTTTGTATCAAGGTTGATCGCTCGTGTCAGAAATTCCTGATTCCTGTCCTGTCATAGAAATAGGCCACAAGAACAGCTGGAATGACAAGCGAGTGCGAAACAACAATTACCGGGTGGGCGGGGTTTGGTGGAACGGCTGACAGATTGGGATTGGTCAAAATAATATTTTTATTTATAATACTTATTATACTTTTTTGCTGCTCTAAACTCGTAGTTTAATTCCATTCGTGAGATTTCCCTATTACGACACAGACTTTACTGAGTTTTCCTAAAAACACCTCTACGCAAACAGAATCGAAAACTGATTGGCTAAACTACAGGATTCAGCCAATCAGGAACGACTTCTATCTGTCAGTCATTTTGTGAGTTTGAGTCTAAGTGATCAATTTTTGGACGGTGAGCTTTTTATAGACTGTGAGATTTGGTAAATAAATATGTTTGAAATTCGCAAAACGGAAGAAATATCTAATAACACCTGTAACATTTCGAAGTACATGGAAAATGGTATATCACGTGGTATCGTTTACTTTTCCGAGCGCTGTCCGGCTCGGCCAATCACTGACGTTTATGATTACTAGATTGCTGTTTTCATTTAATCTCTTTATTTAAATACATATCTATGATTTAAACAATCTGCACGAATTTTTTATTACAGGAAGCACATTTTTTAATTAATACATTTAAAAGAGTACACTTACAGCTGTCTCCATTATGGCAAACCCACCGAGAGATTATAATGCGGTTGAATGGAGGTCTGTCTCTCTGAACCTCAACACGCCGCCTGGAGGAAAACTAAGGGTTTCATTTCAACAGCTGTTAGATTTTGATTTCCCTCCTTCCCTCAAGTTTCTAATGGGCGGTGTCAGTCAAAATTCAGATTGTGTTACTTCCGGGACGAAGAACGGATTGACGGAAAGCAAAGAAGGACATATCGCGAGTATGGTGCGCACACGTGAAACACAAGAAAGCAAGGCGGACTGTTAAAAACGCGTTTTATTGTGTATTAAAATGAGCGTTAAAAGCAATCAACACGGCGGAGAGGTGGATGATGATCGGTTTTTCCTCGACCAACTTCTGGACAAGTTGTATGATTTCGGTAAGAGGGAATGTTTTAATATGACATGCTAACATACCAAAACATTTACAGCAGATGCTGATAAACACCATTAATAAATAAATTACCAAAATGTATTCATGCCAGAATTGTATACTTCACCCTATGTTGTGTAGTATTGTAGCATTTACATTATTTAATACTAGTGCATTCAATGTATGTATGCATACTATGTACATAGTATCCCAAAAAATGTGCTGAAACAGTAGTATCCAGCGATAAACATTTCAAACAATAGTATATTAGTAACTTAACCCTAACCGTATATTGCCTTCAGCAAGTGGCAATTAAAAAAAATATATAAATAAAAAAACTTCCTTTGTGTATAGAATTTACCTTAATAAAAGGTTCACGCATTGCATTGTGGGATACGGTATTACACGCTGCATACAAAGTATGAAAACGGCAGTCTATGAAGTTTCTAAATACAGGTTAATTGTATTTGATGTCATTTTTCATGTTTAGGTGATGGACAACACAAACGACTGAAGAAGTCTCAGAAAAGGAAGAAGAACTTCGCTAAAGATGAGAAAGATCCTGTCAAACATGACACAGACTCAGAGCAGCCCATGACTAACTCAACAGTATGTGGAAGCTTACCATCCGGAGCTAAACAATCTAATGTGGAGGTTGTTACATTTATTGATCCTCGGAGGAAGAACAAATTATCAAAGGCTGTTGAACTAGTGAAGAAGGTAAGAGGAACATGAAGAAGTACATCTGCATCTGTGCTTCACCTCAGCCCTAAATGTCATGTGACCGATAACAACTGAAATCAAATACTCTCTATCTTGAGTTGGTACTTATTTTTAATAAGTAATACTTCACAACCGCTAAAAAAGTGCTTTCTATGTAGTATGAGTGTGTCCAGTATGAATGTATTCGCCATGTTGTCATTATCACGTGACCTACCAGCGTCAGTTGCGTCACTGCTGTTCATACATCCTCTCCTGTGACCTCATGGGACAGTAAAGTGTCCATCATAAACATACACACTTCAGCATCTCTGGAAGTAGTGGGTCATCCGGGACTTTTAGCCAACTCTTTTATGAGAAGTGTGAATTCATACATATTTCTTTTGTCACGTACTGTTAACCTACTATAGTAGGGAGGAATGCGATTTCAGATACAGCGATTAAATATTTTTGGAGTTATACATATAATATGGAGGAAAAAAAAGTTTTAAGAATGTATGCATGAAAGAGTGAATGAACTCTTGACTGCAACTGCATTCACTTCTTATCTGTTTCATCCATGTTTATCCTCAGGCTCCTCCTGATGTCAAAGAAAAGAAGAAAAAAGTCCCAGATGAGAAACTAACGATAGAAAAGGTGAGATTATTGCCATTTTTCTAAACTTAATGAAATGGTTATGTAGTCGGCATTTTAAAGCAGCACTATGTAGTGTTTTCAACCTTTATAATATTTTTTCAAAACCCTTGAGATGGTACATCGACTTACAATAGGTTGAATGACAGGTCTGGCATAGCCTGACGGTGCTCTGTATCACTTTTGCTGGCACTCTGTAACTTCGGGGAGCGGGTAGGAACCCGAGCACAAAAAGAACTACAAAATTCGACTGCTTTACGGCATACGTCACTTCCCCCACTTCCTCAAATTCTGACGCAGAGAGCCCAACAAGCGTTTTTTTTACCTCTGTATGTTGTCATGGTTCCGGGCCGGTGCATCAATCCTCCTAGCAAATGTGAAGTGCGTCAGAAACAGAGCGTGTATGCGATCAGTTTACTGTTGGTAATGTGTTGTGTAGCTTTGCCCTTTGCTGCATGTAGACTGCATTGCTTTCTTTTGAGGACGCTTATGAAAACTCAAGCATCCACGTAGAAGCCAGGGCGGGCAGCTCGCGCCAGCTCGAGACGTGAAAGTATACTGATTACTGAGTTTGTAGGGGCTACATTCTTGCAAATAAATAATACATGATTAGACAAACAAAATAATTGGTTAGGATAACTTTCCTATGTCTGCGGGATGATGGTCATGTTTGTTACTTATTTTTCTGGTGAAAGTGTCTTGCCTCAGGCTATAATGCAAATCGATTTTTTTAAACTTTGCAGATTCATCTATGGTAGCTTGATATTATAATATTGACGATATGGCTAATATCTACCAACAAACATTGAATTGAATTAGCATATCCATTATGTAAAACAGCAGCCAATAGGCTAACATTACTATAAAGAGCTGGCTTGTAAACATGAGCTACGCAATCTTTTGACGTTTGAAAAAATAAAGCCCATGACACTATATTCATATGACATGCTGAAATATATGCCAATGTACCTGGGATGAAGACATTTCACACGCAACACTGGATTCTGCCCAAGATGTGAGAACTCCTTCCTTCTGCAGAGTTTGGGGGTATCTGACTTGTCAATAGGGCTGCACGATTTGGGGAAAATGTCATTGCAATTATTGAGGTCAATATGGCGATTGCGATATAATAAACAAATGGTTTCATGAGTCAACTTGCTTGGTTTTAAAGTAAAATGCACACACAGATTAGTGATCATTCTGTGTATTAATGTGTATTTCTCAACTCAAACTAGCAACTACAACTAAATAATTGATAACACCTATACTGATCAATAAACCATTGATGTCTGGATAAAAATGAGGACACCCCCACATTTTAAATGTTAATTATAGCCATCTAACGTGACAGTGATTTCATCATTATTGAAAGCTATCAACTTTTAAAATATTTATTAGCCTTAAAAAAATAACAGCTTTTAAATTAAGTGAACTTCAAACAATCCTCGCATAGCCTAAACCAATAATAAATGCCATATTTACCTGTGCCCTTATAGGATATTGAATAAAGTTATCAAATAGTCTGCGCTGCATGAATTATAAATTGTGTATATATAGACTAATCCTTATTAAGGTTACAAAATTTCAGTGAGCATTGAGTAATTTTCTAACTATATATATAGATATACATAGTTAGAATTTGTTAGAAAAGCTATTTTTAAACTATTTGTTCTCAGTGTACACAGTGATATTCTGCATATGTAAATTGTTCCGTGTCAGTAACTTCTCATTTGCCATTTGTTGAGCCTTCAATGTCCCATGAAACTAGTGAAATGTAGAATATAGATATACATAGTTCAAATTTTTTCAAAAAAACAATTTTCAAACAATTTGTTCTCAGCGTACAGTGATATTCTGCATATGTAAATGGTTCCGAGTCAGTACCTTCTCATTTGCAGTATGTTGAGCCAGTTATTTCTTCAATGACCCATGAACTCATGTCATGCGTGTCATCCACAGACCCGGCTCGAGGTTCACAGGTTTGGACTGTCAGGGTACGAGAGGCAGCAGCAGAGGGTCTTTGAGCAGGACAGAGCCATCATGCTGGGAGCCAGAGTGAGTTCAACACACATCCAATAATCAGACCTGTAACACACTTGAAGCCCTTCTATCTGCTGTGTGTCAGCATTGCCACAAGGGGTGCTAGAGCAGGCCAACAGAATCTCACGGAGAACCGCTTTTACGTTATAGTGGCATAATTCAGATTTTTTTTCTCCTATAGCCCCCTAAAAGGCAGTATGTTAACTACAAAGTGTATCAACAAAACATAAAAGAACGAAAGATGAAAGAGAAAGAGGAAGCAAAATCCGTAAGTTCAACATTTCAGTTTGAATGGTTGTTGTGTGATTACTTTTTAAAGCAATTTTAATTACTTCTGCAGTGTGTACAATCGTTCTGCTAACTTTTGGGTTCTTTTGACAGGAATCACAGAACAAAAGAAGGAAAGAAGGACAACCAAGGTTTGTGTTTTGTGTTTGGTTCTAGTTTGTTTATGCTTGATTGTATTAGCTAAAGGGTTAGTTCACCCAAAAATGAAAATCATGTCAATAATGACTCTCCCTCATGTCGTTCCAAGCCCGTTAGACCTCCGTTCATCTTCGGAACACAGTTTAATATATTTTAGATTTAGTCCGAGAGCTTTCTGTCCCTCCATTGAAGATGTACACTCACCGGCCACTTTATTAGGTACCCCATGCTAGTAACGGGTTGGACCCCCTTTTGCCTTCAGAACTGCCTCAATTCTTCGTGGCATAGATTCAACAAGGTGCTGGAAGCATTCCTCAGGGAGTTTGGTCCATACTGACATGATGGCATCACACAGTTGCCGCAGATTTGTCGGCTGCACATCCATGATGCGAATCTCCCGTTCCACCACATCCCAAAGATGCTCTATTGGATTGAGATCTGGTGACTGTGGAGGCCATTTGAGTACAGCGAACTCATTGTCATGTTCAAGAAACCAGTCTGAGATGATTCCAGCTTTATGACATGGCGCATTATCCTGCTGAAAGTAGCCATCAGAAGTTGGGTACATTGTGGTCATAAAGGGATGGACATGGTCAGCAACAATACTCAGGTAGGCTGTGGCGTTGCAACGATGCTCAATTGGTACCAAGGGGCCCAAAGAGTGCCAAGAAAATATTCCCCAGACCATGACACCACCACCACCAGCCTGAACCGTTGATACAAGGCAGGATGGATCCATGCTTTCATGTTGTAGACGCCAAATTCTGACCCTACCATCCGAATGTCGCAGCAGAAATCGAGACTCATCAGACCAGGCAACGTTTTTCCAATCTTCTATTGTCCAATTTCGATGAGCTTGTGCAAATTGTAGCCTCAGTTTCCTGTTCTTAGCTGAAAGGAGTGGCACCGGTGTGGTCTTCTGCTGCTGTAGCCCATCTGCCTCAAAGTTCGACGCACTGTGCGTTCAGAGATGCTCTTCTGCCCACCTTGGTTGTAACGGGTGGTTATTTGAGTCACTGTTGCCCTTCTATCAGCTCGAACCAGTCTGGCCATTCTCCTCTGACCTCTGGCATCAACAAGGCATTTCCGCCCACAGAACTGCTGCTCACTGGATGTTTTCTTTTTCTGGACCATTCTCTGTAAACCCTAGAGATGGTTGTGCGTGAAAATCCCAGTAGATTAGCAGTTTCTGAAATACTCAGACCAGCCCTTCTGGCACCAACAATCATGCCACGTTCAAAGTCACTCAAATCACCTTTCTTCCCCATACTGATGCTCGTTTGAACTGCAGAGTTGTCTTGACCATGTCTACATGCCTAAATGCACTGAGTTGCCGCCATGTGATTGGCTGCTTAGAAATTAAGTGTTAACGAGCAGTTGGACAGGTGTACCTAATAAAGTGGCCGGTGAGTGTATGTACGATATACTGTCCTTGTCAAGAAAGGAAATAAAGACATCATCAAAGTACCGGTAGTCCACATGACATCAGTGGGTTAGTTACAAATGTTTTGAAGCATCGAAAATATAATGTGACAAATATGACATATTTTGAAGCGTTTTGCAGAGCGCTGGCAACTGTGTCAAGATTAGTGTTGCTCATTTGTTTTCTTTTCTTTTTCACGTCCCAGAACTGAGAGAAGTAAATCCGCCTCTAGTGGAGAGCTCGGTGGACAAGTCCGGACGCTTCAAAAATGGAATGCTGGTCTTGAGCTCCAGAGACATTCAGAAATATAAAGTTAAAGTCAAAAAAGGAACAGAAGATGATTAGCAACAGAAAACCCAAATGCAGGAGCCTTTATACCTGTATGGAATATCACACTGTCTGAACTGGAATAAAAATGCGCCTTACTTTACCTCGGTCATTATTCGCACACATTTACATGCCCTTGTTGTTTATTTTCTGGTTTCTTTCCTGTTTGTGCTAAAGGACATATTGCACTACTTATGCAGCTTTTTAAGGTGTATTTTTACTTTTTTACATGATTAGACCATTTTTTGTAATAATAAATAATGCTAAAACACTGATTTTTGGAGTTTAAACGACCGTTTTTAAGTCATGTGAAAAAGGAAGTAAGAAAATAATGACACATGAATCTGTCATCACAGTTTTATTGTTTATTAAAAGGGAAAGACGCTGTTTTTCTTCCACACTAAGTAGTAAGAAAAGAATGTCATGTACAATGCATTTGATATACAAACCACAAAGACGTACAAAATATCACATTAGTAAGAGGAAACGAGAGCTCGAGATCACACAGAAGAAGAGTAGCGAAGACTCACACACGCCCACACGTTAGTTTTCGTTGAGGATGACGATGATGAAGTCACACAACACCAGGGCTGTGTTCATGTGTGAGGCCTGTGTCTGCAGGATCAATGGAAAGATGCGTTCGGGAAACAGTTTGTCTTTCCTTTTCGAACTCTTCACAATGAGATAAGCTGAGGGCCGAACACCTGACTAATGTACATCCACACAAGCAATATGCTGTATATATAAAAATAAATCCTTAAACGCTTGATACAGTGACAGATTTTCTGTTAATTCATGGGACTACTGGACGTTTTCTGATGATGGTCACACTCATATTAAGCATTCGCCTGTATAACAAACACCCCAAGACCATTTCATTTTTGTGCGTTTTCAAAAGAATCGTAAAGAGATGGGATTTCTCTATTTTGGAAAAATCCAAAGGAATTTGATCTGTGCTTTCTGTTGATGGGAGTCTCTTCAACTTTGGCCACTTTTTATGTTTGCCACTTCAAATTAAAACCATATCCATACTTTTACAATGCTATAGATTGCATCTTTTTTTTTTGACGTTTGTCACAGACTTTTAACCGCTTAACTGTCACCCCCCCCCCCCCTTTTTTTTGAATAGACATAGAAATGTACATTTCTAACTTAAATTGTTCAAGAATGCTTTGGAATATAGACGCAACATTGATCTCGTTTTAAAGAAGACATTTGGCAGATTGTTGTCGAAGTGAGTTAAATTTTGATATGAATTCAACCTCTAAGAAACAAATACATGTGCGAACACGCATGCGCGTTATAGCTTATTGCCACATCACAAATTTGGCAGATTTTTGTCGAAGTGAATTAAATTAAGAAAGTGAAAAAGAAAAAAGTTATAGAAAGTTGAGTTTATGGAAATGTAAAAAAAAATATGACTCATATTTTATTTAAAATATATATTTTCAAACCTGGGCTACTCTTAAACTGCAGAAAACCAAAGCCAAAAATCTGAACAAGTTGTGTTTAAAATTTTAGGTTGATATCTCAAAAAATGAGCTTTCTGTGATTTTGTTTGGCGCAGAAACAATACTTTTTCACTAGGGCACAACCAGACTCCATTACTGCCCATATAAGGGCGCCTCAATTTCCATATAAGTTTTGAGTGATCTGAACCTTTATTTTCATACAATTTACGAAGTAGAGATCCTATTCAGAAGTAGTATTGGAAGTTTGACAGATTTTGATATGAATTCAACCTCTAAGAAACACATACATGTAACACATACATATAACGCTTGCGTTATAGCTTATTGCCACATCACAAATGGTGAATTTGTTTTTTTTTTCTGTAATATTTAAAACAATTTTCAGACCTTTTTTCCTAAAATAATTGAATGGATGCAATCTTTTCAACTCTTGAAGGTTTCTACCTTTTTTTCATGATTTTTCATGTTCATTGCTATTTCAAAATAAAGGTCTGAACATTGAAAATTGATCAATTACAGCTCCTGTGTAATTTATTTTGAAAATCAGTCACCAAATATGGAAACTAGAGATTGTAAGCTTTCAAATGATATATAGTTTGTCAATATTACTTAAGGTCTTTTCTAAGATATTATTGATTTAAAAAATATAATGGCAAATCTTAATCAAACACAGTGGGTTAATCTTTCGCTGCTGCGAAATCCCCCATTACTCACTATATAGTGGACTATATAGTGAGCTCGCCATTTTGTAGTGCTGTCCGAATGTATAGTGATGATTATTATACCCTATATAGTCCACTCAATGTATCCCAGAATGCATTTGGAAAAGTAGTGTACAACCGATGGTCACTATCCTAAGCCCTACATACCATCATGCATTGCGCTGATCATAAAAATAAGTTATTATCACGTGTGGAGTAGCGCATTATAACAAAAACGGCCACAAATCACTTTTAGTTTTTACATTTTGGAGAGAATAAGCTCAATATAATGTAATATATTTATTTAAAAAAAATCTTTTTAGCCCAGAGCCTGACTGGGCACCAGCTGACAGATGATGTAATCAACGGCGCCAAGAGACTATCGAAGTAGTGTCCGAAAGTGGTTTCTATTATGCTGGTGAGCTCACTATATAGTGCTCTGCTCTCTAACCCCAATATAGGGGGTAGGGAATAGTGCTTTGAGTGGAGATTTCTGGACACAGCATTTATGTTTAATTATAAAAAGAATAATAATTATATTAACATTAAAAATTACATAAAATAATTACTTTTTCAAGAAAAAAGATTGTTATTGTGTGTTTTTGGAGCAATAATGGAAAAAAAAGTATGAAATGTATTTAGGATTCATAAAATGGTAGCTTTATCAAATTAGCCTTAGCAAGATGCACCGTTCAACATTGTTAATTGGCACAATTAATGAGAGTTTACAAGGCAAAAAGTCGCCATTGTTGAAGAAACACCCGGATATGAGGATGTAGCTTGTTGCTTTACTGCCTGGGTGAAAGCACACCACATTCCCAAGAAACATGGCTAATTTTGGCAGATTTGTGTGAATGAGGCACAGCACGAGGTTAGCTTTCTCAGCCTAATGAATATTCAAATTGGGAAAAGTAAGGGACACTATTTCTCTCTGAGATCTGAATATATCAGGTCAATGGGGATAATGGTTAAATAAGTAAACAGAATTCACAAAGTAACTCTTGCCAGGATTCTTAGGGTCATATCCATACAGTATTTCACTTTACACATTAATTCTCCATTACTGTACAGTTGTTTTATTATCATACATATACAATGTGCACTCAAGTTCTCATGTCAGGGTCTTTCCCATCTCAGCAAACTTTCAGGAGTGCGCTTTCTTTTATATTCAGTGCGATAGGCCAGTGATTCTGACATAAACTTTTAAATATACTTTAATACAAAGAAATTGTAAAACTGTAAAAAAAAAAGTTATATATCTTAGCATTTTTGGAAGGTGTTTCCCACTCTGGATTTAAAGGAATGTTCGAGGTCAGTTACTCCAAAATGTAGGTCGATGGCCTTGACTGAACCCGGAACATTCCTTTAAGCATAGCTTTTCATATTTTACTTATTTCTCTTTTTTAGCGCCAATAACTGCCTTTTTTAATTTTGGTACTCCTGACAGCAAAATACTCACCCCCAATAAAAGCATCGGAACAAGCTATTTACATGAATTAAACTTCATTGAAATGTGTTATAAATATCAACAACAGCCCATGCTTTACATCACCAATGGGTCATTATCTGCTCCCATAATCTGGTAAATTAATATCTGGACAGGATAATAAACATAAATATAATATATTTCCATTTATCTCTCATTTCTCCCTGAAATCATTATAATTTGAACAGAGGTATAAGCTGAACATAGACTTGTATCTCCTATTGTGAGGTCCATAAGTGGCTCTCCAAAGCGTTTATTGTGACATGCACCAGGTTTTTTGAGAATTGTATGTGAGTTAGGTGTGGAGGTTTAACTCAAGGCTATATTATCAGAACGTAATTCCACACAACAAACACAAGGGGGCAGACTGCAACTCTGCATCTACTGTATTCCTGTTTTATCCGTGTCATCACTGTGCAACACAATATAATGAATACGTAACTCATGCGCGCTTCACTGCTTTGACCATATTTACAGGCTATACAACATGCAAATGCAATCATCTCTCCCAACAACATGGTATGACTTGCTATTCTGGCATTGTCTAAAAAAAGCACAGAAACCATTAAAGGGTGCAGCGTGGAAATGATGCTGATAAACTGAACCATAAGGTGCTCATTTACTTGTTACTGAGGTGTATGAAGCTTGAGCCTGTCATTTATTTAATATTAAAGTGTGTAATTTCAGAGTGTTGCAGGTGTGACATCACTTTGTAGGCCAAAACACAAAACGGAGTTAGCATTTTTAGCACTTCTGGTTCCATTCGTCCCAAAGTCGATGGGGTTTTGGTTAAATGGCTGAAATAAGGTCTGTGTTGAACAGAAGACACTTTCACGTTTTATTCTATGACATAAAAAACATCAGTACTAGCCCATTCGTGATTTTTATAGAAAGCATGTCTTGAAAAAGGCCGTTGCTAACCAGTGGCTAAATGTGACTACAGAGCCTGACGAAACTCAGTCCGCTTTTACAGCAAAGTTAATTGTGCTCTTTTAAACGATTCTAACTCTAAGTTTTTTACTTCTGGCGACTGAATTTAGTCTTCAAAATTCATAAACGTTGTGTTAATTTGTTCAAGTATCATAAATGTTTGTGGATCACTGAAGCTTGTTTTTAGCAATAATCCAAAAGCTTATGGGAAAATCCTATTGCGCTTTTGTCAAGGTTGGCCTACAAAGTGACTTCTTACGGCCAATTTATACTTCTGTGTCGAGGCTACATACGTAGGGGATGCCGTTCGTGAGCATTTATACTTCTGCGTTCAGGTCTTGGTTACTCTGCAGGACTGCTCCGAAACGCCTAGTTGGCGGCGGAGGGTTGTAATGTTCCACTGTGTTTAGATTCCTCGCGGCTAGGTTACTACAAGCAATGGCGACTGAAAGAGAGCGGATCATGTTGGAGTTATTGAGGTGGAAAAACAGTTAATTTTAGTCAAATTACTAAAACTAAAAAGCAGAAACGAAGAAAAAACGTCGAAGGAGATGCATTACGAGCGGAAATGCGTAGGAAGAAATGCGATGCTACCAAGCCGACCAATCACAGATCTTCCGGTCCGCGTCGTCACAGTGTAGTTAAATTTTTGAGGAGGTGCGCGTCGGGCTACGGCGAAGGGTACGCGGTGTGGTGCGCGTCTGTGCGTATGCTACGCCGTACCTACTGCGCGCACCCTACGCAGAAGTATAAATTGGCCTTTACCTGCACCACTCCGTTTACAAAAAAGTGACTGTTTTCAAACGGGTTTCTCGAGCACTCTTCTCTTGTTGGTCGGAAATACAGATAGCCCCGCCCCAAACTCTCACCATTGGGGGAGTCGTTGTTGCTAGGGCTAGGTCAAACGAACCCGAGCAATGTTTTTAAAGCCTTACAGAGGCACAGTTTACACTTTTCTCTGAATCAACCTAGGCAATATTATCATATTGATCTGCCTGCATTGACACTATTATACAAGAACTGAACTGAGCTGGACGATGACATCACGGTTTACTCCAGAGCGGGTATATATATAAATGAACTAAATTAACAACTTTTTAAAAAACAAAAATGAAACATCACTGAACTTACGTAAGCTGGATTGTGATGCTATTTTCATCTGGAAACAAACTTTTTTGCATTATTTTCCTGTTATCACTGTAAAGCTGCTTTGAAACAATATGTATTGTTAAAAGCGCTATATACATAAATGTGACTTGACTTGACTAGTAGGCTAAAATGGCTTACTTACAGTTGCCTCAGAATATTAAGCTGGGATAGGAGAAAAAACACACTTCATCTTCAGAGACTCGAGTAAAGACTGTCCGTCACAGTGTAAGGAGAGTTGAGATCTGGCTAAATATTCACAACTGTGGCTCATATGAAACACCAAGACCAATATACTTGGTGGTGAGGGAACAATCCATCTCTAATTGGAGGTATTATTTCATTTCTGTAAACTAGAACTTATATGTGTGTGACAGGTATCACAACTGTGCACACGATGAAGTTACACTATCACGTAACTCATCCAACAGTATGTGCTACGATCATGAATGATACCTCAAGTTGTGCAGCTAATTCAGCAGGTGTGCTATCTTTGTAGTCCATGAGGTGAAAAGTAACCTCCAAACAACTACACAGAACAGATTAGAAACTTTAGAAACAACCCGGTTTACGCCATTCAGAACACACAGCAACTGCATAGCAAGCCCTAAAACCCCACCCAAATCACTCTATCCTCCATTCGACTATCTATGTCTTATTATACAAGAAAGATCTGCATCAGAATATAAGGATTGGAATTTGCTGAAGTAAAGAGATTGTAAACTGCACTCTCGTCACTAGTCACGTCACTCTCTTACGCAGGACCTTTGGCTTGACTGGGACTTTTTCAATCCTAGCAACCAGGTATGAGTGATGAATTTGCTGAGGCCTTTTGAATCACACAGCAGATTGAAGGTGAGTGAACCTGAGATTCATGTCAGCGTGTGAAATTAACCTGAAATGATTTCAAATTGACTTTTAGTCTCGCAGTTGTTTGATTGCTATCGGTTGCTTTACTCCGTTGCTAACATATGAAATGCTTGATACGTTTTAATTTGTCGAACTGTGCTAAATTTTCATTGGAGGTATGAAAAAGAGACTGAACTCTACTTCAAAGTGCTTTGGGGTCCGACTCCATCTTCGGCCCCTGTGGGGATAATCCAGTGGTTTGTTTTTCTGTAAACATGGGAATGATTTGTAAACACTGAAATGCAAATCACTCAGATGAACATAAGGGAAAACAAATATAAACTTAAGCTCAAATATTCCAAAACATTTTTTCCAGAGCACTGATTCGTTTGATAAGAAAGTATCTGGCTCGTTCTCAATGGTCAAAGATGATCACATGATGCTCTTTGGGACTTCCAGACCTGTGATCAGAGTCACCTGTGAAACATACACATTTGAATCATTAATGCTAATCACTAGGGATGGGAATTATGAGGAATGATTCTGATTTATGATTCACGTTAAAAGATTCTTGTACCATCCATTAACAATTCTTAGTACTTTTGAGGAAGGATTTAGGGTGTGTTTATACTATCAGTTTGGTTCACTTGGTTTTTGTTTGGTCCGGACTAGTATATATTTATGTTTAGTATTGGTCCGCTTAGCGTTTAACACGGGCATTGCCATTTCAACATTGAACCTAGGTAGGGATATGAGATAGCATAGGAGTATGACTGCAACCTGATACCTGCAATGGAATTACCAACATCGAAAACAATGCTGTGTGCTGGCTAATGCAGTAGTTCTAGGAACCTTGTAATAGGAACTAGCAACCAGGGGTGCGTTTACCCGTTAGCCAACTATGGTCGCAGTTGGTCACAATTTCCAGTGGACACTCTGTTGGTAACGATGGAACTTGCGAACATAGTTGGCTAACGATGCTTTTGGGAAGCAAGCACCCCAGATGGTTCCAGGGAACATCCTGGGATGTTGCCGGCCCCAGAAAAAAAGGTAAAGACATTGTTAAAATAGTCCGAGTGCAGTGGCTCAAACTTAACTTTTGAAGGGGGTTTTGCATTGGAGGAACCTTTTCATAGTTCCTATAACTATTGGTGGATGTACACCGATTTTGGCAAATTTGCACCGCAGGAACTCAGGAACGATTTTAGTTATTTCAGAGGAACTAATTGAGCTCCTACTTCAGAGTCAGGGTCTAACACAGCACTATAGGAACTGTCCGTGATGTTAGTGTACGCTGATTGGCCAAACACACGCAAAACACCAGCACCCGCCATTTTCAAAAAGGCTGTGTAAACACATAGATTATAGCCTATATATTTACACCACAAACTAACTCTACAAACATGGAAAACTGTGATATGCCGCTTTCCGGCCAAGTAGTTACCAGGAACTTAGTTATAGGAACTGTGCCCTTCTAAACAGTTCTAAGAACTACTCTCCCCCAAACTTGGTTTTGCTGCTTGCGTTCGCACTGGCCAAGTGGCCATAGGAACTGGTAACTTAGGAGGGGTAACTTGCACGTAAACACGGCGACGGTCTTTATAGCGTCATCACTAGACGTAGCGCGGCCACATACAACAACAACAAACTGCCTTGCCGGGACCTTGATAACAGAGAACGAACGGCGTGTTTAAAGATTATGCTTGAGTTCTGTACAGAGAAACACAGAAGACGAAGGCTCCAGCGTAATATGATATTAAGTAATATGATGGAAGAAGATAAAAGAGCAGAGCGCAGGAGGCAAACAAAACGACGGGTAAGTTTAGCTAGCATTAGCAATTAGCTTGATGAATACGTTATGTTTGTCTTAATCCTCGATAATGTTTTGCAAAAACACACAGCAAATGGCAGACAGCGCGCTACAAGTTCCGTGTTGACAGTGGGCATGACTTATAAGTTGAACCAATCAACATAGACCTAGGGAAAGGGAACTAAAAAAGTCCTCGCTCTAGACTAGGTACTAAAAGAGTTATAGGAACTACGGTCTAAGGAACAAAAAAAATCCCCAATTTAGTGCCGGTCGGAACACGAGAAAAAAAGGGTTATAGGAACGTTCAGGTTCTGGGAACTGCAAAAGTCCCTCCGGTCGGAAAGCGGCTATAGATGGACCTGTTAACCTTTTACGCTGAGGAGAAAATCCAACGCAACTTTAAGGGACCAAGCCAAACATGATTATGTTTTTCTGCTCAGCAACACTAGACATCAGTCACATGGCATACGCTACTAATGAACAAAGAGAATACGAGCATTTGTTTGTTTGCTCAGGCTCTGCCTGTTTCTCAGCGTCGTCAAAATAAAGTAAGCGTCAGTCAAAATAAAAGTCACTCTTTTACGGTGAGACTCTACGTCTCCCTAACGACTGAGGGTCTGAATCAGGTCTGTTAAACAAGGGAGACATACACAATATGCAGAGCAGTGGGTCGCGAGGACTGGAGTTAAAGGATGCTCTGAGGTAAAGTTTTCAGACTGCAGACTCAGCAACGATTGTATTTAATTGTACAGTACAATCATAACATAGAACAGACATTATCTTCATTTCATAATGTCATTAAACATAACAATATTGCTGGCCATTCTCTGATGAGAAAGTGTCCGTCCGGTGTGCGATACTCTGGAGTTGTCCTAGACCTGGCGACGTGGCACGGCGCTTCTTGTCCGGTGTGCAACGCCCTTTATGCCCGCTTTGTCACACGGCCAGTTCAACCTCGAGTCGTATAAATCAGGTTATGTGTGTAAATCACGTGCCCGCACACTAGCACTCACTCTTAACAGACACACTGTCCCCGGCGCTGCTCGCGCATCACAGAATGTTCATAAAGCGCTCCCCGTCGTCTTATTCAAAACAGCCAGCTGTCAGCGAGCCGCCGCACATTGAATACTCACAGTCTGGCTGCGAATGCATGTTACGTGCCCGCCCCAGCCGCGCTCACGCTTACTATTAAATGGCTGCCCTCCGGCGCTGCCGACTCGCTACATTCCCTTTAGCCTTTAGAACATCTAGTGGATGCATAACGCAAACCAAGTCAAACGTGTGACTGCAGTATGTTATGCGCCTTATAATCCAGTGCCCCCTATATATGAAAAATGTTCTAAAATAGGTAATTCATTGAAGGTGCAGCCTTATAATCCGGTGCACCTTATAGTGCGGAAAATACGGTATAGGCTATAATCTGTGTGTTTACACTAGGGTTGGGTACCGAAACTCGGTTCTAATAGGGAACCGGTTCTGACGTGAACGGTAGTAACCAGACCGGATTTCGGTGCCTGATTTCGATGCCTGAGTCTGTGGCATGCGGCGGCATGCGTGGCATGAGGCGCACACACGCAGTCTCTCGCTGTCTCCCTCTCCCTCTCTGACATGCGCGCACTATATGGTTTATTGAAGCACTGTCTGATCTGACTCGCACGCGCGCTTGCTCGCTCGCACTAGATTCCGGGAGATTTGAACTAATTTGCGAATCATCGGGAGCCGTTATCAATATGCGGGAGACTCCCGGAACGTCAGCTGATAGCGAGGAGATTAAACACACTTGAAATGTACACGTGAAATGTTTGGCTGCATTTCACGCGTAAAATTACGCGTCAGAATAACGATTGTCTATGGATATAAATCACCATTCGCGCCGCCTTGACGCTCACGTCATCATATTATATTACGCGCGCATCATCTGCTCCTCAGAGTTCTCTGCCGAAAAGCAGCGTGAGATATTTGGCAGCGAACGCAGCGTCTCGTTCCTATTCAGAGAACATGGGTTACACAGAGACGTTCTCTTTCATATGTTTACTCAAAGCTGCGCATAAGACGCAGTGGGAACGAAATATCAAACTGGCTAAGAGCTTAACTAGTAAATGACAAAATAACTTACATGACTAGTTAAAGCAGACAAAACATGGGAACCTGTAGCCATGTCGATATTATATTACCCTGGTAGTAATCTCTATTAATCTCCAGTATAATTACATTGTTTGATATAATATTGTTTTATTTGATATTATGTAAATATGAACTTTTATTTTATATTGGTTTATTTATTATTACCATATGTTACTTGTATTTATATTGTAAGTTAATATTGTGTCCAGTTTGGCCCTGTAAATAAAGGGGTATTATTTTTTTTTTTTGACAAAGTGTGTGCAGTTTCATTTTCTTAAGTACCGTTTCTCTAGAACCGTTTCAGGCACCGGAACAGTTTAAAGGAGCATAACGCAAGTCTCAGAGTTTTTGCAGAACTACGCCCCCTCTGGCGATAAACGAAACTGCGTGCGCGCTCATGGAATACACGCATACACGCACGTTTGCACGAGCTGTTCATAACCAAAGGACTGGAGCATCAGCCGCACACTGTGCGGCACACATCTTTTGTTACAGTCATAATGAGGTAATACAGTTATAAATCTGCAAGCCATTTAAAATATATGAAAGGAAAGGCATTTGAGTAAATTACACACTTATGTAGGCCTATGTGTGTGTGAGGGGAAAACAGGGGTAACGTTAGTAGAAAACTTAGGCTTTTGTTTCCATCGATCTCCATGTTGAACTGTTTTATGTGCTTACTGTATCCACTTATGATTGTGTTATTATGGAAACACGTTCATGAACACGTTTGAGCCCTAGAGCAGACCGCCCGAGATCTCTCCGTTTGTTGAAAGCCTTCCCGATGTTGACTCTAGTCTTATTCCGACGACTGGCACTGGACAGACAGAAGTTTTATTTTCTTTGTCTTACGTGGAGTTTGCGTTGGGGTTTGGAATGAACTACAAGCCGGTCTCTTTGGGGCTGTTTTTACACCTGGCCACAATGCGTTTTCTCAGATCTATCTGATTTATCAAAACGATTCCATTACACCTGGTCACATAAATGTGTTTTTGCAAAACGGATATTAATCTGATATTCAATTCCCGCGTTATATAGATTTCATGAAGTGCACGTCACCGAAAGCAACAGATGAGCTGCATTTATTGATCATCGGCTTCGGCTATTTCAAAATCAGCAAAGACAGCAATAAGAGAGAGCGGCAAAAGCTCTGGTATGAGATCATTTCATTTCTTAAGGCTACTTTTAATGAAGATAGTGGAGGTAGAAGGTAACTTAGTGATAATCGTATGCGTCTTACTTTCACTTTCATTTGCGATAGATTGCGGCGCGCTGGTTTGATGAATACACTCGCCTGCTCAGGTGATGCACGTCGTCATATATGACTAAAACAACATGAAAAAGCCTGTTTTCAACAACCAGATGCATTTACACTTGTCCAGTTTCGTCTGGAATACGGCCCAGACCACATCCTCAAGTGGTTTGAGCTATCGGATTCAAATCCGTCTGGATTCAACCTGGTCTTTTCACGATCGAATAAGTTATCCGATCACAGAAAACACATGAAGTGACCAGATGTAGGCTAAACAGCCCCTTTGAATCCATCTTCTACTTTTGGGAAAGTTGACTAAAGTTGCGTCGCTCGAGTTGTCTTCTCTGATACGGAGAACGGCGGCGAATACACTAACCTGCAAAGCATAGGCACATAGCCAGGCGAGCGTGAACGCGCATGACGTCACGCCCAGGCTCAGATTCGAGCCCGAATCCCTCTTATTTATTTCACTGTACAGGATTATAGAGGCGATCGCAGTGATCAGAGAAGGGCTCATTCAGCCCATCAGACGATTGTTTCAGCATGTATGGGTTAGAAAACGGCTATTTTTAACATAAAATGTTATGCAATGCACCTTTAAAAAATACCGAGTAGGTACTGGTATCGGATAAAACCCAACCGATACCCAACCCTAGTTTACACACATGGTGGGTGTTGGTGTTTCACGTGTGTTTGGCCAATCAGCATACACTAACATCAAAGATAGTTCCTATAGTGCTGGGTTAGAGCCCTACTCTGAAGTAGGAGCTCAATTAATTCCTCTGAAGTAGTTCCTAGAACTAAAATAGATCCCAATTCCTGCGGTTCACCAAAATCCATGTACTTCTGCCAATAGTTCTAGGAACTATGAAAAGGTAGCCTGGCATGCCAGACCTACATCAAGATGTTAGGTCTGGAAACTCTTCATTGACAGGGCTCAATCCGAGGGCGGGATAAACGGTTGTCTTTCAAATTCTCTCTGCACGCAATTGGATAGCGCTAAAGCCAATCAGAGCAATGAAGAATGTGACGTACTCAGCGGAGCAAGTTGATATATTATTAAACTTTTACCGTATCCAGTCCAGCTGTCAACATTGAACATTGAAAATAAGGGAGAGTTCCCGGAATCCATCCCCAAAATAAGGGATTTTTTGGGGTTTTTTTTTACACGACCCACAAACTTTAAGAATAAAACACTAATCATTAAAAGTCTAAAGAGTTTATAACTAGCCTACATATGTGTGAGAGAAAGAGACAGTATGCAGTATATGTGTGCGTGTGTGTATATGAGAGAGCAAGAGACAGTGTGTCATAAAAAAATAATATAGAGAATGTTTAAATACTAATATCAGCTTACGAGGGAAACGGGGCGGAGTAGTGGTGCTTGCTTGAGATGATTCGGGAGAGGTCCGTGCGCCTATACCGATCAGCGCACCGCACCTGGTCGGGACCCGTTTCGGACCCATTCGCATGCGGTCTGCGAATCTCCATAGAAAATGAATGACTTCCGGTCGTTTCGTAGTCGCATCGGAGCTGATTTCAACTGCCAGTGTGAAGGCGCCGTTTATCCTCGATGCCACAGCACGACTGCGGCAAAAATGACAAGTTGATCGTTTCGCCACAGCTTTTTTGTAACAGCGCACGCGGCGCCGGCTCGCATCCGAGGATGAACGACTAAAACTCGAGATATGTCCGAGCTTGCTCTTACCGTCTCAACTCAGTCGTCATTATGTTAAGCCCGCCCGCCGACTCTATACACGATGTGATTGGCCCTACTAGAGTTTGGTTTTTCCACTTCGAAAGTCAACGGAGAGTTGCTAGACCACACTTTGAGGCAAAATAATTTTTGCTGCCGCTAGGGTGCGTCTGAGATTTCTAGGCTAATGAAAAGGTTATTTCGCTGCGAAAGCCCCTCAAGCCCGGTTTTTGGTTTGTTTACATGTCTTTGGTTCATGATGCGTTTTCATCTTTTCCATCTTTTCAGCATCTCGGTCTGCTTGTTTGGTGCTCACCAGGGTTCAGATGGTGTTCACACTTATTCAAGTGAACCGCACTAACAGAGGGAATCGCACCAGGGTGTGTTTTAATCGAACCAAACATCCCAAGTGTGAAAACACCCTTAAAGTACCCTTTATTACAACAAAAAACTAAAGAATCCAGATTTTGGTCAAGAAACCTAAACGTCTTGAGAATGATGAAGAATAAAAAACCGTTCTCGAATTTCCAATGCTACCAATCACTGAGTAGGTTAAAGGTCAGTGTGGATCTGCTGCTCACCTGGACGTTGCGGTTGAGGCTAACGGCGGGCATGAACACACCCTCCAGGTTCTCAAAAGCCACTGGTCCGTGCTGCTGTTTATTGATGAAGAAGGTCAGTGTGTGTTTTGTAAGGTCTAACAGGATTCCCACAGTCGAACCCTTTGAGATGCCACCCTCAGCCCTGCATGAATCAGGCAGAAGAGGAAGGAGACAAAAGAGAGTAATCAGTGACACAATATATCGCAAAAGTATTCAAATCTAAACAGCTGTAATAATTAATTGCATGTTATCTAGTTTACACATTATTTCAATAACTTACTTATTATGCAACAACTTCTAATCTGATTGCAGTTGTGATGTTTAGTAGAACAGCACTGGAATGTTTCACTCCACTTAGCTCTGTTTGTGTTGTTCTGAACCAGAGTACATGTGCGATACAAAGTGGGGAGCAGAATTGTGTAATTTCTAAAGGCAATCTAAAGTGTGTAAGATCTAAAGGCAAAGAATGCAGACAAAAGACGATTTGTAGTGGAGCTGGAGCAGAGCACATAAACCCAAGGGGAAACTGCTGTGGCTCCACTCCAGTCTGAATGTAGCTTCCGAATCACAGCAAAGCTAATATTAATATTGCAGGATGACTGATGAGGGTTGAAATCAGTGGTTCAAGAGTTTTAAAAGAAGAAACATGTTGAGGCATTTTTACATATCATGTATTTCTAAACATTGGCCATGGTTCCATCTGGTGTTATAAGGGTTGGTTCACCCAAAAAAAGGAAAATTTGGTCATTTACTTGCCCTCATGCTTTTCCAAATCCATAAGACATTTCTTCATCTTTAGAACACTAATGAAGATTGCATACATAAATTATGGTGAATGGAAGCTCAAGGATGCTTGATGCACAAGAACCAATGAGGTTTGTTCTCGTTTGACAAGCAGGCACAGTTGAGCTCCTGTTCTGTGGAGAAAGCCGAGTAGTAGGGGTTACCATCCTATTTTTTCTGGCCGTCTGGCCGTCGAATGTCTGGGATTCAGCTTTAGCTTTCTGCAGTCACTATTCATTGTTTTCATGCACACCTTTTGTTTCATAACTGAATTCATTCTGATTGGTGAATCTGAATGTAGTGTTTACATGAACGCTAAACAAGTGATTGGTCGTTTAACATTGATAAGAAAATTCCCGCTCTCCGTGGAGATACGAGAATACGAGACTGGTGCATCTCACAGTTGTCGCTCATCGGTAATTATGCCACCGGCCTCACGCCGTTCTCCCGCGGCCCTCACTCGTCCTGCTCACCACAGTAAACATAATGAATGGTGACTATAGAACGCAAAAGCCGAATACCGAACATTTTGGGCGATCTCAAAACACATTTCGGGCAGACTCATCACGGAGACTCACTAGTAGCCTAGACTTGTTGTTTAACGACTGCGCTCTGTTACCGGTAGGCGTGGCCTACTAGGGCAGCGAAGCAAGTGCATTCTGGGAGTTGTTGTCTTTCATCCACATAAGCCAAAAATAATTTTTTCTGGCTTTTCACAGTATTAAAAAGCTCCAAATTCAAAAATAATTTCACATTTCTTCTACATAAATGACTCATTTTAAATACACATTCAAATACACATTCATCTTTACAGAGGTGAAGTAGTCCAATTACAAGTGGTCAGCACTAAATATAGGTGGAAATGGGTTCTAAACATTTTATGATCAGATTACTGAAACTACATAAGGAGGTAGTTAAAAACATTTTTTATTAGAAACGCCATCCGTCCTGATTGCATCCTGAATACCAATAATGTGTTTGCTCTGGGACGGATTGTAAGAAAAAAGATAAATGGATTATGGTCATTTCCTTTTCATTCGCTTCCTTTCCCGCTTCGGTTGCGAATCGCATAAAGGCCCGTTCACACCAAGGTGTGTGAATCACTACAAAGTGATGCCATAGATGCACCACTCTATAGCTCTCAACCTGGCTGTGAATACGCCTTAAAGGGATACCCAAAAATAAAAATTCTGTCTGTAATTACTCACCCTTATGTTATTCCAACCCCGTAAAACCTTCGTTCATCTTCAGAACACAAATTAAGTAGCCTGGCAAACCAGACCTATCAAGATGTTAGGTCTGGAAACTCACAATTGGCATACCTCAATCCGGGGGGTGGGATAAAAGGTTGTCTTTCAATATCCCTCTGCACGCCATAGGATAGCGCTAACCAACCAGAGCGATGATGGCTGTGGCTGAGTGAGTCCCATGCGTTTTCCCATGGTTTTCTCTCCAGCGGAGCAAGTTGATATATTAAACTTTTGCCTTATCCGGTCGTCAAAACTCTGAACACATCTTCCTTTTTAAGAATGACTTAAGTTACGTTCTTAGCTCCAAGTCATCCGAGTCGCGCCAAAGCCGAATCGAAAGACCGCTGTTCGCCAGCTGCGTCTTGTTTGTTTTTAAGTAGCAGGGAAATCACCAATGGAAATCATGGCACAGAACCGTCACAACTCTGCCGTCATTGTGTTAAGCCCGCCCACCAACTCTATACACAATGTGATTGGCCAGACCGGAGTTTGGATTTTCCACTTCGAAAGTCAACGGAGAGTTGCTAGACCACACTTTGCAGCAAAATAATTTTTGCTGACGCTAGGGTGCGTCTAGATTTCTAGGCTACAAATTAAGATATTTTTTATTAAATCTGAGAGCTGGATCACTCCTCCATAGGCTTCTTAAGGGATTAAAACTGGCCGGCCCAAAAGTTATGAAAGACATCGTTAAAATAGTCAGAGTGACTACAGTGGCTCAATCTTAACTTTATCAAACGACGAGAATACTTTTTGTGCGCAAAAACAAACAAAAATAACAACTTTATTCAACTATTCATTTCCTTCTGTGATACTTCTGGCCTCAAGATTTCACATAGTGAAACTACGCAAAGCTTCTAGGTTGTCCATCACGCATCACACACATGACCAGCGTCGGCCAATAGTGAGTCTACGTGTGACGTGCAACACAGAAGCTTTGCGCAATATCACTACGTGAAATCTCAAGACCCACAGAGAATGAAATAAATGGTTGAATAAAATTGATAATTTTGTTTGTTTTTCGAACACAAAAAGTATTCTTATCGCTTGATAAACTTAAGATTAAACTACTGTAGTCACTTAGACTATTTTAACGATGTCATTCATAACTTTTGGACAGGCCAGTTTTGATCCCTTAAGAAGCCTATGGACTAGTATGGAGGAGTGATCCAGCTCTCAGATTTAATCACAAATATCTTAATCTGTGTTCCGAAGATGAACGAAAGTCTTACGGGGTTGGAACAACATGAGGGTGAGTAAATACTGACCGAATTTTTGGAATCAATCAGTTTTTCGTAATCAATCGGTTACCAGGCGATGCATTTGAAAATGTTAATACCAGGTGGAAAGGGTAATATTCTCGGTTTGATCACTTATGATCGGATTCTCGAAAAAACATCTTAATGCCAGATGGAAACAGGGCCAGTGATCTGATTTTCATCCCGGCTTCCATCTGTATTTATTGCGCATCACCAAAAATGCATATTACTGCAAACAGGAACACTATGTTTCTGGAACATTCTCTCATCTAACAACCATCATAGAGCTGATAAGAGAACTATAACTATTACTAGTTGTACTGGAGGGACTATAAACTACTTTCACTGGAATGCTTTACCTGCTTAGAGTCCCTGGGTGATGGAGGGACAAAAGAATAAAAGAAACATTTGTACTGGGGAATATATTAAAATTATTAAAAATGGATAATGTGAAAGGAGATACATGGATCCAAGACTGACAAAGAAGTAGAACAAGATTGGCTTCAGGCTACATTAAGTGGGTTAACATACAAAAGGCACAGATTTCAGGGATTGCGTTTAAAGTTAGCAGTACTGTTAGCGTGTCCTCTCAGTCACCTCAGAATTTTAAATGGTTGCATTAGTATTCAAGTGTTATAGTCAGTCCATGCTTGATACTCCCCTTGAGGACACTGCATCAGCATAAGTGTGACATACACTATGTTTAGTTTCAACTAAGCTTTATGTTCTGGTTAAACCCTCATACTGAAACAATGGTTATAATGCTCCAGAAGATGTGAAGAGTTGCTGAGTTGTGGAACTGGAAGATGCTTGTTGATATAGGTGTTTAAGCTTGGAAACATTATTTTTCACATATTTTACATTGTTAATTCCTAATCTGTCAGTAACTCTGTTTAGTTCCCATCTCTATGAAACTTCTGAAAAGCACAGTATGCTCTGATTGGTTGAGTGGACCAGTGTGTTGTAATTGGTCAACCACTTCAAGTGTGTTTCCGAAATGTCACGCCCTTTACCATAACCCCGAGTTTCAATACACTACTAATGGAAGTCAACCAGGGGTGTGTTTCCCGTACAGCGACGTGACTCGCTGCTTTACTACTATAGTATGATGTATTGATTGAAAAAATCAACTAGCTAGTCACGACTGTTTCCCAAAACCATTTTGTCGCAAAGTGGTCATTCAAATACGTTGGTTAATGATGTCACGCATTTGGTGGGCGTAATAACTTCTTTTAATGAATCTGTTTGTTATCAAAATAATGATAGATGTTTTGCTATGAATTACGAACATGGCATCTGAGGGCTATTTCTGATTTTTCTCAGTAATTTTGCTTTATTTCTAGATTATATCATAGGCTCGTTCTTACGTACTAGAGCACGTGACGCACATGTGCCCTCTTCCAAAACTGTGCTTTAAATCTCTTGACAAACTAAAAGACGTAAATTAGATTTGTTTGCATTCTAAAATAAAATATATAGATTGCACTGAATGTCAGCTTGCTTATTTGGCTTAAGATAAGGATTTATTCAGTCCCTATGTTATGCAAACAAGAATGCTTCAAATGGCGCGTTCACATCGGACGCGAATACAGCCGTCAGGCGAGAATGATTTCAATGTTAAGTCAATGCAAAGATGCGTTACACGCGTAAACAAATTCCTGCGGCGCGAATGAGGCGTAGAGCGCGGCGTACGTCAATACGCCTCATTCGTGAGTCAAGTTCGTGGCGCAAATTGAGTGTCTGACGCTTTAAGCGCGTTACGCGCGAATGATTTAGTTAGTGCTATTTGTGCATTCACGTGTTTGACGCGAATTCACGTCTGCCGCCCGAGATGAAAAATCTGAACTTTGGTGTCAATTTGCGCTGCGTTAACCAATCAGGAGCCTGCTGCTTGCTCAATAAATCATTTTGTAATATGACTAAATGCCTAGTGTGGTTCTAATGCACAACAAAGCAAATATGTTATCACTTAAAACTTTATTTCAATATACGAGACATGTTGAATGTTATTTATTCCATATCTAGATTATATGAAATATTATCATGATGTAAAGACAACCAACATACATGTGCATAAGTTCGTATCTTGGACGTGAGAGAGAAAAAAATCACAGGACGGGTTAATATTTTTGGAGGCTAATGACAGATTAGATGGATGAGGGCGGATGATCCTCGCTCCGATGCGGGACAACAGGTCATCAAACTGGCCGTGGGACATGCGGAAGTACCGCTGACAGCGGCCGTCATCCAACACAAATACGGCGATGATGATCCTCACGCTGCTGTTCTGCTCTTCCAGAGAAAATACAGAGCGGTGACTTCTCGATGAAGGCTTCGATCAACATAAAAAAGATGGCCGCCAAAAGGTTTCGATTCTGACGCGTGAAAAACAAACGTTTAAAGCGAAATTTACGCGCGTCAGAATCGAAACCTGTTGGCCATGTTTTTTATGTTGATCGAGCATTCATCAAGAGAGTCATCGCTCTGTATTTTCTCCGTTTCAGTTTCACTCTTGACGCGCAAATTAACAGAAAGCGGTCAAGCGTCAGAACTAGACACGGTAGCACGTGAATTCGACAGCGCTATTCGCGTCCGGTGTGAACACACAGTAATGCTTCTGCTTCTAATGCTCACACTATATATTTTATGTGTTGTTTAAACTACTTCCATGTTATGTTTCCGAACACTAAAATGCATGACATTTGGAGGGACATGTTTTCAAGGCGCAACCATGAAAAACTAATAAATCAAGGTGCGTACCTGTTGGTGTGGGAGTTGTTGTGCATGAACCAGGAGCGATTGTTGTCCACATACATAGCCCAGGCCTTATCGTCCTTCCCTAGCATCATGTCCTTCATCGTATTAATCCGTGCTACACCGAATGCGGGGTCGGGGTGGTTGTCATAGCAGATCCACACTAAGTTCCCAGTAATGCACACCCTTGGAGAAGGCAGCTGTCCCGAGCACAACGCGATCATCGTAACTGTTACACGTCACAGTCTGGTGTTCGTTGGACAGGACAATGTCTCTGTGAGCTGACGTAGGGTCAAAGGAGAACCATGCCACTGCAGAGGAAAGATAAAACCTAATTATAATAGTCAAAGTAATAAAAAATGCATATTTCACAGATAATCAGAGGTTTACCAATCAAAAAATCAAGCAAAATAGCATCTCACAGAGGTCGACTGGCAACTGATACCGTTACTGTATGACATATAATTAATGATGTTACTGAAACGGTGTAAAGTGTAGGTAACAGAACCAAATTTGTGACCCAACTACTTCTTTATGACGTAAAAGACTGGCTTTGACTGGTCCCTTTTGTGAGAGCCCAGTATTGTTTAGGACGGTTATTTTATGTGTGATATTAATATTGTGTGAAAAAAGAAAAATGCTTTCAGCATCTTTAGCAAAATTTAAAAGAGTGTAAGTATCGTCATCATAATTTGCTGATCATACACTCATCTACAGTATCTACTCATATTCACTCCTTCAGTAACTTCAGTAAGAGTTAAAAGGAATGAAATATTAAAGCTGATAAGCTCTCTTAGATGTGTTTCGGCAGCCGAATGCCTGTAGGGCAAATCTAGCATCAAATCCTTGCATGTTCTGTGTTAATTAAACATCTCCTCTAGGACCATTGGTTTATGCAAACACCTACTGTACTCAACTGGGGTTTTGTCTGAATTCTAATGGTCTTGGGCTAATTAAAATATGTACAACTAATTATGATAGTGTTTTTGAACAAATCAGTTGCGTGAATGATTCACTCATTCCCTCATAAAGGCCGTCAAAGAGTAACTGCGTTTCCATTACCCTTCAATTAGCGCAAATTGAAATTGCGAAATGAAAATATGCTCAATGAAAACACGTTAATTTCACAAAAACTCCCAATTATCGCAAAAAGTTTTACTGTTTTTAAATTCATAAAAGAAACAATAATTACAGGAATAGCCTACTGGACTCTAAACCTCAAAGAAATGCCACAACCAAGACCTCGGAGCAGAAATGAGGGAGAAACTCTGTGTCTTTCCCTGCCATTAATGCTTGGATAACACACCACGTCTCCTTCCATTAATAATAATAATGTAATAATGCTAGTGCGGTGCATGGCTGTGATATAGGTTACAAACCTACCAATGTATGTTGCCATGATTTTTGGAATAACTTATCGCGAGAGGAAAAAAAGACGTTTTAGTCGCATAACATCGGTTAATGGAAACGCCGTCATTCCGCAATATTTTTTTATCGACATTTAGAAAATATCGCAAAAGTTTTGCGCAAATCTGTAATGGAAACGCGCCTAGTGAGATGTCCCAGTGCTGTTGATATAAAATCAGCACTTTTTTGAAACACTACTCAGTCAAATGAATTCAAAGACCGAAACTAATTCAAAAACCAGTTGGAGTCTCTAAGTATCAGAAGTTAAAGTTAAAGTCTCTATGTCTACAGTTAGATGTTTGATCTCTGTGGATTAGCAAAAGAGTGATGAAAGGAGTTTCCCTAAGACACTCATTAAAGAGAGGCATCCACAGCAGGGATCCACAAGGAAACAGAATATATAATGCGGAAGCTGTGTGTTGTTTGTTATGTATGTTTCAGAAATAGAGAAGTTAAGAACTCTCAAAGACACTATTAAAGGTGAATGAAAGACGATGTGTGAAGTAAACGACTAAAACACCCACCATCAGAAGTCTTCAGAACAACAACCTTGCTGTACGATCCCACTCCAGCAGTGTTGTACGCTTTGACTCGAGACGTTGTACGAACTGTTGAAATGAAGGCCATCCACTGTACAGACTGTTTCTTTACCCACGTATACCTCCTGGAACATGGAGAGGAAACGAAGAAAAAAAGGCAGACAGGAAGTAAAGTTAAAAATGGAGAGCATCTGGAGAATCTTGCTTAAGAAGATAGAAGATGATGCTGCATGAATATAATGAATTATGAAATAAGCTGTAGATGTTTCAAAGAAGAAGATAATGTATGTTTTTGCAAGTATTGAAGCATAAACAAACCTAGAAAACAAAAAGGCATCATTCAATCCTACATAGGAAAAGAGGATGGATGGTTGGATGATAAAACTTAATTTGTTTCCACTTTTTAGTTACATTGCACCACTCTAGACCAATTAGTTTCATTAATTTGTGCCTTCCAGTAGCAGGAATGGACAGCCCTGTTGTAATTGCACAATAATTATGTGTTTTACTATTTGCAATTAGCATTTGTGGCTTCTAGTCCATTTCTGTTAGCTTTGAGGTCATAACTCTGATTAAATGTAATTGTGAATCATTCTGAACGTGTTTCAAACCAGCATCAACCATAATGGGAGGTGGGCAGCTAACAAGGAAGTTGAAGACCACAGCTGCTTGCGTGAGCTAACTGGTGTGAGGTTTATCTGCACAGCTCTTACTAGCTGACATCAGTTATACTCAACTCCCAAAACCTCACTTCTATCCAGGTCACAGCACCAATGTAACTGGTCTTACTCGCAGCTTCAACCAGCAAAGACTCTAAAGACCATAACTGCTAGCATTAGTTGTTAGTGTACCTCTTGAGGCCAGGGAAGGCAACGTCCTGAGTGGTTTTAATATTTCTGACACAATCCTGTCCACTTTTAGAGAACTTCCCAACTGGTTTATTAAAGGTTACCAATGATATTTTACTTTCTCTTGATTCTGGTTATTTTTGTATTTTAGTTCTGCTTGACTTAAGTGCAGCATTTGAGTATATTATGACATCCTTTTACATAGACTTGATCATGTAGCTGGGTTTCAGGGATCTATGCTGGAGTGGTTTGCATCTTACCTCAGGGATAGAACTTTTTCTGTTAACCTGGAGAAATGTTTCTCATCTCGTTCTCAAATCTCCTTTGGTGTTCCACAGGGCTCTATTTTAGGTCCTCTTCTTTTTGCTTTATATATGCTTC
This sequence comes from Hybognathus amarus, assembly GCA_030378365.1. Taxonomy (NCBI): domain Eukaryota; kingdom Metazoa; phylum Chordata; class Actinopteri; order Cypriniformes; family Leuciscidae; genus Hybognathus; species Hybognathus amarus. The sequence goes on along the minus strand of JAQIUQ010000261.1, from coordinate 409,103 downwards.
CACTTGGTTATATTATTCAGAAACACAACTTATCGTATCATTTCTATGCCGATGACACTCAGCTTTATCTTCCTGTTACAAAAATAACACCTGTTCTAATTTGTTTGCATGTCTTCAAGACATTAAATGCTGGATGGACTTACTACCATCTAAGCTTGGTACCAATTCAATTAGCAATCAGAGTACAAAACAACCAAGGGATTGTTGTTGTTTTTTTGAGTGTTGAATGATCTCATTGTGAAAATAAAATGTTGACCCCGTACCCGGTAAGGCCCGCCATTCCCGTCATCCAGCTCCAGCACGTAACCCTCGACAGGCAGGGCTTGGACTGTAGTTATCCTCCAGGCCAGAGTGGCGCTGTTATTCCGCATGCAGCATTTCTCCAACTGCAACAGTGGTGCAGGAGGCACTGTGGGGGTCTCCGCTAAAAGAGAGTACAAAGTACACTTTTAATCATCAAATATCATCCACCAAGGCATCAAAGTTTAAACAGGGGTAAATGTGGAGTGACATGCATGGGAGTAAGAACTTCCTGAAAGTCACTGGTGCCTCTAAAAAAACATACGGAGAACAAGGGGCTGTGGTTGGGGTGGGGTTGGGTTGAGTATTATAGGGGAACATTTTTAGCAACTCTGAAATACCTCCTGTGTTCTCCTCCTCTTTCTGGTCACCTGTATGCATTTGTTTCAATGATGCAGCCTCCTGACCATCTGAAAGATGATATCGGACAAAGCAGGGGTTGCATGTATGAATCTAGAGGTAAAACTGGGGGAATCATTTGCCTGGGAATGATGGAATTCAGGTTTGGATTGTGTAAAGAGCAGACCATGGTGAATTTGAATTTGCAAGATATATTGGTTTAATTGCCAATTTTGAAGTTTGTTTGCTAGTCCATGGATCCTAGAATCAAATTCTAAATGGAAAATAAGAATCTCATTGCAACAAATATATAAAACAATATATTATTAGCCTTAAAAAAGTGGTCACCAATGTTGGGGAATTGTTAGTTTTAAACTACTCATAAATAAGTACTTTCTCAAAATCTCAAAATCATTACTTCCAAAACATAACCTTATCATGTAACGTGCACTGCTTGTAATGTTATTCCCCCTAAACTGGTGACCACAAACAGCGAACGTTAAATCTCATTTAGATGTTGTGTCACATATTACCTTTATTCTGGGTGAAGTCCAGCTGGAGAATCGACTGCATCAGAGGGTCTGTGTTGACGGTCAAGGCAAATTCTGGGCAGACCTTTGGCTCCAATGCACCTTTTACCCACTGGTCCTGAGAGCCCTGAACACGCTTTATCAACGCATCTGAGATCTGGAAGAAAAGAACGAGAAAAGAAATGGTAATAATCAACTGTGATGTCTTAAGGCACCCACACACTACAAGATAACCGGGCTGATTTTGGGCCCAATTGTCCCCTTCCGACAATTCTAAGTAAAGTCCCAATTATATTGATGGTTCAACGGATTATTCTATCCGATTATTCTGTGGGTTGAGGTGTGTTAAGTGTGACTGAATGTACTCAGAAGAACATCAGGGCTGATAATTACTGTAATATCCAGCAATGCTGTTGTGTGGAGGGGAACCAGAGGATAAACATGCTATAGAGATTGTCATGTGAAACAAAACGATACCAAATCAGAAAGTGAGCTGAAGGAAGACAGAAGAATAACACAACTTTTCTGAAAATTTTCAGTAAAATGCAGTCTAATAACAATAATGTTATCGGCATTTCTTACACCAAGTTACGTTTGATGCGAGAGATTTTGCAAGATTTCTGGTGTCCACAGTCGGGACTCTGTTGGGTGTTTGTGAATGGAATTAGTGTGTGTTGTCAATCACATCGTGTCACTCCACACACTAGAGTAACACTAGAGGTAGAGGTCTCTCTTATTTTGAAATTTTGATAATATTTTAAAGGGGTGATAAACTGAGAAATCTAATTTTCCATTAGCCTTTGACATCTAAGAGGTCATCATATTATAAGAATATCATGTAAGTTTCAGAACTGAAAACGACCTTGTTAGTCCAATAAAAGCTTTTATTGACACCAGGCTCAAAAAAAAGACTCGTTTTACAAAGTGGGGAACTATGACGTCAAAGAGGATAAAGCACCACCCCCGCAGAAGAAGATCAACACCTACTTCAATACGGACGGTTTAGCCCCACCCACCGGTTCGCGCATTCACGCATAGCTAAATAACATAGATGCCTACCTCGTGATGACAAACCGGCTCAAGCTATCGAGCAATACAAAATATTGTGCAGTGCCTGATTGTGGAAGAAGACAGTCGCTGCATAAGCTTCCTCTGGATTCCAATAGGACTGCATGGATAAACTTTACTTTTAATGACGTTCCAGTTGATGAGGTAAAACATTGTCCGTCTGTTTGCTTCATTTCACTGAGGATTGTTTTGTTAACAATACTGGCGAGTAAGACTCGATTAAGAGTAAAGAACGGTGCTGTGCCGTCTATACTGGATCCCAAAGGAATTGTGCAATACACGGACTCTGGGTCGAACATGTATGGGCGAATCATTCGGTTGCCATTTTACAATATTGGACGTTTTCAAAACAATTTCCCCCAAGTGCATCGACGAGTGAGTTGAAACTCATTATAATATGCAAAACTGTTATCCACTCACAGCAGTGGGCGTTTACTTCCAAGTCTTCAGTGCGAGACGCCCATAAAAACCGAGCATTTTTCAGCTAGGCTCAACACTAGGGTAGAAAATAGCCCATTACTTATTCATTTAGATGTTTTTGAATGCAAAAAAAAAACAAAAAAAAAAAAAATGAACATAATAAGTTGACCTCAGACAACAATATAATAAAATTTAAAAAGTCAGTTCATGACCCCTTTAAAAATCTTTTAGTGTGGACCAGCATTTTGAAAATTGTCACCATTCAGTTCAGTTTAGTTTCGTTTTCATGGACTTTCAGTTTGTTCTTCTTTGTTCAGATATCCTACCACTCGTTAGTTTCTATGGTTACTGTCATGTTGTATCCTGAGTTCCCTGTCTTTAGAATCTGCCATAAAACCAAGAAGAAGAAGAAGAAGAAATCCCTGTCTGGTCACGTTACACCTACATGTGTGTGTATTTGCCCTTGCCTGTTTGGATCAATACCTTTTGGATTATATTTAGTAAACTTCGTGTTGGAATCTTGTTCTTCTGTGTTCTCATCTTCCTGACTGTATATTCTCATTAAAATAATATATATATATATATATATATATATATATATATATATATATATATATATATATATATATATATATATATATATATATATATATATATATATATATATATATATATATATAATTGTATTATATTGTTTGTAATATTTTTTATTATAATAATTGAATAATTCTTTTTTAAATATATTGTTAATTAAAATGATCACAATAAACAATCATTTCGTATATATTACAGTATAATATATTTAGTCCATCAAATGTTTCAGGGATTCACTCTTCTTTGTATTTTGGGATCAAGACAAACCAATATACAGTATTGTCTGCTAACTGTATCTCTCTTTATGCTGGACAGGCATCTCTAACTCACATTACATGCTTTGTGAAGGCACTCAAACAAACATAACAATTGATACTTCATCAAAAATTCAGTAAAGAGGCAGCATTGCACCTTTGGAGCAGTCTGGCAAGGAAATATTAATTATTGAAAGAGTTTAATTGCTGAGGGCCAGTCTAAACAGCAGGCAAACGCTTTCAGAAGAAACCATCGGATACCTATGAAATCTTGCTTCCGCTATGGAATAATTTTTTTTTTTTTTTAGTTTATAACTCACAATCTGAAAAAAAATTACAAGTTTACATCTTACATTGTATTGAGTTTCATTCAACCTTTGGAATTAGCATAGACAGAAATTAGGTATGGTACAAGTACTTCTGTCACAATGACAATTTTACATAAACTCATGGCTTATAATTCGATTATAATGAGATTTAAACAATATCGAGATTAAACTTTACCTCATGTAAACAATATTTCAATCAAATGTATGCAATTAAGCTTACTATCATTGTAACCAGAGCCGAAAATGTACATTTGCCAAGCGCCAAATGCGACTAAAAATAAGTGTTGGCGAGTATATTAAACGGTGTCATTCAACAGTTGGCCGATAACATTTTTATGAATTCTAACAATGCAAGGTTGTGAGAACATGAACATGCTGTTTGCACGCTGTGTGGGAAGTTTAAATGGTACCGCTTCCTTTTACAGTACAGTACTTACAGTGTACTTACAGTGTACTTACCTAGAAAGTACTGGCTAATATAAGGTAAGTACATGGAACAGGGGTAGGTTTAGGGTTAGTACTAGTTATTACCCAGTAATTGTAGTTACTAAAATAAGTACATAGTATTTACATGGGTAACTGGACTGTAAAAGGAAGCGTTACCGTTTAAACATCCGAAGCGTGTGCCCAGAAATCCGCGTCTCACGTTACTGAAAGGAGCTCTCTTTCAAATCTTCTTGCGTTTGAATGGACATATTCACAGAAAATTGTCAAAAATGCCAGTCTCGGTGAGTATAGTAAACGCAGTTATGGCTTGAACGTAAACAGTTGAGAAAGGCAATGCATGTGTATCAGTATATTAGACCTGTGTATGCGCTCTTAAAGTGACAGCAGCCTAATATCCCTGCTGCTGTCTGTGTTTTTAATGTTATTCAAACAAAAAAGGACAAAAAAATCAATCACTGCACTAGAATACATAACTTTTCAAACTTTAATAAGGATTAATCAACGTTTAATTTATACAGTGAAGACTTTCCAGTGTTATTAGGGCCTAACCCTAACCCATGGTGAGATGACCGTATTGGAATTGCTCCATCAATGTCTCAAGCTGAAAACAACCTTTACTTGTCATTAATAATGTTATAAATTTATATTACTTAGGCTAGTAGTTTTAGGTGTGGTATTGAAATTGGAATAGAGGATTGTGAATTTTCACTGGTATCTGGTGTCATAATGTCATTGCTGTTTTTGTACAAAACAAATTTAATGGCAGTTTCATTGGCAGGTGTGGCAAAAAGTTTTAGTCCCTGGTTGTAACCATAATCGTAGTAATATATGGGGTGTATTCCAACCCTGAATCACAATAAACATGCATGTAAACGCTTTAATCGCACATGCAGATTCATAAACATAGCGGTAAAGTGTTAACAACATTGTGCAACATGAATATAATGCAGTATAATGATGGTTGAAAACATTGAAATTAATTTTAGTGTGTCAATGCAAAAACCCAAAACGAAAATTCCATTGAAATGTGTTTTCCATTTGATGTAAGTAGATTAAAACTGGCCAGTCACACCTACTGTATGTTAGGCCTCGTTTACACTGCAGGTCTTGATGCCCAATTCTGATTTGTTGCCTATATCCGATTTTTTTAACTGTCTGTTTACACGTTCTTTAAATTGTGACCCATATCCGATTCATGTGTTTACACTTGCCATATAGGCTACTATCTGAAACATATCGCGCATGCTTAAAGGGTTAAATTATCTTGCACAGATGGACGAACACGAAATATGCTTCATGCTCTGCCATATGCAAAGTTGCAAAACACCACTTTTGAAATAAAAAAACAATGTCTATAAAACTTGTTAAAACTCCACAAATCACACGCGTATCGGTGAGAACACTTCGTTAAAACAGCATACATACCCGAACTTGACTGCACTTCACATTTTTGACATTATTGATAATACTGCTTTCATTCATACTGCAACGGACCGATCTACGGGACATAACGTGGCTTGCTGTTCTAAGACAGTGATATTAAAAGACCAAATTCAGTACACATCATATTAATAAACCATACTATGTATAAAAAAATAAGATGAGTCCAGAAATAGTAACGCAACGCGTATTATTAACACATTAAGCATTTTCTTCCCATAGAAACCGTCATAAGAAAACGCTTATGACGTGGCTCTACTGTACTAAGACAGTGATATTAAAAGACCAAATTCAGTACACATCATATTAATAAACCACACTATGTATAAAAAAATAAGATGAGGCCATAATATCAACGCAACGCGACTTAATAACACGTTAAGCATTTTCTTCCCATAACCGTCATAAGAAAACGCTTGACGTGTGTCTTGGGCTGTTCACTGTTATATGATAAAGAGCCTGCACAGAGACAGCAAATAGAAATGAACACAAAAAAACTGCATAGCCTGTACTTAGACAACACTGACAGTGGAGTTGCGCTCAGGAGTAGAGCAGCTGCGGACGATTTTCTTTTTTTTTTTTTTTTTTTTTGAGCGGCTGTAGATTAATTCTTTCTATGCACACGCAATATAATGTCACACTCTGCGCGTATGTTTTAAAAATATAATTGAGCATGTTAATAGTCCTAGCACGTTTTAAATAGCCCACTTAAAGTGTTTATTACAAATAAATTACTAAATGCTTAAAATAAATGTAAATGAACAATTTTTGGCACATTTACAATCCTGTGGAAACACCTCCCGTGCCCCTGTCCATATTCCTCTCCTCTGACAGAACGTTTCGTCAGCCATCCGTCCCTTTGCAGAAGCGCGTCGGGGGTTTCTCTCGTCATTAAACCGGCGGAGACGTCGCCTAATGCCTTAGAAAATCCGATCTGCCTGTTTACATGACAGTCGCATTGGCACATATCGGATTTATATCTGATTTATTTCCACATATGAACGAGGCCTGAAACCGATCTCGAAATATCCGAATGCATGCGTTTTTTTCCTGTTTACACTGTCATAGAACACATCCAATCTGTGTCACATATGAGCAAAAAATCGGAATTGGGTCACATTTCACTGACAGTGTAAACGGGGCCTTAGTTTGAGATCTTTGACCTTTGACTTTGTGTTTCAGCTTTTTCTGTACCTGTAGGAATCCACTGGGATCGTTCTCTTTGATAACCTCCAGACAGAATTCCATCATTCCCGTGGTCTGCCGGAGCTTCATGGTGCAGTGAGTTATCTGATCCTTTACAGTCTGAAACAGAAAGGTTGTGGTTAAATTATCATCAAACACATTCAATCTGAGCAGCAGACGTTCAATCAAAGACAAACTCATAGTGGTGAGTGTCACATCAGATAGATGCTTCAAAGATATATGGAATCACACAAACTCACACACAGTACATCTACTAGACAAGTTAGTCATAAAACAAAATTATTCAATATTAAGTCATCAGTTACACAAAAAATTTGATTGGTCTATTGGTAAATTTGAATCTGAAAACAAAAACTGACTAGCCTTGACAAATTGCTAGCTGGACACACTAGTTCTTAAGACATACTGTAGTCTTAAGAGGCTGTTTACGCAACTGGTCCAAGATTTGTATGGTTGTCAAAGATCTTCAGTCTCAGCCAAGCAAGGAAATGTTCTGGGTTCAATACAAGTTAAACTCAATAGATTATCACAGAAAATGCACTTTTAATGGAGCAAGGCATTGCACTAAAATAAACATTAGAGAAGGCATCTTAATACGGACACAATACAGACATATGTTAATATGAGAGTGTGATAACACAAAATCTTAGACTAAATTATAATATCTGTATATACACTATAAAAAAGTGTGTGTGTGTGTGTGTGTGTGTGTGGTACAGTATAAAAGCTATAAGCTATACATTCCTCAAAATATATATTTGTTTGGTTCATAGAATAGAGACATTCAGGTTTGGAACGACATAAGGGGTAAATGATAACAGAAGTTTAAATTTTAACTATCCATAAGGCCATGCATGTAAATATAGTCATCTATTGAAATTATGAAATAATAAGCTATGATGAATAATACTGCATGTACAGGATTATATTAATATTTGTTTTGAAATACAAAGAACTCGAAATGTTTGATTTCATTTATCAAACATTCATTTAATCATCCATATTTAATTGTCCAGATAATCTGATCAAATCACTCTTTAAATCACTCTTTATTAATATTACATAAATTAATGCATAATTATGTAATTAGTCAAGCGTTCTCTGGAATGAGACGACTGGCTGTATAATTATAACTGACATAACCAGTATTAACACTTCAAGGTATAAATAACTGAATTATACATTATTACATTAAAAATACATTAATAATGGTTAAAGACATTGTTAATGTGAGGTTGTGAATACGGAAATAAGAAGAAAAATAGATGCCCTTTATTTTTATTCTCTCTTTTTTGTCTGCCAGCCTGCCAGATTAAAATCACAGAGTAAGCCTTCTGTCTCTAATCTGTATCAAATGAACTGATGTTTAATGTGAGAAGAGCGATGGTTGTACCCGGGTAAACTAAATTCTTCTGCATTCTTGTCTAACCAGAGTTAATTTCAGTGCTCTTAAAGCACAATATAATCTTGCATCTCTGTAATCTATAGAGCAATGTATGGATTAACATACTGTAACAACCACAAATAACTTGTGCAGTTTTCCTTTCCACACCCCCACCCCCTTCATCCTCTGTTCATTGTGGTGAAAGAGGGCATGCGTAAAGCTCGGTTGTCAGACTACTGGTGTGGAAGAAAAGAAGTAGAGTAGAAAATGCCGTCTCCTGTCGCTATAAACTCAAGAACACTTCATCTGATTAACTTCACACAGTGGGAATATGGAGGAACAAAAAACATCTATCAATAAGATAATTAGTGAAAGAATTGTGGATATGGTCCACAATAAAACTAGAACTGATGGAAATTGCACCAGAACCATCATGCTAATTTAAGCATTGCCTAGCAGAGTGCTTGTGACTTCTCAAAAAAAATAAAATAAACTAAAATAAACTAAAAAATAAATGTAAATTTTATATATATATACATATTTATATATATATATATATATATATATATATATATATATATATATATATATATACAGTATATATATTATGAAAATACTAATAATTTAAAAGCATTCAGATATGCAACTAGTTCTGCCCTGGCAGATTTGTCTGTGTTGTCTTTGTTTCACGTTTCTATGTTCCCTTTTCGAGGGAACTCGCGCTGCGTCGAGATCGACACACTGGGAAACGCCTCCAACATGATGCGTCTGAAGCCTGTATGGAACCAGTCCAATCGTGATTGGTGTTGCCGTCATTACGTCGCTTGTGACGTTGCATGTGATGGTGATTGGAATTGCGGAAGCTATAAAAGGACATCAGATCACAACAGCATCAGCTTTCTGGTCTTCAGCAAGCATTCTGTGTGAAACTGTCTTATTTGGTGTTGTCTATCTGAAATCACAATAGAGGTGTCAAGATCGTGAAGTAAACTGATCTCGTTACGATTATTGAGCCCCAATATTTATTAATATTTATCCACTGTCGAAAGAGAGCGGTTATGGGGTGATGCCGAGGGTGTAAGAAACTCTAGCTTCATATCTTTCAACTGACGCTGTATTATCCCCGAGAGCTCCGGTGTTCCTCTTTAAGCCATGCCATTATACATCGGCCTTGGTGGGGAAGGCATATATGGTGGCAGATCGGGGTTATTGCAGGAATACCAGGCCGACCTCCTCAAAGAGGTGGACGACAGAAGGAGGTCACCCTCGACGATATTACTGAACTTCGCCGAGTGGTTGACTTGTCTCTCCGTGCTACTAAGGAGACGGCCCAGGCCAACGGCCGCTCTAGAACAGCATTAATAGCTATGGAGAGACACCTGTGGCTGAACCTGTTGGGCATTGGGGAAGACAAGGCCTTTCTCCTCAATGTCCTGCTTTCGCCTTCTGGCCTCTTCGGCAACTAATACTGTCGTAAAAACTTTCAGGAGGCAAAGCGACAGTCAGCTGCATTTAAACAGCTAATCCCCCACCGTTGTTCCAAATTTCGTGGGTCTGCTGCCAGGGAGCAGTCATACAAGGTGGCCGCCAGCTCCTTGCACCTGCAGCAGCAGAACTGCTCCAGTTCACCAAAGTCGCTCAAAGCTCAAAAGCCAAGGCCAGACCTGAGAGACTGGTGCTCCAAGTAATGTATTTAGACACCTGAAAAGGTTTTAATCTTAAATATCTAAAGCTCTTAAAGGTTAAAGGTCTTAAATATATCTCAATGGGTCGCACGCTTGTCAGCCCTGAGCATGGTTGGGGTAATGGAACAAATGGAGTAAAGTTCAGTTCCTCTTAGGAAAGGAAACCATAGAGCAGGTTCTTCATAGTTCCCAAAAAGTATGGGGGGTTACTTCCTATAATAGATCTCAGGGTGCTGAATCGGTCTCTGAGGTGGTTAAGATTCAAAATGCTAACCATACCTATTATCGCTGAGTCAGATCAGGTCCAAGGACTGATTTGTCACGATAGATCTAAAAGATGCGTATTTCCACATATCCATCTGCTCCATCACAGGAAGTTTCGGAGGTTCACTATTTGGCCAAGAATTGTCCCCTCACACCTTCACGAAATGCATGAATGCTGCTCTAGCTCCACTGAGAATTCAGGGCATTCATATTCTCAGTTACATAAAATCTGGCTCATTCTGGCACAGTCAGTGAGAGACAGTCATTGTTGTTCTTAGCCATATAAGGTGCTTGGGGTTGAGACTCAATGTCAAGGAAAGTTCACTAATTCCTCTTCAGAGAACGACATTCCTGGTTGTAGAGTGCGGATTCAGTCAAGATGCGAGCACAGTTGTCTCCTGCTCATATAAACACCATCCTGACCACAATCACAAGTGTCAAGTAGGGCCAGCCCATCATGGTCAAACATTTTCAAAGGGTTCTGGGTCTTCTGGCAGCAGCGTCCAACATCATACCTTTTGGACTGCTGTATATATGCACCCTGCAGTGGTGGCTCAGGACTAGAGGGTTTTCCCCAAGGGGGAATCCATTTCACATGATCAAAGTAATGCACGGATGCCTTTGTTCTTTGGTCATGTGAAATAAATCATGATTCCTGTCCCAAGGCCCTGTGTTGGGAGCACCGTGTCAAAGAAACATTGTAACCACAGATGTATGGAGGAGTGGTCATGGAGAGCCGCTATACCAGGGCTCGGCTCCATGGAAGGACCACCATCTCTCATGGCACATCAATTGCCTGGAGATGTTGGCAGTATTTCTGGGTCTCAGACATTTCCTTCCGGAACTCAGAGGCCATCATGTTCTAGTACCAACAGAAAATACATTGGTGGTCTCATATATAAATCGACAGGGGGCACACCAGGCTCTTCTGTGATCCCAGGGCAAACTACTCTCAATCAGAGCAATGTTTATTCCCGGGGACAAAAATGTGGGGGCAGACATCCTGTCGAGGCAGGGGCTGAGGCCCGGGGAATGGAGACTCCACCCAAAGACGGTGGAGTTGATATGGAGGAAGTTCAGGTCAGGCAAAAGTGGATCTGTTCGCCTCCCACGAGAACACACACTGTCCGCTCTGCTTTTCCCTCACACATCCAGCTCCCCTGAGACTGGATACCATGGTGCAAGGTGCCTGTATGCATTTCCCCTGATCACTCTGCTCCCAGGGGTTCTCAGAGAGGGTCTGGCGGCACGGGATCAGCTTGATCCTAGTAGCCCCAAACTGGCCAGCTCGATTATAGTTTTCAGACATACTAGCTCTCCTAGCAGGCCCTCCATGGCAAATCAGGAAGGACCTTCTGTTTAAGGGCAGGGGCACAATATATCACAGCCTTCAGATTCACTTCGCTGGCGTACTCTCACCGTCTACACTTAAGGTCTATGTGGATGCCACAGCTGCCTTCCACAAGCCTCTAGGGGTGGGCACTTTGGGGAGACACCCACTTATAGTATATTTCCTTCATGGAGCTAGGAGGATGAGGCTTGTCATCTAGACTAAGGTCCCCATGTGAGACCTGGCAGTGGTTCTTGAAGGGTTCTCCCTGGCACCCTTCGAACCTTTGGACGAGATGTCCGAGAAATATGTAACCCTGAAGGCAGCCTTCTTGCTAGCTATCATGTCCCTAAAAAGACTTGAAGACCTGCAGGCGCTATCTGTTGCTCCCTCTTGTTCGTTTTCGCTCCTGGCAGAGTGAGAGCCATTCACCACCCTAGATGGTGAGTGCCCAAGGCACCTATGTGGCACTGTCTGTAATATTGCAGGCATTACATCCTTCACTGTGTGTCAGCTGATCAAGCTAAGCTACATCTATCATGCCCAGTCCAAGCACTGGACGCCTATGTACATGGGTCCTCTGGCTGGAGCAAGACAGACCAAGCTTGTGTGTTTTGGGTCACCTAAGATGGGTTCCCCTGTCTCTAAACAAACTATTAGCAGATGATAGTAGAAGCCGTTTCTTCACCTTACAAGGCACACAATTTGCCTTCGCCTCTCCTGATAAGACCTCACTTAACTAGAGGAGTGGCATCCTTTAAAGCCCTGCTAGCAGGGGTCTCTGGTTGGTTGGGGACTTAGGTTGGTTTATTTCATATTACGCCCAAAACACATCCATTACTCATTACTTATTACATACATTAAGAGAATAGGAACAACCGTTTTAGACCATGTGCCGGACATGCCGACGATTTACCATCGTTAAACTAGCAAAAGTGAATTTCGGACACATCCTAAGTAAACCATGTGCTTAGATCTTTAAAAAAGGGTCCTCAATCTGCTTTCCGTAAGATCTGGACACTAAGTGTATTACAGAAACGGTCTCCCTCCATCCCATCTGTGTGGTGAGGCAGCAGGCTATATTATCATGTGGCCGATTGAGGAAAGAATTTTGCTGCAGCAAAATTTAAAGTAGTTAAAGTTGAACTTTTTAATGGTTTTAAGATGATACTAAAATTACCTAAAATTATCACTACAACCACTAAAAAAGTTTAACGCCCAAGTTTAGGTTTGTGGGCCCTTGTCAAAAGGTGTTTAGAATAAGGAATGAGTCACAAGAGATGTGCTTGTGTTGTGTGTGTGTGTGTGTGTGTGTGTGTGTGTGTGTGTGTGTGTGTGTGTGTGTGTGTGTGTGTGTTGTGTGTGTGTGTTGTGTTGTGTGCTGACCTACCTTCAGTTTGCTCTCTTTCTCCTTTGTGACCTTGGTGAGCAGTTTGGCCTTCTGCCGAGTGAGCGCTTCAATCAGAGAGTCACACTGAGCGACCAGACATGCCTCAAACTCAACCCCGTTCTCCTGTTACACACACATACACACACACACACACATATGTTTTGTGGGAACTTTCCATTGTATCTTCCATTATACTGTACAAACTGTGTGCTCTATCCCCTAACCCTACACTCAAAAAAAAAAAAAAAAATATACGGTATATATATATATATATATATATGAATAGATCTCGCGAGACTAAAACATGACTAGATTTCCTGTTGAGTGAAAAGCTGTCTCGCGATATCATGACGCCATGACTGAGCGTGAGGGTGAGATTACAATAGAATATTCCACCGCTACTGTACACTCACATTTGCCTAAACTATTGTTTTGCTGTTTTTATAATAAATAATAACCATTATAAACTAATGTAAAAGTCTGCTCTGCTCATTCATTATGAGTTGCCGTTGCATCAGTGCAGCACGAATCACAGATCACTGATCACGTGATGATGGTGGAGGATTCGTTGCACTATGGAAAGCTACATGGCTCACAATTAGCTACTTTCCAACCGCGTTATTGTTAAAAAAGCGCCGTGAAAAACGCCGTTTGGGCGGCCAGGACTCCGCTTTTTACGTCGTCAAATAACGAAATGCTGTAAAAAGCGCAGTGGAATTGTGTAAACTACGCCGTATTCTTCGTCGTTCCGAAGGCGGCAAAGAAAACGCCACTTTTTACGGGACATAGTATCCCCAATGACGCGTATCATAACGCGTTACAAGATGCGTAGTGTTAAATGATAATGATCTTCAACCTGTCTTTTCCAAAGCCAATCAATTTGAACTGTTATCACCCAATCAGTAAAGAACAAGAACAGACCACATTAATCCAACACAGCACAGGGATGAGCTTCCATGCCTCAGCTCAACTCAATATTTAATATTCAATTATTTTCAAAATAACGAGAGATTATGTGGAAATAATATTAGTTTACAATAATAATAATTTGATATTGTGTTGATCTCCTGCTAACTGGCTAACTCACGTTATTACTGTCTTACTGAAATACTTCTAATACTTCTACTGCTAATCAGTTGTGGGTCCCTATTACCTAAAAGTCGTTCTCACTACTTTAAAGACTAAGTATGCAATTTACACAATTATAAACATTGTTTTAAATGATATGCACTCGTTTGTAGACAGTCATGTTATTTCATTGCTTTGAATAAACAACTGAATGTGGTGCATTCATATTTTGCTCATATTTGCCTCAGGAGACAAGCTGAAATCTTTTCCCCCAAACTGAAATTATGTCTTTTAAATTTGAATATAAATCTATAATAATAAGTATAATATTCAAATTCAGTTTTTCAGCAATTTTGACAGCCCCACAGTGAGTATGTCAGAAATGGAACAAGGCTTCAGGAAACAGATACAGATACTATTCAATGGTGTAGCTACGGCATCCACCAGAAGAGAACTGGACCACGCAAACAACCAATGGTGTAAGTTTGGTCCTGGAGTTTGTGCTAGCAATGAAAAACAGAGTGAGTATTAGGATCTTTTGCTATTCTGTTTTGTACCCCTTGTGCCACAGAAATGTCACACTTCAGCTTTAAAGTTCATCTTGTTAAACTGGCAAAGATCAGTTTGAGATGGTCTGTGGTGTAGGAGATACGAACTGAACTAATCGTTCATTCACTTTGAGTATGGATGTGACTCAGATGTGAGACATACACCACACACTAACAGGACTGATGGGACTGAATCATTTCATCTTCTACACAAAAATGATGAAGAGAAGATGTTTGATAAGAGTATGACTGGTGTCTGACTGGTACATTTTAAAATAAGAGGTCAGACTTGAAACCAGACTAATATGGTCCTTCAGCAGGACTTGTCTCTGTGTGTGCCTGTATGTCACATTACATTGAAAATCTCTGAACACTCAGAGCACTTTAATCTACCTACAGAGGCTTTCAAAGACTCTCTCTCTCGTGCTCATGCGTGGGCGTGGGCATTTGCTGAGTGAGTGCAGAATGTGAATCAGAGCGTGATTGTGGAGTCTTTTCTTCATTTTTAAAGGTCTGTTTACTTAAGTGTTATTTTTCTCACTGTTTTTACCATGTCTCGTCACAAAGCACTGGGGATATTTTGGTGAGAGAAGGGGAAGTTGGTGATTGCCGGCTAGACGTTCGTTCGGCGTTGAGAATGAACGTTGCTGTGGTGTTATTTTTAGACAAAATTGAAAAAGTGAACGTGACGGTTAGAAAACAGGATAGTCCTCAATAGGGTTGGGTACCGAAACTCAGTGCCAATAAGGAACCGGTTCTAACAAAAACGGTAGAAACCAGACCGAATAAGAATGAAAATTTCGGTGCCTGATTTCGGTGCCTGAGTCTGTGGCATGAGACGCACACATGCAGTCTCTCGCTCTCTCCGACGTGCATGCACTTTACAGTTTATTGAAGCACAGTCTGATCTGTCTCGCATGCACGCTCTTGCTCACTCGCTCTAGATTCCGGGAGATTTTAACTAATTTGCGGTGGGGTGGGAGAAAAAAATCGATCCAACGATGCATCGCGATTCTCTCTCAAACGATTCTGGATCGATTCTGAGAATTTCAGAATCGATTCTGAGTTTAGTTTTTAACCAGATGTGCTATGACACTGAGTTTGCTTTAGAAACATGTATTCTGCTTGCTTTCAATTCCTCACATATACCTACACACACCACACGAACCTTCTGTAAAACAATCTTTCATAAAATTATGAAAAGATTGAAGCGAATCACGAGGACATTCACAGGCTTCATTGCACGCGCTGTGTGAGAGAGCGCGCACTTTCTTTGATGTTACACTTGAAGTGTGCTGTCTCGCCCGTCGGTATATTTTCCTTACGAATGCTCTACGAAGTCATCATTGATGTGGTTTGGAATGCAGTGGACTTATATATTTAAAATATGAACCTCACTATAACGGAAGACTGCTTTCAATTTCAAATCCTCACGCGCGCTTTGTTTGTGTAGACTGCTCGCGCAGCGCAGTCTCATCCCAATTCATCATATAACTGACGTTTTGGGACGTCTTTTGACCATTCGTCAATATACGACTTTTCAGGGCCCCCTTAAACGTCGGTAGATGACGTTATGGGATCCTGAACTCTACCCAGACCTAAACCTAACCCTAAACCCAACTCGTCACCTAACTGACGTTAAAGGTAAAGCGTCAGTTGTATGACGACCCGGGATCGTCATTCTACCGACATTTAAGGGGGCCCTAAAAAGTCATATATTGACGAATGGTCAAAAGACGTCCCAAAACGTCAGTTATATGACGAATTGGGATGAGACTGCGTTAGCTCGCGCATGCAGTTGTGCGTCTCCGTGGTTTAATGTACTTGTGCAAAATTAACGTAAACACAGCCAGTTATGTCTTAAGGGATTAAGCGGACAGGACAAACCACATTACTTCTTATATTTCAAAAGAGAGGCGTGCATGAATGCAGCTTAATAGATTTCCCGCAGCAGTCTATGTTGTCATAGTAAAAAAATTACAGTAGGCTAAAAATGAAGAAAATTCACTCACAGTTCTTGAATGGAAAACGTTCAGATAATCTATAGGCTACTGAAAGCACTTTTTGTTTGTTGTTTGTTATATGTTTCTATGCTCCTCTTTATTATTTGCTACTTGCATGTATGTTTTGAAGCTAAATTAGTTTAAAATTCTTAACATACAACTGTTTTAGTTATTTAGTAGAAAATTTGTAATTATTAAAAAAAGTAGGCCTACTTAATAATATAAACTAATGAATTAATAAGGGGGGTGAAGTAAAGAATCGTTCTGGAATCGGATCGTGACTCCCAGAATCGGAATTCGGATCGTGAGGTGACCAAATATTCCCACCCCTAATTTGCGGTCATCCTGGAGCCGTTATCAATATGCGGGAGACTCCCGGGACATCTGCTGATAGCGAGGTTTGGCTGCATTTCACGTGTAAAATTACACGTCAGAACGATTGTCTGAAGCCCATATAGAATCACGATTTCCGCTGCCTTGATGTTATTTTATACTTGATCATCATATTATATTAGTGCGCGCATCATCTGCTCCTCCGATTTTTCTGCGGAAAAAGGAAGCTTGTCAGCAGCGCGAGGAGTTTGGCAGCGAACACAGCGTCTCGTTCCCTATTTAGAGAACATGGGTTACACAGAGACGTTCTCTTTCATATGTTTACTCAAAGCTGTGTAGCTAAGACACAGTGGGAACAAAATATCAAACTGGCTAAGAGCTTAACTAGTAAATGACCAGATAACTTACATGACTAGTTCAAGCAGACAAAACATGGGAACCAGTAGCCATGTCAATATTAGATTACCCTGGCAGTAATCACTATTAATCTCCAGTATAATTACATTGTTTGATACAATATTATTTCATTTGATATATGTAAATGTGAACTTTTATTTTATATTGGTTTATTTATTATTACCATATGTTACTTTTATTTATATTGTAAGTTAATATTGTGTCCAGTTTGGCCCTGTAAATAAAGGGGTATTATTTTTTGACAAAGTGTGTGTGGTTTTGTTTTATCGTTCCAAGTATCGTTTCAAGAACCGTTTAAAAAATACAGAGTAGAAAATGGTATTGGATAAAACCCAACCAGATACCCAAGTCTAGTCCTCAATGATAGGTTAATCAAGCGAGAAAGGTTTTGCTTTCCAATGTGCCTCCATTTATGAGTGAATTTAAAAAAGTGATA
The DNA here is from genome assembly GCA_030378365.1 of Hybognathus amarus. Classification (NCBI taxonomy): domain Eukaryota; kingdom Metazoa; phylum Chordata; class Actinopteri; order Cypriniformes; family Leuciscidae; genus Hybognathus; species Hybognathus amarus. Next base: position 391,318 of record JAQIUQ010000261.1, on the reverse strand, counting down.
ATTCAAAGTGAATTATCTCGATATGGACAGTTTGTCGGCGATTAAGAAAATCGGACGTCTCCGAAAAACGGACATGTATGTATGATTTTGAGGAGTGATATTGATGAACTGAATATTGCTTTTAAATTCAAAGTTAATCGCTTTGATTGTGTAATTTTTGCAACAACGGAGAGCTTGAAATGCTTTCGATGCGGGAAAATGGGGAATTGGTACTCGCTTGTCCAGACAAAAACGTGTCAATTAGTACCATAGAAGACGAAAGTCAGTCATGATGAAGGTCAGAATGTGGAAAAAGAAAGCGAAGTTGGTGAGTTTTCGGATTTAAATGTGGGCAATGAAGAACTAGGAAGTAGTGGAGTGAAGAAAAGTCCAAAAAAAAATATCAGACAATGGACATTGAGCAACAAGACCAGAAAATAGTCTCGATTCATTGTGCCTGTAAAATTTTCGTTTGTGCTGCGTTGGGTTTTAAAATATGACTATTTTGGGTGAATTTGGATCTTATGGGGACCTCACAATAACCTAAAATATTCTTTTAATATCTAAAAAACCAAAGCAGCACAAACAAAACTTTTTTACAGCACAACGGAGCACAAACAAACTCGTTCATCAAAATGAATCGAAACTTTTTTTGAGTCATTTGGTTCATTCAACGAACGAAATGAATGTATTGACTTGGAAAAAGATTTGTTTATTTTGATGAACGAGTTCGAACAGTAGAGTCACAAACGTGCATCACAGAACAGAGCAAGACGACCATTTGAGCTTATAAATCTTACTTAGTTTTTTTGTTTTTAAATGAGCGATCGTTTCGCTTGATAAGACCCTTATTCATCATCTGGAATCGTTTAAAGCCATTTGAACATTTTGCACTAAAACTTTCTTTTGAACTTTGATCTGTTTGGTTACTAGTAAAGTGCATTATATGGAGAAAAATCCTTAATTTCTTTTCAACTGAAGAAAGAATGACATGGACATCTTGGATGACATGGGGGTGAGTAAATTATCAGCAAAAGTTTTTTTAAGGGAACTACTCCTTTAAAGTGCTTTATGAAAATATTGAAATATAATGTATAAAATATATAAAATACAAAGGGGGATTAGAAAAGGATGCGTCTTGTCAGGAATGCTTTCCTCAATAGCAATAGGACCCATGCTAAATAAAATTAGTACTAGATGGTTTTACATAATGAAAGTACCTTTCCACCTAAAGATGATGCAGATGATGTTTTAGTTTTAACCAGTGGACAGGATGATATTGACAAGCTGGTTGAAATTGTTAACATTTATGCAAAAATCTCATCTGCAAAAGTAAACTGGGCCAAATGTTCAGAATATAAGTGTTGGAAAATGGAATGAAGGAGAAATGTTATTACCAGGTGAAATGGTTTGGTCACAAAGAGGTCTGAAATATCTTGGAATATTTTTGGGTGATGAAATGATAATGAAAAGAAACTGGGAAAATATTCTTGAAAATGTAGCAGGAAGATTTAAAAGGTGGAAATGGCTTTTACCTAAAATGTCCTTTAGGGGATAGCATTGATTATTCATAATTTAGTAGCCTCCTCATTATGGCACAGATTCACAGTTTTAGAGCCTCCTGAGGGGGTTCTTGGAAAAATACAGGTCAAGATGATCAGCTTCTTTTGGGATAGATTACATTGGTTACCACAGAATGTTCTGTATCTTCCAAAAGAAGAAGGTGGTCAAGTGGTTGTTGACCTTATAAGCAGGAAAGTAGCCTTTAGGCTATGATTTGTTCAAAAGTTGTTATTTCATGGTTTTGACCGGCCTGTTGCCTTTTAAGTAAGCTTGGAGGGTGGAGTTTTAGAAGAAATATCTTTTGGACAGATTGTAGGAGTTTTAATTTGAAGACTATCTCTTTATTTTCCATCCATCCATCCATCCATCTTCTTCCGCTTCATCCGAGGCCGGGTCGCGGGGGCAGCAGTCTAAGCAGAGATGCCCAGACTTCCCTCTCCCTAGACACTTCCTCCAGCTCTTCTGGGGGACACCGAGGCGTTCCCAGGCCAGCCGGGAGACATAGTCTCTCCAGCGTGTCCTAGGTCTTCCCCGGGGCCTCCGCCCAGTGGGACGTGCCCTGAACACCTCCCCGGGGAGGCGTCCAGGAGGCATCCTGAACAGATGCCCAAGCCACCTCAGCTGACCCCACTCGATGTGGAGGAGCAGCGGCTCTACTCTGAGCTCCTCCCGAGTGACCGAGCTTCTCACCCTATCTCTAAGGGATCGCCCAGCCACCCTGCGGAGAAAGCTCATTTCGGCCGCCTGTATCCGGGATCTTGTCCTTTCGGTCATGACCCAAAGCTCATGACCATAGGTGAGAGTAGGAACGTAGATTGACCGGTGAATCGAGAGCTTTGCCTTACGGCTCAGCTCCTTCTTCACCACAACAGACCGGTACATCGACCGCATTACTGCAGAAGCTGCACCGATCCGTCTATCAATCTCCCGTTCCATCCTTCCCTCACTCGTGAACAAAACCCCAAGATACTTAAACTCCTCCACTTGAGGAAGGATTTCTCCACCCACCTGAAGTGAGCAAGCCACCCTTTTCCGACTGAGGACCATGGCCTCGGATTTGGAGGTGCTGATTCTCATCCCAGCCGCTTCACACTCGGCTGCAAACCGTCCCAGTGCATGCTGAAGGTCCTGGTGTGAAGGGGCCAACACGACAACATCATCTGCAAAGAGCAGAGACGAAATTGCGTTGTCCCCAAACCTGACACCCTCCGGCCCCTGGCTGCGCCTAGAAATTCTGTCCATAAAAATTATGAACAGAACCGGTGACAAAGGGCAGCCCTGCCGGAGTCCAACATGCACTGGGAAGAAGTCTGACTTATTACCGGCAATGCGAACCAAGCTCCTGCTTCGGGCATACAGGGACCGGACAGCCCTTAGCAAAGGACCCCGGACCCGGTACTCCCGGAGCACCCTCCACAGGCCGCCTCGGGGGACACAGTCGAATGCCTTCTCCAAATCCACAAAACACATGTGGACTGGTTGGGCAAACTCCCATGAACCCTCCAGCACCCTGCAGAGAGTATAGAGCTGGTCCAGTGTTCCACGGCCCGGACGGAAACCGCACTGTTCCTCCTGAATCCGAGGTTCCACTTGACAAATTTTATGAAAGTTTAAGAAAAAGCATGGTGTATGGTACAGATATAAAGATCATTGTCATATCAGTCTCGAGGTGCTTAACTCAATTTATGTGGAGATACAACTTTGAAGTTGATGCAAACTTTAACAAAAGCCAAAGTTGTTACAATTAAAGACTTCATAGAAGTGGCTGGTATAGTGTTGGACAATGTTGATGCACTTAAATTAAATCAACAAGGACAGTCTAATTAAATCAACAAGGAGAGTCTATTTTTTTAAGAAGAAGTGTGAGAAAATTTGAGTAAAGAAGACTGGAAATTTTTGTCAAGTCAAACTCTGTTTGGCGGTTTATATTAGTGGGAAATATTAAATTGCTGGCAGTAGTAAAAATGTTGAATTGTGTTTTAAGGGGCTCATAAAAGCATATGAAAAAAATGTGAAAACTTTGAAGAGGTGTGGAGTGTACTGGGTTGAAAATGATACATTGCACTTTGTTGAAGAATTTGAGAAGGCCTCATAATTTGAGTAGGCTTATGTGATTTCTTGTTAATGTAGTGTTTTTATTATTATTATTATTATTATTATGTTGTGTAGTCAAATCTCTCTCTCTCTCTTCTCTCTCTCTTCCTGCTGGTCAGTATAAAAAGGCATTAAACTCTCCACTTCAGTAAAAATAGCTCAGAGCTCATAATCCTGGTGGTCTCCAGGCAGAATACAATTAAAAACTCGTGACATTAAATGCATGTATGGATTGTGTGCATCAGTTGCATTGATCAGCATTCAGTACAAATAAATGTTAAGCTACATCAGTTTCATTTCTCTAAAGGAGAATGATTTGACAGGGTTTGTCCGAACCATGCTCAAGGGATTTCCAATATGATTAATTTCTCCAATAACATTGTATTTCAACATTACATTACATTCCATTAGGCTTAAGAGATAAGGTTTCAAGTTTGTCACATATAACTAGTTTTATATTTTTATTCCTTTCTGTTTTCTCTGCCTACAGACACCCCCATGGAACCCTGGTTAAAAACCTTTGATGTTCAATGCAAAAACATGCAAGCAAACAAAATTCATGTTAACATCTGACATATAGAGTGTTTGTTGGATACATGCTGAACATCATAATTACCCCACTTCATTTTTAATGAGATATTCATTTGCATCTTTAATGAAACAGTGCAAATCAAAGAGGATAAGCTAATATTTGAGTGCTACTAGCATGGCTGTTTTGATTATGTTATTATTTTATTTATTTTTTTGCTCTGATGTGAAGGCAATTTTTATTCATAAGTGTTCAAAACATAGTGATTCTCCTATGTAAGCATTTAATATTTTATGAGTTTACATCATTTTCATATTTCTAAAACATCATAACACATAACAAAGCCTGTTATAACACACAACAAAGCCAAAGAGTTTACCTGTATCTGCTGAAGCAAATTTTTCAGTTGCACCAGGAACTCCTTGGCCTCCTTGGCTTTGTCAGACACTCCATTCAATGCCTGGGACAGCTGACACTGGACACAAAAACATGGGTCACATGCTTAACATGCTTCAAAATGATGTGACGTGAGGATTTAGAGTATTTAGAGTCCTGCTCAACCCAACATTACATGGCATCCTCAAATATCTCCCAACATTGCCACCATTCTTAAACATTCTTAAACAACTCAAGAGGTCATGGTTTGGCTACTTAGCATAGGCAGTTAGCTACATGCCATAGCTAAAACATTAAACTGAAAGAAGTGTGGTACACATGGAAACCAGACCTTAAATACATGAGGGTTAATCAGAGAGCAAGAAAACACCTGGGGAGACAATCACGGGGAAACCATTCTAGATAAAACTACAAAAGATATTAAAAAAATCACAGGGAAAAAAGAAACAAGAATTTCAACATAAAAGTCCAAACATAAAACAGAACATATGACAGAGCAGATGCAGTTCAAGGATTCATGAGGGGGGTGCAGCAAAGACTTAGAGCTGAGGAGGAACAGGTAAAGGTCTGGAAGGCCAGGCCTATGAGAGTACCAAAGCGGTGACCACAGAAGAGCAGAGGATCACTTGGGCAGAGTGTGAGCCATAAACACCACCCAACATACAGTACCCATTTTTATACCCAATTTTTATAAAACATCACCATGCAACCACCGCTCAACACACCCAACATCTTCAACCACTGCTCAACTCACCCAACATCTCCAACCACCGCTCAACACACCCAACATCTTCAACCACCGCTCAACACACCCAACATCTTCAACCACTGCTCAACTCACCCAACATCTTCAACCACCGCTCAACACATCACAACATCTTCAACCACCGCTCAACACACCCAACATCTTCAACCACCGCTCAACACACCCAACATCTTCAACCATCGCTCAACACAACCAACATCTTCAACCACTGCTCAACCCACCCAACATCTCCAACCACCGCTCAACACACCAAACATCTTCAACCACCGCTCAACACACCCAACATCTTCAACCACCGCTCAACACACCCAACATCTTCAACCACCGCTCAACACACCCAAAATCTTCAACCATTGCTCAACACATCTAACATCTTCAACCACAGCTCAACACACAACATCTTTGACCACCGCTGAACACACAACATCTTCAACCACTGCTCAACACATCCAACATCTTCAACCACCGCTCAACACACAACATCTTCAACCCCCGCTCAACACACTCAACATCATCAACTGCCGCTCAACACACACATCTTCAACCATCGCTCAACACACTCGAACATCATCAACTGCCGCTCAACACATCCAACATCTTCAACCACCGCTCAACACACATCTTCAACCCCCGCTCAACACACTCAACATCATCAACTGCCGCTCAACACACACAACATCTTCAACCATCGCTCAACACACTCAACACTCATCAACTGCCGCTCAACACACCCAACATCTTCAACCACCGCTCAACACACCCAACATCTTCAACCACTGCTCAACACACCCAACATCTTTAACCACTGCTCAACACACCCAACATCTTCAACCATCGCTCAACACACCCAACATCTTCAACCATTGCTCAACACATCCAACATCTTCAACCACCACTCAACACACCCAACATCTTCAACCACTGCTCAACACACCCAACATCTTCAACCACCGTTCAACACATCCAACATCTTCAACCATTGCTCAACACATCCAACATCTTCAACCACCACTCAACACACCCAACATCTTCAACCACTGCTCAACAGACACAACATCTTTAACCACCGCTCAACACACCCAAAATCTTCAACCACCACTCAACACATCCAACATCTTCAACCACTGCTCAACACATCCAACATCTTCAACCACCGCTCAACACACAACATCTTCAACCCCCGCTCAACACACTCAACATCATCAACTGCCGCTCAACACACACAACATCTTCAACCATCGCTCAACACACTCGACATCATCAACTGCCGCTCAACACATCCAACATCTTCAACCACCGCTCAACACACAACATCTTCAACCCCCGCTCAACACACTCAACATCATCAACTGCCGCTCAACACACATAACATCTTCAACCATCGCTCAACACACTCAACATCATCCACTGCCGCTCAACACACCCAACATCTTCAACCACCGCTCAACACACCCAACATCTTCAACCACTGCTCAACACACCCAACATCTTTCAACCACTGCTCAACACACCCAACATCTTCAACCACCGCTCAACACACCCAACATCTTCAACCACTGCTCAACACATCCAACATCTTCAACCACCACTCAACACACCCAACATCTTTAACCACTGCTCAACACACCCAACATCTTCAACCATCGCTCAACACACCCAACATCTTCAACCATTGCTCAACACATCCAACATCTTCAACCACCACTCAACACACCCAACATCTTCAACCACTGCTCAACACACCCAACATCTTCAACCACCGTTCAACACATCCAACATCTTCAACCATTGCTCAACACATCCAACATCTTCAACCACCACTCAACACACCCAACATCTTCAACCACTGCTCAACAGACACAACATCTTTAACCACCGCTCAACACACCCAAAATCTTCATCCACCGCTCAACACATCCAACATCTTCAACCATTGCTCAACACATCCAAACATCTTCAACCACCGCTCAACACACCCAATACTCTTCAACCACCGCTCAACACACAAGCATCTTCAACCACCGCTCAACACACCCAACATCTTCAACCATCGCTCAACACATCTCAACATCATCAACTGCCGCTCAACACACCCAACATCTTCAACCATCGCTCAACACACTCAACATCATCAACTGCCGCTCAACACACCCAACATCTTCAACCACCGCTCAACACACCCAACATCTTCAACCACCGCTCAACACACCCAACATCTTCAACCACCGCTCAACACACCCAACATCTTCAACCATCGCTCAACACACCAAACATCTTCAACCACCGCTCAACACATCCAACATCTTCAACCATCACTCAACACATCCAACATCTTCAACCATTGCTCAACCCACCCAACATCTCCAACCACCGCTCAACACACCCAACATCTTTAACCACCACTCAACACACCCAGCATCTTCAACCATCGCTCAACACACCCAACATCTTCAACCATCGCTCAACACACACAACATCTTCAACCACCGCTCAACACACCCAACATCTTCAACCACCGCTCAACACACCCAGCATCTTCAACCACTGCTCAACACACCCAACATCTTCAACCATCGCTCAACACACACCAACATCTTCAACCACCGCTCAACACACCCAACATCTTTAACCATCGCTCAACACACTCAACATCATCAACTGCCGCTCAACACACCCAATATCTTCAACCATCGCTCAACACACCCAACATCTTCAACCATCGCTCAACACACCCAACATCTTCAACCATCGCTCAACACACCCAACATCTTCAACCACCGCTCAACACATCCAACATCTTCAACCATCGCTCAACACATCCAACATCTTTAACCATTGCTCAACACACCCAGCATCTTCAACCATTGCTCAACACACCCAACATCTTCAACCATTGCTCAACACACCCAACATCTTCAACTACCACTCAACACACCCAACATCTTCAACCATCGCTCAACACTCACAACATCTTCAACCACTGCTCAACACACCCAACATCTTCAACTACCGCTCAACACATCCAACATCTTCAACCATCACTCAACACACCCAACATCTTCAACCATCACTCAAATCACCCAACATCTTCAACCACCGCTCAACACATCCAACATCTTCAACTACCGCTCAACACACCCAACATCTTCAACTACCGCTCAACACATCCAACATCTTCAACCACCGCTCAACACACCCAACATCTTCAACTACCGCTCAACACATCCAACATCTTCAACTACCGCTCAACACATCCAACATCTTCAACCATCACTCAACACACCCAACATCTTCAACCATCACTCAACTCACCCAACATCTCCAACCACCGCTCAACACATCCAACATCTTGAACTACCGCTCAACACATCCAACATCTTCAACTACCGCTCAACACATCCAACATCTTCAACCACCGCTCAACACCCCAACATCTTCAACCACCGCTCTACACACCCAACATCTTCAATCATCACTCAACTCACCCAACATCTCCAACCACCGCTCAACACATCCAACATCTTTAACCACCGCTCAACACACCCAACATCTTCAACCACCGCTCAACACATCCAACATCTTCAACCATCACTCAACACACCCAACATCTTCAACCACTGCTCAACTCACCCAACATCTCCAACCACCGCTCAACACACCCAACATCTTCAACCACCACTCAACACACCCAACATCTTCAACCACCGCTCAACACAGCCAACATCTTCAACCACCGCTCAAATATTCTGAAATACCACACAGCATTCCCAACAACTCTACAATACTCAATGCAACCAATTAAACCTAACACATTCACTAATGTAATATAACATTAGTCACTTCAATCAATAACTGAGTCAAATATGACTGAACTATTTTTCATTTGTCTCATTAATATTTTCAACAAATCTTTTAGGATTTGAACGATTTTGTATTTGACTGATATTTGAATGATGGTGGCATCACATCGGGTCTGTACAGATTACTGATAAATGCCGACTTAATAATCAGTCACGAGAAGCTCTGCCCGGAGGTTAACATGACCTCCATAATCCATAGGCAGCAGAATTAAGATAGCTTGAATTTGAGATAATCTCAAAGCAAACAAAAGCTTTGCATTATGGTTTCTTTATCGTTAAAACGTTAGCCTACTCTATTGTGTGTGCCAACTATCTAATTCTGATCTGAGCTCTAATAAAACCCTCAACTTGAGCTCAAGTCTGGCTGACATTTGACAAGTGGTGTGAGAAACTAAACAAAGATGCACAGCTCAGTAATCTATCTTCAGTAGGAACACTGAAATAGCACTCACTACACTTTATTTTAAGGTGTCCTTGTTACTTTTACTTAAGCACTGAGTAATATTAAGCAACTACGTGTACTGACTATATGGTTACGGTAGGATTAGGGTTTGGTTGAGGAGTAGTTGCATGTAATTATGCATACTTTACTGTTATTACTGCAATGAGTACATGTAACATATGTAACAAGGACATAGTACAATAAAGTGTTACCAGGTTTAGGGTCAGTTACTTGTAATTATGCGTCATATACTGTTATTACTATAGTAAGAACATGTAGTACCGTGCAACCTGCAACATTGCTAATTTCGAAAAGAACTATTAATAAAAGTGTTAATTGTTAAGAGGATTCTGAAACAAATCTGTTAAATGTCAAATGATAATTTCTAAACTTTAGCAAATGTCTATTTTGCAGTATGCAAGAAAAATTGATTCAATCTTTTTTTTAAACAAAGCTTTCATATTGCACACAATAGAGGGTGAAAATCATCCGAGAATGAGACTCTGGCTTGACTAATGATCACTCAAGTCTGTGGAAAAGACCCTGGCAACAGTCCACACACACACATTTCCTTCCCACCTGCTCCTTCCTCTGGGCCTTCCCTGGCCTTCTTCGATCACTGGCTCTTAAATCACGAAAGAAATACACACACACACACACATAAACAAACACAAGCAGCACACACAGACGTATCTCCTCGCTCTATTAATGTGCCATCTGCCAGGGAAAGCTGCCCAAGCCTGCTAACAAGACCCTGACAGATACCCCTCTCATGGCCCACTTCTCCCAGTAGGTGTGCCTGTGTTCGAGAAGAAGACACCCGGACACTGCTGGGGTCAATGATGCATAGGGGTCACCGTCTCACCCCTGCTTTTGTGTCCACAGACCCTGCACAATCTGCCTCTCCTTCACACTACTCAAACTAATTTCAGCCAAAGCATCAAACAAAGAAATAGGCTTGATTTCCTTTCCTTGCTTTGTTAAAATAGTGTTAACAGACTTGGAGTGCAAAATGTCATAGAGATAGTTGTAGTTTATTGACCACAGTCAAAGCAAAGGTCATGTGGTCAGAGTCACTGATTAATACATTTATTCAGCAAGGATGTGTAAAATCGATACACAGTAAAAACAATCTTACAAAAGCGTTCTATTTCAAGTAAATGCTGTTCAGTTGCACTTTATATTCATCAAAGAATCCCCACAAATATTCAGCTCTGTTTTCAACATTGATAATAATGTTTCTTGAGCAGCAGATCATATTAGAATGATTTCTGAAGGATCATGTAATGATGCGGAAAAAATCACAGTAATAAATTACATTTTAAAATATAATAAAGGGGGGGTAGACTGCTTTTTTTCTTTGCATGATTGTGTTTATGGGGTGCAATATAACATGTATTCGTGTTTTTTCTTTTTTTAAAGTCTTATTTTTCATAAACTTCACCTTTATTGTCAGCCGCGCTCTCCTCTGTCCCCTGAACAAGCGTTTCACTTCCTGATTCTATGAAAACACTCCCTCAGAAACGGGCGGTGGGCTCAGATTGGTTAGTTTGGGCCGGTGTATTGTGATTGGCTAAACTGTCGCTCACGTTTTCCGTAAGGCTAACGCCCATTACCTTTACAGGCAAAACGGATATGTCATGAGCTCCGGTCCAGATGTAAATATGTGTCGAACTGCAGTATCAGTTTCAGGCAGAATCAGACCGAGAAAGCCGCGATGAAGAGAGTTAAACAGAACGTCACCACACACGGCTCTTACTAAACGTTTCTGAATGATAATTTGCTACATTTTTTAACTTTATACACGTTTGTTTTACACAATAGCATCTGACTGGCAACAATAGCAACTGACTGGCAACTAATACTCAAACAGCGTTGGCAAGTTTGCGTTCTTGATCAAATCGAAAATAACGTCATAACACATATATACATGAAAAAATACATTTACAACATTAGTACTTATACAAAATTCATGTTTGTACGCGTTCATAGACACAAAATAGCATAACTACTAGCCTATAGTGGCAATAAAGCCAGCACTGGCATTTGAAAAAAAATAAAACACAAGGCTACGTCTGGAATTATACATGCAAATACATTTAAAATGATGAAGTCTTAGCCTACTTACAGATTGTGGCACAACAACTGCTGCCTCTGGTTTTAAAGTCGGAACTGCTTCATGTTTTAGTAACAGTTTCTTGTTGAATCTGGTGTTGAATTTGTGGAGATTCTGGAAGCTGTCTTCCGTAATATGCGCAGCACAGAGAGCTAGATTACGATCGTCACTTTCAGGAACATAATCAAACATAAATTGTATCCATTGTTGACGAATAGGTTTGGGTATCGTTTGAATTTGAACGATTCTGATTCCGATTCCGATTCGATTCCTTGTTTCGATTCCGGTTTCTAACGATTCTCGATTCTGATTCTTTTAAGAGGCAGGGTCAAAAAAGTTTAGCTAACCTTGCTAACCAACGGTCTTTCTGAAGGAAATACTCCTTTCTGAAGGAAATACTCCTTTCTGAAGGAAATACTCCTTTCTGAAGGAAATACTCCTTTCAGAAGGAAATACTCCTTCTGTCACAAATACTCCTTTGTCACAAATTTTGCATTTTGCCGAGATTTCGTTATTTTTAGAAAAGTGAAGCTACACTTTGGACCGCCGACGTAAGCTACTCATGTTCGAACTCGCGCAGTTATGCCAAAACTTCCGGTAGACGCTTCTTCGTTGGTGTTGTTCAGCGGTTTCTTCTTCCGGTCGGAGGACTGTGAATATCGCAACTAGGAATCGAAATTTTAACTTTTGAACGATTCCGGAAAAACGAAAAGTTAGTCCCGGTTCCAATCAGATACTCGATTTTCGATACCCAACCCTACTGACGAAGTACAGCGTCCGTGGGAAGTCCGAGCACAGAAGACCTGACAGCTGCGTGAACACAACTCACTCGACGAGCTGGAGGCTGGAGCTGCTGAAAAATGCACATGCACTTTTTTGCATTTTCTGGAGGGAGTGGTTGATGCAAATGTGTGGGTTAGTGACGTACCATAACCCAGCTGTAGTCCCAATCGAGTCGTTTTTGTAGGCAATTATACTTCCTGATTTTTAAAAGACGATATCTCTGCTTACACTGAACTTTCAGCGCTGCAACTTTGCAGATACTGTTCATGCACCAACAGCAACATTACACACTTTTTAAAATGAAAAAAGTGAAATGGCAGTCACCCCCCCCCCCCTTAAAAATTGAAAACAATTCATTTAAATTGTAATAATATTTCACAATATTACATTGTCTTTGACCAAAATGCAGCCGTACCAACCCTAAACCTTTAAAAGATAGAGTGTTTACAATTAACATTTTTGTGAAATGTTTTGATTTAAAAGTGTATGTGAATGCCAATAATTGGTTTGGTATTTTGTTATCTAGCGTAGGTGTACAAATATATTTTAGGGGCCACTGTATCATTTCAATCTCATTGAAAAGCTGGACAATAAACTTGGGGATAAAAGGTGTCTGCTAAAAGAATACATGCAAAAGTAGAAATAGAAAACTGCACTGATATACTGAACTGAAACAGTGATTCTGTGATAATGTGGAGAGCTTGAAGAAAAAGCCTTAGCTAATATGAAATCACATGGAAAAGTGGAGCCCTATTATCCCATTATCTACTTCAGTAGAGCAACGGGATGATGAGACATGAATTTAATTGAATTTATAGACAGTGAAGATGAGCACTGTGTGTGTGTGTGTGTGTGAGACATCAAAGGGACATTTCAATAACTGCTGCTGGTTGATTTTTCTGACAAGGCAATTGGGCATTTACCTTATCAGCATGTTTGCTGGACTAAGGCTGTCTGTTTGTTTAATGTGTGTGTATGTGCACGTGCATGTGTGAGTGAGTGAGTGAGTGAGTGAGTGAGTGAGTGAGTGAGTGAGTGAGTGAGTGAGTGAGTGAGTGAGTGAGTGAGTGATGGAAGACGATACAAATCTGTGCTGATGTTTTAGTGACCTTGATAGTGAGTCCTTGGGGAGTACACACTAAAGAGTGGGCTGTTTTCCCCATACACACATCCAAAACTACCTCCCTTTCTGACTCTGCTCCAAAATGTAGTAAAGTGGCTCTTGATAGGCCGAGACCTTTTAAGGCAGCATCCTAACTGATATAGACAACCATAAATTGGGTCACATCCTTTTACCGGGAGGGACGTTCTCCATTAGCTTATATTATTTGAGATTTCAGTAAAACTATTGACCACCATGCAAACAACAAAGAAATGCGAATGCGAAGTCACAGTGTGTGCCTGCAGCGCTGTGTGCGTAGCTATATAAAGGACAATCACTACTTGACTGAAGTAAGTGCTAAATGCACTTGAGATGCAATCACTTTGACTTTGTCTCAATGGCATACGACTTCAATGCCTCGGTTTTTAAAAATAAACACATTCAAAACGTTACACCAACACAAATTATGAGATGTTGACTGTACATAATTATTTAAAGATGGACAGACTAAACAATTCAACTTTGTGGTTTAGATATTTTAATTAGCAAGAAATAAAGTGCATGAAAACAAATGTTCACCAATGACATGAATTAGAAACTGACTTGTAAAAAGCAAACAAATATAAGTCAGCTAATGCTAGCTCGATCCTCCTTGGTCATGTGTCACGATATGATTACAAAAAAAGTGGAGAGGAGGACTCAAGTGCAGTAAAAGGATATTTATTAACAAATGAAAACAAAAACACAAAGCAAAAACCCACAAGGGGATTGAAATGTAATCAATGAAACATAAAACAGAACTGAACTAGAACGACAACCACTGACCAAGAACAGGAAGACCATCACAAGGAACACGGGTAACATTAGACAAATATCCGGCAAAAGCCCTATTCGCACGGGATTAGTATTACCTGGGGACCTGTAGTAATTTGTAATAATTGCGGAGTTTGTCTGTGATCTTAATCCCGTGCAAATCGGCCATGTCTGTAATTAGTAAAGTAAAAATTCCCCCGCAAATTACCTACTATATTTCGCGAACACCGAGGTCCTGTGATAATATTAGTCCCGTGCGAATCGACATCTCTGTGATTTGGCCGAATATCATTTTTTCAAGGTTTTTGTTTCATCTGTGCCTTTTTATCCATCTTTCACGGAGAATAGAGGCTGAGTTGGAGTGTTTTGATAGTATTTTGGGTGCGGGGTCATATCGCTAGTACAACTATACAATTTGCAAAAAGAGAAAGCTATACCATCACAAGAGCAAAAACAAAAAGAACGATTAGATGGAGATGAATGACATGTTTAGCAGCATACGGTAAGGACATTTCTTCTGTTTATTATATACAGCTAGACATAATAACGACAAGACATTTCAAAGCTATAGCCTAATGACATCATATCCGGGAGATAAGTCAGTAAATTCGAGTAAAATCACAGGCTTCGCTTATCCCGTGCGAATGCGCCACACGAAATTCAGATGTGGGTGGGTAATTTCAAATTCACATGTGGTCCCCAGGTTATACTAATCCCGTGCGAATAGGGCTAAAGACAGCAAACAAGAGGAGACTTAAATAGGGAACTAATCAAGAGGGAACAGGTGGAAGAACTAATCAGGTAACGATGGGGGAAGGATCAAACAATGACAAGAGCACATGGCCCAACATAACAAAGACACCCATGTGCAATACAAGACAGGACAGACACGTGACATAATGGGTGTGTTTTGGGCGTAACGTGCAATAAACAAATCAGTGTCTCATCTCCCATTCCCTTAAAGGGGTGATGAACTGAGAAATCACATTTTCCTTGAGCTTTTGACATCTAAGAGGTCCTCATATTATAAGAACATCCTGTAAGTTTCAGAACTGAAAACGACCTTGTTAGTCCAATAAAAGCTTTTATTGACACCAGCCTCAACAAACGACTCGTTTTTGAAAGTGTGGAAGTATGACGTCAAAGATGCTAAAACCCCACCCGCTCATCAACGCCTACTTCAACACGGCCGGTTTAGCTCCGCCCACCGATTCGCGCATTCACGCATTCACGCATAGGTAAACAAAAGCATACCTCGTGATGACAAACCTGAGCAAGCTACCAGCAATAAACATTCAGTTGACAAAATGTTGTGCCGTGCCTGACTGTGGAAGAAGACAGTCGCTGCATAAGCTTCCTCTGGATTCCAATATTAGGAATGCCTGGTTAAAATTTGTTTTTATTGACGTTCCAGCTGATGAGAGTAAAACATTATCCGTATGTTCGCTTCATTTCACCGAGGATTGTTTTGTGAACAAGACACAGTTCGAGGCTGGATTTGCAGACCGATTAAGATTAAAAAAGGCGCTGTACCTTCTATATTGGATCCAACAGGAGTGGTGCAACACACTTATGTGAGTAATATTTTTATTTTAGAAATAATAATCTACTCGGCTAGCATTGCATTGTTACAGATCGTTTGATATCTAATAATTATGTGTATGTGTCTACAAGTATCCGTTGTATTCGAGGTGCTGTTGGTTCATTGTCCTGCGATTCGGGATCGGACTCTGGGTTAAACATGTATGGGCGAATCATTCCGTTGCCATTTTACAACAGTGGTTTTCAAAACAAATCCCCCACGTGCACCGACCGAAACCGACGACAGATTTGAAGCTCATTATAATATGCAATTATAATATGCAAAACTGTTATCCACTCACAGCAGTGGGCATTTACTTCCTAGTCTTCAATGCGATATGCCCATAAAATCCGAGCATTTTTCAAGTAGGCTGAAAACTAGGGAAGAAAATAGCCCATAACTTATTCCATTTTTATGTTTTTGAAGGTAAAAACCAAGCAAACGTCATAAGTTGACCTCAGACAACAAAATAAAAACATTTTAAAAGCCAGTTCATGACCCCTTTAAATGCCAGTTGCGCCCGCGCCATGGCAGATTCGCTATTTACACGGCAGAATTTGCAAGTGGAAAGACTGAACGCTTCTCTCAGGAAACGGATCAGCTTAAGTGCGCAAGTTTAAAGCTAGCAAGCAGACCAACTACGGGACAAGCCGGATTCCACCATGTCTTTATGTACACAATAATAATCTTTTACTTTTTTACATTGTAATAGTTTTATTTTTAGACCAACACGCCCATAAGCGCAAATGCATTTGCTATTTAAAAAAACGTAGGACAGGACGTGAAAATGAAAACTGCGTCGGGCTGAAACTAGCAATAAACACTTGCAATTGCGACGGGTGTATGATAGGGCCATATGGGTTTGGTTACATAGTGCAATTTTGTTGGCAAAAACGTTCAAGTGTGTGTTGTCAGTAGTGATGTATGAAGTACAGCTCACACAGACATGACTTTCAAATCAAGTAGCATTCTGTTGGCCAGCGCGGGTAAATTTCACTTGCAACTTCAGCCTCAAGGCCTGTACACCGGGACGAAATTCAAACACGTTATCGCTGACGTTTAACGCCTCATGACTAAACAATTGGCGCCAATGTGAGTGTTCACACCGACGCGTAAAACGGCACATGTAAAAGCGTCATTTTTTTAAAAAAAACTCGGGTTCATTTTTTTAGTTTGACGCGCCGCTTCAAAAACTATCCGACCAATGAGATTGGAGCTTTTGCTCACGTGTTTGGAGCTTCTGAAGTTACAGCAAAACACAACTTGGGGCGCTCAAACACAAAACGGTCTTGCCGAGCACACAACCACGAAGAAGATATACGCGTCGCCATCTAAACGACACAGCCAGGAAAAAATAAGACGAGGAAGATGCAAGGCAAGATGAATGTACAGCTGCTGTTCTCGTTGGTGTTAGAACTTAAAGAACTATATGACAAACGTGACAGGGACTACAAACATCTTTATAAAAGAGAACTGTAACGGTGTTTTATTGCAGAGCAAATTGGCGCCATCTAATGCCAGGGAATGAATTTGCATGTTCACTCGGCTCATCGTCAGCGAAAATCACTTGGGTGTGAACACAAAAACGCGCTGAAAAGCGCTGACGAATAACGCACACTGATATTCATCCCGGTGTGTATGGGCCTTCAGCGTCAGGAAGTATCGCGTGATATCAGTTCTCGCAATTTAACATATTCCTTTACGGCACTGCACACATACACACCCACATCCAGGAACAAG
Source organism: Hybognathus amarus (assembly GCA_030378365.1). Taxonomy (NCBI): domain Eukaryota; kingdom Metazoa; phylum Chordata; class Actinopteri; order Cypriniformes; family Leuciscidae; genus Hybognathus; species Hybognathus amarus. Next base: position 373,553 of record JAQIUQ010000261.1, on the reverse strand, counting down.
GTAGAGAGGGATGGAGTTTGTCATACTATAGTCATGGCTGAGCCGGCATATAAGATGTAGAAAGCTAGGAAAGCATTGTCGGAGGAACAGAGGCAGAGGAAACGGCAGACCGACCGTCACTACTGACAACCGTCACTTGAACTTATTTGATGAAACTACATTTAGAACATTTTCTCTGGTTTCCACCTCCTTCTTTCCCGAGCTTCGTTACAGTGAGCAAATTTTAACCCTCAGTGGGAAATAAAAAGGTTATGACAAAATGTTAAATAGTTGCAAATTAGTGCTCCTCATCCACATCGGAAACTACAGAGGAGTTTGGTGTTAGCATTTTGCTAAGCTAACAACAAAGTACAATAATAAGGTGAGGCAAAGAACTTTATTTATCGTCCGACACTTTGCAACAACAATTGCAAGTTAAAAAGTCAAAATTGTGAGATATAAACACGCAATTATCTTTTATTCTGTGGCGGATACAATCTTCCATTCAGTCTTCCATACAAACTAGGGCTGGATGATTAATCGAAAATAATCGAAAGCAAAATTCAGACTCTGAAAACCGACGTAATTTTACCGTGTCAGATATTTCGTTTTTTGAATCCTAATAATATTTACGCCCGTGTGTTAATGTACTGTCCCCTTAAAACATAATTACCACGTGTGTAGTCACGTATCTCCGCCCACATTGAAGCAACATGAGCCCCTTTCACACAGCGAATTGATCCCGGGAAATTGCCAGAACACCTTCTGTGTGAGCGCAAACACAACCCGGTATTGATGCCAGTTTGGGGACAGAGTAACATAACCATGTTCAGTCCCATTCGAGTCCCTCAATGCCGCGTTGTAATGATGGAAACTTAAGGCGTGATCGTTCGCCAGCGAGAAATGGTACATAATGCTCTAGTCTATGATCAAATCAGAGAAAAAAAATGCACAAGCGTGGTTTCTCCAGAAAGAAATCGCAGCTCATAAGCAAACTATAGACGCTGCTGAGACATGTCACGTGTCTTTGCGTTGCAGGTTGTGTGTGAACGCATTTCTCTGATTCCTCAAATACTGAGTCAACTCAGCAACAGGAGTTGCTTGTAAGCGCTAAGAAACATGCAAAAAAGAGAGAGTTTGACTCTGAAGAATGCCCTAGCAACAAGTGCCTCCACTCCACAAAGCAGCTTTCTATAACACAAGCATTTACAAATGCTACACAATATGAAAAGGATTAGTTTTTTAGTTTTATATATAAAGTTATATTTTACTTTTAAGATGGCAATATTTACAATCATTTATTTTATTTACAAAATAACTATTTTCTAAAATTTTTTATATTTTGAAACATGTAATGTTTCCTTATTTTACAATCACAAAGATAGGATTATGCACTCTTTCATTAGAAAAAAATACACACATATTTACAGTATAAAGGCCTGTTTACAACCGGACGAATTTCACACACTGAAATTCGCCAACGTTTAACACCTTATGACTAAACAAAGGGCGCCAATGTGAGTGTGCACATCGACACGTAAAACGCCACGCATAGAAGCGCCATTATTAAAAAAAAACGCCTCAGGTTTGTTTTTTTAGTTTGAAGTTAGTTTTAGTCAAAAACTATCCGACCAATGAGATGAGGTGCTTTTGCTCACGTGTTTGGAGCTTCTGAAGTTACAGTAAAACACAACTTGGGGCGCTCAAACACAAAACGGTCTTGCCGAGCACACATATGCAATGGAGAAGATATACGCCAAATTGCGTCGCCGTCTACACAGCCAGGAAGAAATAACATAAGGAACTATATGACAAACGCGACAGCAACTACAAACATCTTGATAAAAGAGAACTGATATGGAGTTTTATTGCAGCGCAAATTGGCACCATCTAATGTCAGGGAATGAATTTGCATGTTCACTCAGCTCATGGTCAGTGAAAATCGCTTGGGTGTTAACATAAAAAACGTGTTGAAAAACGCTGACGAATAACACGCGCTGATATTTGTCCTGGTGTCTACAGGCCTTAAGCCTTGCCAGTGACATGAGAAGAAAAATAATCGTAATCGAGGTAACTTTTTTGATTAATTCGCGATTATGATTTTAGCTGAAAATCATCCAGCCCTAATGCAAACCACATAATGAATGTTCACACTTGCAAAATCCGATCGGATATCAATCGGACATGCAGACGGATTTGGACTGACAGTCTCTGAACGAGGCTTAAACATCTTAAAGGGGGGGTTTACTGCTTTTTTTCTTCACATGATTGTGTTTATGGGGTGCAATATAACATGTATTCATGTTTTTTCTTTTTTTAAAAATCTTGTTTTTCATAAACTTCACCTTTATTGTCAGCCGCGCTCTCCTCTGTCCCCTGAACGAGCGGTTCACTTCCTGATTCTATGAAAACACTCCCTCAGATACATGTAGTGGGCTCAGATTGATTAGTTTGGGCCGGTGTGTTGTGATTGGCTAAACTGTCGCTCACGTTGTCCGGAAGGTTAACGCCCATTACCTTTACGGGGAAACGCGAGCTCCGGTCCAGATGTAAATATGTGTCGAACTGCAGTATCAGTTTGAGGCAGAATCAGACTGAGAAAGCCGCGATGAAGAGAGTTAAACAGAACGTCACCACACACGGCTCTTACTAAACGTTTCTGTATGATAATTTGCTACATTTTTTAACTTTATGCACGTTTGTTTTACACAATAGCATCTGACTGGCAACAATAGCAACTGACTGGCTACTAATGTTAAACACAAACAGCGTCGTTTATCAAATCGAAAATAACGTCATAAAACATATTTACATGGAAAATAAGTTTACAACATTAGTACTTATACAAAATTCAGGTCCATAATGTTTGTACACGTTTGTCGTAGACACAAAATATCATAGTCTAACTAGTAGTGGCTATAAAGCCAGCGCTGGCATTTGAAAATAATAAAACACAAGGCTACGTCTTGAATTATACATGCAAATACATTTCAAATGATGAAGTCTTAGCCTACTTACAGGTTGCGGCCCAACAACTACTGCCTCTTGTTTTAAAGTTCGGAACTGCTTCATGTTTTAGAAACAGTTTCTTGTTGAATCCAGTGCTGAACTCGTGGAGATTCTGGAAGCTGTCTTCCGTAAAATGCGCAGCACAGAGAGCTAAATTACGATCGTCACTTTCAGGAACATAATCAAACATAAATTGTATCCATTGTTGTCGAAGTATAGTGTCCGTGGGAAGTTCGAACACAGAAGACCTGACAGCTGCGTGAACAACACATCTCGACGAGGAGCTGCTGAAATATGATCATGCCCTTTCCTGCATATTCCGGAGGGAGTGGTTGATGCAAATGTGTGGGTTAGTGACGTACCATAACCCAGCTGTAGTCCCAATCGAGTCGTTTTTGTAGGCAATTATACTTCCTGATTTTTAAAAGACGATATCTCTGCTTACACTGAACTTTCAGCGCTGCAACTTTGCAGATACTGTTCATGCACCAACAGCAACATTACACAGTATTTAAAATAAAAAAGTGAAATCACAGTCAACCCCTCCTTTAAAACTAGACTGATTTACTTGAGAAGAAAAATAAAGATACTAGGATTCAACTAGGGAATTAATTCAATCAATTCAAGACATATTCTCTGAAAATGTTTTTAATATCTTACACAACATTTAATTCTTCAAGTAAATGTATCTTGTTCTAAAGAATCTTGTGATATTTTTGAATGGGAAACGGGGTAAAATGACTGATTAAGAAAAAGGATTTTTGCAGCGTGAGCAGCTCATTAGGCTCTGGAGCCTTTGTCTTTGTCTCTGTCTCTGCGGGTGTGTGTGTGTGTGATTAATGCTGTACATCTGGAGGTCAGCAGAACCAATCACCCATCTGACCCGCCCGGCTCACACAAATCTCCCTATACCGATGACAGCATCCCTCTCTCCTCCATTTGTCTCCCTGCTCTGGTGTTTGAAATGGAAAGAAAGTCATTGGCATCATCACTCTTAAATGAATAATTGACAGAACATTGTAATTGTCCTAAGAAATGTGGAGCAAATCTTGCTCTAAACATTGAAATGAAGGTGGCTTGCGCACGTCAAGTCCATTTTTCCCGCTTGTTTCCTCATGATGCTGGACATTAACTGCAGTCAGAGGGAATCGGGAATGTGTGTAATGTGTGTAATGTGTGCTGAAGACAGTAAGGGAAGCCCGGGGGTTTGTTTATCCTCATCACTCAAATATATTTAAAGAAGTAAGTATGAAAGTAGATCTGAAATATGTACAGATTAAGTAGAACTAAAAATGTAAATGCTGCCATTGTTCCAACTCATGTTTTTTTTTTCATGGCACACAAAAATATATATTTTTTATTTTGTAGTGCCAACAGTAATAATAAGCTATATTATTTACATTATAAACTAAAAAGTATTAATGTTAGTAATACTCATAGTATTTATTGAACTGTTTTAAATCAAGTATGTTCATGTTGTTAAAAATGAATTATGATGAATTATGTTTTACTACCATTTAGAAAAAAATTATAAAAAGTGAATATATATTATAAGAAATCTTATGGAAATATTAGCACTGTGTGTGTGTGTGTGTTTTTGAACTTGAGATTACATGTGACCTGGACATTTTTGTTTTCGTAGTGAAACTGAAGCAAAAGGAGAGGTGAGAGGTTGTCTGTTCAGCAAGTTTGAAGAAACCACAAGTCTGTCTGTGTGTGTGTGTGTGTGTGTGTGTGTGATAGTTCTTTTCCCAGTTGTGTGGGAAAATGAAACACTGCCGTAATATTCATGTGTAACCATGGAAACTCGCTAGATTACAGGATTCTGTACTTCAGGCGTTGAACAGGATGGGTCATGTTTGTAGGAGGGTGCATGTGTGGAGCTCTCTCTCTCTCTCTCTATCTCTCTCTCTCTCTCTCTCTCTCTATATATATATATATATATATATATATATCGATGGATTTTCCTGTGTTTTTTTATGAATAGATGCACATCAAACCTTCTTTGACTTTAGTGGGCTGTGTAAACATGACTGGAGTGTGAAAATGTGATCAGCTGTTCTATAAACTGGTAATTCTGTGATTTTCTATGATTTTCACAAAAATAAAAGTTTTCTTGACTTGATTGTTTAATTGTATTTTAAGAAATGTTACAGGCTCACTGTGCATGTCTTATTCGCTGAAAGTCTGGTTTGTAAGATTGAGTCAGTGGCCTGAGTTTACTGAGCTGTTTCCTTGGTCACAGATAGCCAGCAGGAAAAAGCGTGAAAAAGACTCCTTACACACACACACACACACACGCGCACACACACACAGTGATGGCATATGGAGGAGTGGTACTGCATATTTCAGTCTGAAACATCTAACCTACATTCGATCGGCTAGTGAGTGAGTGTGTGTATATGTGTGTGTGTGTGTGAGGCAAAACCATCCTTGCGTGTCATAAATGTGTGTGTGGAGGAGGAGGTCACAGCTATTCCCACACATTGGCTTTATGAATATGTGCGGAAAGAGGCGGCATTCCTGCATTACGTGTGTGTTAGTCATTTTTACTTAATTTATACTTTTAGTGACGTCCATTGGTATTTCCACAGACAAGAGATACAGTCTTAAACACACACACACACTATATATATATATATATATATATATATATATATATATATATATATATATATATATATATTAGGGGTGTAACGATACACAAAACTGACGGTTCGGTTTTCCCACGGTTTTGACATCGATTCGGTTCCGGTTTTGAAAGCTAAAATGGCTTTTTTTCCTTTCTTTTTTTTACCAGTGGTTTAATGAAAAAAGGGTCTTTGTCTTTAAATTAATTCAATTACAATTTAACATTTCACAAGGATTTAAAAAATCTGCTATGCTGTAAACTATATAGGGAGCCACACATTACTATAACATTAAAGGTTGTAGACTTTTAACCTAAATTCAGATGCTATTTATTTTTTAGATATAATAATCAACACACAACACATTGTATGAAAACATGTAAACTGAACATAAGGCAGTTTTTGCATTAACTTGTTTTTACTCTTATTTGTTTTTTGAAATATAATAATTTACACAGTTGTAATTTTCATGAAAGACATTTAACATACATTAAATAATCAAGATATCATAAACAGGTTACGCAAAATATAATATACATAGTGCATTTCTTCAGTGCAAGAGTTCATTTATAGGAAGTTGTGGACACTGAATCACTTGCCTGTTGAGGTAAATATAATGCTAGGACAAGCTAAGCTATGCTGTTTTATTGACGTCTTTCGCGGCTGAAACACTGATTGAGCGATTACACAAGTTATGATGCCTTTCAGTAAGTATACTGTATCTTTCAACATACCTTCAGGTGTCTTTTCTGTAACTGAGGAAGAGATGATTTCGCTTACTCGCGCGTCGCGCTGCCGCTTGAAATGAGGAGCCTATAGTTATAGTAAGCCCACAGCGATCTGTCACGCCACATCATAAAGAGCGCCAAAACGCCATTTATTGTTTTATTTTTGTGATCAAATAGACAGAGTTGGAAAGATTACACCTTGCTTGTTATCGAAAGTAACAAAACACTGAGCTTGTTATTTGGTGTTAATGGTGGTTAGGCTACAAAACTGAATTCGTTGTGTACATAAGACATGAAGTCCATTGAGCCGGGCTGGGCGGGGCCGGGGTAGCAGGGGGCGGGGCGTGTTCGGTACGCAATGACAGTATCGCGGTTCGAATCGTGAGTTCAGTATCGCGGTTTTTCGGTTCGGTTCGAAAATCGTTACACCCCTAATATATATATATATATATATATATATATAAATATATATTAGGGCAGTCAAACAATGAATCGCTGATTAATCGCATCCAAAATAAAAGTTTGTGTTTACAGAATATATGTGGGTGCACTGTGTATAATTATATATATATATACATATATATATATATATATATATATATATATATATATATATATATGTATATATATATAAATACACACGCATGCATGTATATATATCTAAGAAATATTTTCATGTACATACTGTATATAGATTTATATATCATTTTTATTATATATAAATATATATTTTATATATAAATCTTTTTTTTTCTTAAATATACATGCATGTGTGTGTATTTATATATATACTAAATAATTATACACAACACCCACATATATCATGTAAACACAAACTTTTATTTTGGATGCGATTAATCGCGTATTAACGTTTGACAGCCCTATATATATATATATGTTTAAGACTATATCTTTTAAATATAGAGACTCTCTCTCTCTCTTTCTATATATATATATATATATATATATATATATATAAACATATTATACTGTATCTGTGTGTTTACTTTTATTATTTTTATTCTTTTATGTATTTATCTATTTTATGAATTGACAGTAGAAATTATTGTTGGAATTTATTTATTTATTTATTTATTTATTTATTTATTACATAACTGTTTAGTACATAATATAGTAAGTAACTATCTATAGTAAATTAACTAAAATAAACATTGACTAACAACATTTGATATATTTTATCTGAAAGGAAAATTCTACTTTAATGTATAGCTATTGTTTATGGTGAAATAAAGAAAAATGTATTTACCTACATTAAGTAACATGTTGTCTTACAGTATGTCTAAAAAATATTCTGTGGGAAAAGAAATAATTAATAGGTCTATTAATATAGGCCTAAAAAATAGGCCTAAGGTTACTTTAAACCCAAAGCATATATATAATTTGTGAAAAACGAATAAACATGTATGTTGTTGTTCTTTAGTCTAAGGTCATCATGTACCTTTTTTTCTCTTTGTGTGCAACAGCAACTTTTCAGCCAAGACTTTTAGTACTCACGGGTGTACAAAAGTGTGACAACTAGCCCCAGCCTCCCCGTATATTTACACACACACACACACACACACACACACACACACACACATAAAGCCATCTATTTGCAGCACACATTTAGAGCAACATGAATATTTCTGAATCCTCTTGACTCTCTGCACTATTTAGGGGACCGATGTCTCTCTCGGTCAGGGTCAGGGTGATGGCTAGTGTTTAGGGAAGAGGTCAAGGTTCAGGGGTTAAGGGTCAGCTAATAGTAATCTACTATAAGAGTGTGTGTACAGACATCAGCAGAGTTCCAGAGCAGCACAAATACACTGCACAGGGAAATAAATAAGTCAATAAATCAATACACTGTTGACAAATTGAAGTGGTGACAGGTGAAGACAAGTAAAACTGAAAAATGGTGAAGACAAGTACGATGTGGCAAATATTCAGATGTGCCAATATTCAAAATAACCCATAGTAAAGAAATCTTGCAATGTCTCATTATTTCTGACTTTATTAGGCGAAATTGTGACATATCTCTAGATTGTACGATATATTATGAGATATTAGATTGTAAGGAATATTGTGAGAAACATATTACAATTACAAGAAATAAAGGCACAGTGACTATATTTAGCATAATTGTAATTTCACAATGTGACTTTATATCTCCCAGTTATATCTCCCAGATTTATACCTCACAATGTGACTTTATTTATCGTAATTGTGATTATGTATCACAATGTGACTGTGTATCTAATATTTATTTCTTATATCTTATTTTAAAATCTCAAAATCGCCTGTTTTATACAACATATATGCATCCTAAAAGAGAATATTTCTATATATCTGCATCTTTACGTCTCTCTTTGTTCAGTATGTGTCCCATGCACAGCAAGCTATTATGTTTAATCTCTCTCTTCTGAAATATCATAATGGATGGGAATCATTAGACATCAATACTTAAATCTCCAACCTAATGTTTTATTCACTAAAATCAACATATATGTCCCATCTTCATCATTTACAGCCCATTTTTGGTTGGTAAATGACTAGCAGAATGACACAAACGCCACTTAAACGATAAAGCCCCCGGAGCGCACCGTCCTGGGGATTAGAGAGATCCCGGCTAAACTCGGTGCTAAAGGTGTGCTCTTGTTTAATTCATCAATCTGACAGCTTCATGCAATATGCGTCAAATTATCTGTTCTTCCGGCTCCATTAAAGTGCATGAAGACGAAAAAAAGGCCCAGCGGGAGGGAGGAATTTAGACTGACTCATACACACTCACACAGTTCCTCCCCGCCTACAATAAAACTGTACACACACACACTGTGATTCTCACATATAAGCTTTCCTCAATTTCCACATCACAGCAGCACGCACACACACACTGTACAACAGCATAAGTCAATTACACTGACCTACTCACACACACAGAGACAAGCATGAGTAGAATCCCAGAGTGGACAGTGCATGTGTGTGTGTGATTTAGTCTAATTTAAGGTTGTGTTAGTGTTTTGGAAGATGCTTAAGAATTCAAAACCAAAATGTGAAGCATCTCCAGCATGCGTTTGTTAGCATAAAATCACTGCTATAGGGATCTTCGCCGCCTGACGTCACGACGCGGTTGCATGTGCTCTGGTTGGCAGAAAAGTAATGGCCGTATGCCGCACAGTATTATAAAGTCATAATTTAACCCAAAGATTGGGTACTGTACAGTCAGTGTATCATCTGTGTACACACCCTTATAGATTAAGGGCAAATTATTGTATTTTCTTTGATACATTTTTACGTATATGTTGACCAATGTTATAAATCAGAGGTAAGATCATTTTGATTCAAAATATAGCCCATGGACAAATTGCACCTCTATTTTACTCTAGTTGTAACAAATTTACCAGTTATCCAGTTAACACAAGTAATATTCGTAATTATGACTTATAGGCATCTTAAGATTTGTACGCCTTCATTGACTCTCTGATAAGCATAGATGGCGTGTCGATGAGATACAGGTAGATGTTGCCGAATGTCAAATCTGGCCATGTGTTAGGACTTTTGTTCCAATTCTCACTCAGGTGATATGGATCAGGCATAGAACATGAACCCAGGTTATATAAAAGCTTTACCTTATATCTCCTTTTAGCTTTTTCTTACAAAGAATTATAATTTTGCTGACAGAACACATAGACTGCTGCGTATGTTTTGGTTCTTTTTGCCAACCAGTTCGCGCCCACGCCCATTTCGTGACGTCACATATGACGCTGGCGAACATCCCTATATGTTTTGAACTACACTATGAGATCAGTGTTTTGTCTTGTCTTTTTGGGAAGAGCAACCCCTAAAATATTGTGGTGGTACACTGATATAGTGATAGTATCAGGTGGAAATGCATACTTCGGTATGAATGGTCACCATATTGCATAATATAAATAACACTACACTTTTAGAAATACAGGTGTAGGGCTAAATGTGATCTCATATTTGGAATCATGAAAAGGCTCAATATACAATCTTTCCACTTACATAAAAAATAAAAGTTATTTATTGATATTGATGGTTTCATGAAGAACCTTTAACATCCATGAAGACATTCCATTGCACAATTTTTTTTTTTTTTTTTTTAAATGGTAAGGGTTATTTCACCCAAAAAAATCCATAATTCATCCATAATTTACTCATCCTCAAACAAATATCTTCTTTCAGCCAAACACAATCAGAGTTAGGCTATGTTAAAAAAAAAAATAATAAAAAAAATCTGCTGGCTCTTCCAAGCTTATAATGGGAGGGAATACAGCCTAATCTTTTGAAGCCCAAAAAAGTGCATCCATCCATCATAAAAGTAATCCATACAACTCCAGGGGTAATAAAGGCCTTCTGAAGTGAAGCAATGTGTTTTTTTGTGAGAAAAATTTTCATAATTATAACTTTATAAACTATAATCACTGGCTTCCGGTAACAGTCGTTTGTGAGTCTAGTTCGGCGGTGATTATAGTTTATAAAATTATAAATATACAGTTTTTATATATATTAATAAGTGAGGCAATGCATTTTTGTAAGAAAAATATCTTTATATATATGTATGTATGTATATATATTAGGGATGCACCGATATGAACATTTTGGCCGATATCGATAACCGATAATTCTTTATATTTGAAAGCCGATAACCGACATATCGGCCGAATATCTTTATATATATGTATGTATGTATATATATTCAGGGATGCACGATATGAACATTTTGGCCGATACCGATAACCGATAATTCTTTATATTTGAAAGCTGATAACCGACATATCGGCCGATTATCTTTATATATATGTATGTATGTATATATATTAGGGATGCACCGATATGAACATTTTGGCCGAATACCGATAACCGATAATTCTTTATATTTGAAAGCCGATAACCGACATATCGGCCGAATATCTTCATATATATGTATGTATGTATGTATATTAGGGATGCACCGATATGAACATTTTGGCCAGATACTAGATAACCGATAATTCTTTATATTTGAAAGCTGATAACCGACATATTGGCCGATTATCTTTATATATATGTATGTATGTATATATATTAGGGATGCACCGATATGAACATTTTGGCCAGATATCGATAACCGATAATTCTTTATATTTGAAAGCCGATAACCAACATATCGGCCGAATATCTTTATATATATGTATGTATGTATATATATTAGGGATGCACCGATATGAACATTTTGGCCAATACCGATAACCGATAATTCTTTATATTTGAAAGCTGATAACTGACATATTGGCCGAATATCTTTATATATATGTATGTATGTATGTATATATATTAGGGATGCACCGATATGAACATTTTGGCCGATACCGATAACCGATAATTCTTTATATTTGAAAGCCGATAACCGACATATCGGCCGATAAATCTAAATCCAATTTTTATATAATTTTTGAAAGCCTGATTGCAAAAACAAAAGTCTCACAATTAAAATCCATCCCCTAACACAATTATAATGTTCTCATTATAATTTCATGTAGCCGTTATGACAGCACATTTTGCAATTAACTATATTTTCCTTTTTGATTCCAATCATATTTCAAGCAATTAAGATGTTGAACAGTGCGTATCTTAAGTGTCTCAGGTGTCAAGTGTTGAAGGAAATAATTCATTATTTATCAGCTTTAATATATCAGCCAAATTGTATTATCGGGCCGATAACGATAACATAAAAATGAGCAAATATCGTCCGATACCGATATGGTGGCCGATATATCGTGCACCCCTAATATATATATATATATATATATATATATATCACTGGTTATATAAGAAGAGTTCAGATGCAAAAGCCTCTAAATGCCATTAGAAATTTTCTTCTAAAATGACAATTTTTATCAAGCTTGTATATTTAAGTTCAGTAATTTCACTTAAATGACAATTAATAGGTAATCTTCAAGAAATTTTTTTAGAAGAAAATTTCAAATGGCACTTAGAGGCTTTTGCATCTGAACTCTTCATATATATATATATATATATATATATATATATATATATATATATATATATATATATATATATATATATATATCACAACTGTAATCACTGGCTTCAGGTAACGGCCATATGAGTGTAGTTCCGCCGCTGATTATAGTTTATAAAATTATAAATATTATAATTATGAAAATTTTTCTCGCAAGACAAATGTCCAGGTCGCATTTTTCCTCAAGACATTTATTAACCCCCTGGAGGCGTATGGATTACTTTTATAATGGATTGATGCACTTTTTGGGGCTTCAAAATCTCAGGTACCATTCACTCCCATTATAAGGGCCACTAAATATGAATCCTTAGTTCAGCATAATAACTTTTCATTTGGAACTTTTTTTGCAACTGTACCAAGTGTTTTTATTATTATTATTATTATTATTTATGATAGTACCGTGGTATTCAGGGAAATGCCTTGGAGTAACATTCCATGGTACATGAATTTCAGTAGCTAGCATGCTTTCACCAACTGTACTACAGTCACAGTGGCACAATCATGTGTCCTTTACCTTGTGTTGTTTCCACATGGCGGCCAGCGGCTTCACATCATGTTTCCCGTGTTTGCCCTCCTCCAGACACTGGTAGCACACGGGGCTCCGGCAGCTGGCGCAGTACATGCTGTAGTTCTCCGACTCGTGATCCACGCACGTCGCCTGTTTGCGCGCGGAGGCTGCGGCCGGTTGCGCGATGCCCGCCTGCGCATGAGTCGGCGGCAGCAGCCGGTGTTTCAGCCAGCGGTCCGCGGGACGGGTGGCAGCGCTGCTGGCACGGCGCGCAGTAAAACACATCGCACTGCTCGCACATCACCGTGGCGTCCACCGGGTTGCGGTCGCACAGCTGGCACTTGACGGAGGCGGCGCGGCTCTGCTGGTAGCGGGACACGATCGCCTCCAGGAGCCGGTTGCGCTGGAGTCCCCGGAGCCCGCGCTCGTCCAGCGACACGCTGCGGTGGCACAGAGGGCAGGTGATGGAGCAGTGCCGGTGCAGCAGTGCCGGCGGGAACACTCGCACCCCGTTGGGGGACTTCAGGCACGGCGTGTATGAGCCGTAGCCGCTGTCCGTCTCGCTGTACATGCTCATCTTGTCCATGTCCAGATAATCATCAGTCCGAGGTGCCGGAGCTTCGGCTCTGCGGAGGGGTCTCTCCCTCCGGGGTCTGCACGATGATATTCCGGGCACACGCCAGGCAGACATTGTGCGAGCACGGTAAAATAATAGGCTCCTTAAAGAGAGAACCGCAAACCGGGCATTTCAGTTCTTCTTCCATCGCGTCCATAAACAAGTTCACACGCGCAGCCGTTGAATGAAATCAGAGCAGCACTACTCAGACGCGGACAGCTCCGTTACGCGCTCCGCGCATGCGCACTGAGAGAACGGTTGTGGGAGTTGTAGTCACTCTGTCCGTGCCCGCCGTTTCAGTTGAGCTTTTAAAAACTACAACTCCCTTTATGCCGCTAATTAAATGCGGCGAGAAGAATTTGTATTATCGTCCCGTATTCCTGGGTCATCGGTTTGAGGGGAAAAAAAGCCTCATTTGCAATTTAAAGAAACCCGTGTGTAAACAACCCCGTCAAAGGAGGACAGGCGTTGTAATTGTGAAGGCATCTGAGAGAGGGCTGACCAGTCGCCTGTTTCTGTGAGTGGCCGTAAATAATCAGGGCAAGGAATGTATCACAGCGAGCATCGAGATGCTTCTGCCACACAGTCTAATTACAGCACACAATTAATGAGCACTTCACCATAATCCCACACACACCCGTTATGTGAGGATTGAATGGTAATGGGGAAATTACCGCATCCATATATAAATAAATATTGTGTATTTCTATAAAGCAGTTTTAATTAGTAGGCTTTTTTTTCTTGAAAGATTTTTCTTGTGTAGCCACACATCAGGGTAAAATTATGGTATATTTTTTGTTTAGTTTTAGGGACCATTTTACTGTATTGTTTTATATTTAATTATGTTATTTACAGTATTGATTAAAATAGTTTAATTGAATAATTGAATAGGCTATCTGTATTTTTTTTCAGTAAACACACACGTATGTTAGTCCTGTCAAACTGATTAATGCCTAAGTTTGTCTTTAATTTGCATAGGCCAATATATATATATATATATATATATATATATATATATATATATATATATATTTATATATATATATATATATAAACTGTATACACACACACACGTGTGTGCATATTTATACAAACACAGATATGCACACAAACTATAGAGGACCAAACCTGCAGAAATTAAAAATGAATACATGGATAAATAAATGTAATGGATAAATAAATGTGAAAATGAATAAATAAATTGATAATTGAAAAATAAATAAAGGAATAAACGACTTGATAAATATTATTAATTTTTAATTTAAATTAATTTTTGTATTTTTTTGCCTTAATGTAGCTATTATTTTCTGCTTTTATACATTTTTAAATAGATAAAAAAAACCTTTGATTTATTCATTAATTATTTATTGATTTATTTTTATATTTATACATTCATTCATACATTTATTTCTTTATTTTAATTTTTTTGAGGTTTGGTCCTCCATAACAATATATATATATATATATATATATATATATATATATATATATATATATATATATATATATATATATATATATATATATATATATATATTAATATTAATAGAACAGTGCAGAGCATTTGGTTTGACAATCAGGGCAGCGACAGCAGACGTTATTGTTCTTTCACACACGCCTGTCGTGTTGTTCAGAGCCGACCACACGACAGAGACTGATCCATGAGATTATGCTGGGGGTTTGCCAAAGGAAAAATCAGCTCCTGTCATAACCCGGCTGATACTGGATCAAATAACCAGGTTAGAGTTTACTGATGCATTAAAGTTCTTGTTTTAAATCCATCCAAGTCTCATATACATCAAACCTTCTTCTCACATTATCATCCTGTCTGCATCAAGAGGGTTCAAAAAACAACAGAAACATAATACAAAAAGGTCTTGGGAATATTTGATCAAGCATATGCAGTCTGACAGAGAACAGAAACAGCAGTGTGAAAGAGAAACAGATGAAAGGGAAAAATATTTTTAATAACTCTGGGTTGTTGTCAAGACTAGGCTTTGGGATTTTGAACTGAGCCTTTGTTTTATTGAACAATTCCCTGTACAGCAGGGGGCACTACATGTAAAACCAAAAAAAGATCAAATCAACGCAACATATTCACGTACTTTGCTCTTTTACAAGTCTCTCTACAAATCTTTACAAGTTTATAAACTGTCAAGAGAGCAGTAAAAATAAGTGTTTTCATTCTACCTCAATTTTTTTTTTGCTTGACTGAAATGACAAATGAAGAGGTAAGTTATATTCTTTATATTTCAATATGTAGGGCGATATTAATTTCCATTTACTTCAATAATATACAGTTTATTATAAATGATTAAACAACATAAAGCACAATTAATACAATTATGAAATGCAAGTGTTATAAAGTAGCTATTTGTGATTATTTACTCACCCTCATTATATTTCAAACCCATATGCTGTTGTTTTAAATGAGTAGTTCACTTAAAAAAAAAACTTTTGCTGATAATTTACTCACCCCCATGTCATCCAAGATGTCCATGTCTGTCTTTCATCAGTCGAAAAGAAATGAAGGTTTTTGATTAAACATTCCAGGATTTTCTCCATATAATGGACTTCAAATGGGAACCAAATGGTTCAAGGTCTAAAGACAGTTTCAGTGCAAACTGCAAACTGTTTAAAGGGTTTTAAACGACACCAGACGATGAATAAGGGTCTTATCTAACGAAACGATCGCTCATTTAAAAAAAATAAAAAATTATAAGCTTGCTCTTTTCTGTGATGCGCGTTCGTGACTCTCCTGTTCGAACTCGTTCATCAAAATCAACAAACCTTTTTTCGAGTCATGACTCAAAGGGTCCTTGATAAGACCCTTATTCATTGTCTGGAAGTCGTTTAAAGCCCTTTGAAGCTGCACTGAAACTCTCATTTTGGACCTTGAACCGTTTGGTTCCCAATGAAGTCCATTATATGGAGAAAATCCTGGAATGTTTTCATTAAAAACCTTAATTTTCTTTTCGACTGAAGAAAAAGACATGGACATCTTGGATGACATGGGGTGAGTAAATTATCAGCAAAAGTTTTTTTTTTTTTAAGTGAACTACTCCTTTAAGACTATATTGACTAATTTTTCAATAGTGCTTTATTGCCATTTTTGAAGCTTTGACACCCATATGAAAATTGTATGATTTTTTTTTTAATTCTCATTTTGTTGAACCAACATCACATTGTAACATTGATTTTTGGATGACATTTAAAAAAAAATTAATTCTTCTTTTTGTACAACAACAAAAGGTTTGACACGAAGGCAGTAATTCAGATATTTCCAGTGAGAGTTAGGAGTGCATCACGACACCAGCAACGAGTCATATGAGAGTACTTCATGAAATGCATTGAGACCTCTATGGTAGTGCATCCTCAGTCTCATTGATTCTCGTTTAAACAACGGACATGGTGCTGTCGGGATTGACTCTGACAGGCCGAGAGCTCTTCCTCAGATCCTGGAGCTGTTTGGCTGGTTTCCCCACTCCCTCCTCAAACCTCCTCTCCACAACGGGAAGCACCGTCTCGTGCAGGAAGGAGAGCGTTCTGCAGGATGAAGGCCTTCTTCTCGCTCTCCTGCTCGCAGCGCAGGCTGTAGTCCACGTGCTGGACCGCCACCAGAATGATCTCCGCTAGACTCTCCAGAAACACCATGTGCAGCTCTGGGAAGTACAGCTTCAGCCCTTCCTCCAGGAATGCCATCATCTGCTTGGTGAAGGCCACGATGGTGTAGCTCAGGTTGACCCAGCAGTCTTCTCCCGTATACTGGTCGAACCCCGCCGATCCCGCAGCTCCGCATTTCCTCCTTGAGTTTGGCCAGGGCTTCAGGAGTCATCAGGTTCATCCTGCGCCACATCTCCTCAGAGTTGCGATGCTTGGTCGCTTCTATGATGATGTCTTTCTGGCTTTGCAACGCCGCCTGATGTCTTTCACGAGTAAAGACTGTAAAATGAAGGTCAGGTCCAAGCCGATGTCGCTCAGCTGCTTGCAGTGTTCGCTCGCGAACTTCACGCATTCGGCGGCGGTGGACAAGCTCTCTTTGCTGTCGAACACCTGCTTGCTGAAGGCGTCTCACGAACATCTTCATCACCGAACGAGCCAGACCACGAAGGCGGAGTAGCAGCCGGTGTTCCCCGCGAAATCCGTCTCGAACTCCCTGGCGGTTTCCAGCAGGCTCGTGAAGAAGATGTTGCAGAGCTTTTGGATGTATAGCAGCGTGGCTCCTTCGATGCGAAGCTGGCGGATGGCGGTTTGGACGGCCGCGGCTCGGTTCTTCAGAAACAGCTCGCAGGCTTTCGTGGACTGGCCCAGGCGGACGAGCTGGGATACGGCTCGCCGTGTGGCTCTAGGTCCTCCGCGGAGAGAGCGATCGGGCGAGAGCTCGAACACCAGGACCTCCGTCAGCTGCCGAACGCGCTCCTCCACCTTCACCCTGAGCTCCTTCACCCGCGGGCTCACCGGTTGCTCCTTCAGATATTCGTTTAGCTTGTCTAGAAGATCAACAGCGCCCTCGAAGTCTCTCTGAGCGATGCAAACGTCAAGGTCTTCCGGAAGCTCCTGGATCCATTCGGGACTCAGATCCACCAGTTCCTCTGAATCTAGTGGTTCGTCATCTTCAAATGGGTTCGTGGAGACGTCCTGCCTGACCGGCGACGTCGGCACCTCCTCTTCCTTTGTGTGCTTGTCTTTCGCCACTTTGTTTTTCTTTGTTTCCTCCAGGATCTCCAGCCACTCTTTCTTGATCTTGCTGTTCTCAGCTTTGAAGATGCGGCTATCTGGGAACATGAGGATTTTGAACATGTCTTTAATCGGAGGGTTGTCTTTTACGTTTACAACCGCAAAGCTTTCCAGGTCGTACAACGCACTGTACTTGTATTTCACAGCGCCACGTCTGTTCGCCAGCCAGGTTGCGAATTAACAGGCAGTCGTTCATCAGAAACGCATGGACCTTTTGGATCTGCGACATGTTGTACGCGTCATACTCCAAAAGATCTCCATTATAGACCAGATATCTGCCGGGGGTTTCCATGATGTTCTTGCACCCCTCCACTTTTTCCAAAAGCGTGGTTAGGGTTCTTTGTTTGACCTCTTCTGTTTCCTTTGGGAAGGCTGTGAGCATTTCTTTGGCTGTTTCGTCTTTATCCGTGGACAGGAGAGACTGTGTAATGCTCTCCATTATGCTCTTCTGCTCGGTGAGAATGTGACTGAGCTGATACATCTCACTTTCCAGGTATGAAATCTCCTTGGCTGTCTCAATAAACTGCCTGTAGTTTTTATAAACATTTTTCTTCAGGTTTTGTGCAGTTTCGTCGGCGAGTGTTTGTATTTTCTGACGGTGTTCCTGTAAATCTCGGTCCCCGTCGGACTGCTGCGAGAGCTGCTTCACGTACGACTGAGGGTCAAAATTAGGGATTCCAGTAACTTACGCAAACGGTTTCCAGTGTCTGCCATTTTTCTGGATGTTACAGCGAAAGATTTTGTATACAAGAAACACAAAAGTGAATATAATTATGTGTAAATCAGCTAGTCATTGCAGTATAGCTGCAGAGAGAGCGCTTCCTTGTTACAGGAGACTCGCGACACCTCCCCGTGATGTCACTCACATCACGTGAAGAGGGAACGTTTCGAAACACACAACAACAAAGATTCACGCACTTGTATGTTTGAATAATTTAAAAATACTAATAAAATTTGCCTCTAGCAACCTGTAGTTGTTTATTTTACTTGCATTATGTTGTTGTTGTCTATGGTAAGATGCCTATATGAAATTTAACAAATACATATTTTGATTAAAAAACATATTCACATGTTTTATTTCATACACGTAATTACAAACATATCTCACAAATATAGAGTATATATAGATGTTTAAATATACCATTGTGCCAATTTTAGTAAAACAGCAAGACCAAAAGTCTGCACCACCTCTTTTATAGAAAGTGTTTCTAACAGAGTAAAATTAATAAATTACCTTGTGTTGATAAGGGAAATATTTGCAGACCAAACTTTAATATCGGGTAGAATAATTATTTATCAAAATATTAATTATACTATTTGTTTTGTTTGAGTGCTAGCTATATTAACTCCGTGCAACTGTTTTGATCGGTCAACATTTTACGGAAGAAATACGTAATAACTGTAGAATACAGCGTTATTATTTTTATTCTATTTTTGTAACTCTATTTTATCTTTTTGAGCATTGCACGGTTTATTATCCATATATCCCATGTGTTTCGCTGTTCAGGTACATTACCAATTTTAAAAATAGAAATACATTTCCCAGCATTCCAAAACCCACTGTGTGACTTTCTGGTTGGCCAACAATTATTTTTTTCAAAGGTCTCTAGTGGAAATGCCCTGTCAGTATTCCTTCAAATAAATCGAGACGTTAGTCAGGATCGTGACATTCATGAAAACCTTCGATTAGCCCGAACTATATACTAAACCCTTTAATGTATGAAGTGGGAGTTTCGTTGGTCGTGATTAATGTTATGATGTCAATGTGGAGTTTCTGTGCTGGTTGATTGATGTTGTCATCCAGTTGATCTAACGTTATTTGCACTAAAGTCGAAGGCTAAAGATGGGGGATGACGATTTTTTACTCGCTCTTCGTTTACAAGAGCAGTTTGATCTGGAGACATCGGCTGCTGGATGGAGTGATGAAGACTGTCCGTCCAGTAAAAAGCGTAAGATCGACTCGTCTGCTGTGATTCCCTTCTCTCAGCCCGGACCCAGACCTGAGAAACCGCTGTCCATCGTGGACGAGTCGTGGGAGACGCTGGACCCCAACCCGGACGTGAGAGCCATGTTCCTGCAGTTTAACGACAGGTTCTTCTGGGGAAAACTCAGCAGGGTGGAGGTCAAGTGGAGCCCGAGGATGACACTGTAAGAGGAACACTGTCAGAGAGACACTGTAATGCTCAGATAGATAGATAGATAGATAGATAGATAGATAGATAGATAGATAGATAGATAGATAGATAGATAGATAGATAGATAGATAGATAGATAGATAGATAGATAGATAGATAGATAGATAGATGATAGATAGATAGATAGACAGACTGACATATGGTTAGATGGATAGACATATATACAGATTGACAGATAGATAGACAGACAGATAGTTTATAGATAGATGATGTATAGACAGCCATATAGATAGAACGACAGATAGATTGACTGTCAGACAGACAGACAGACGGAGATATGAATAAACAGACAGACAGAGAGATAGACAGACAGACAGACAGACAGACAGACAGACAGACAGACAGATAGATATAATAGATAGATAGATAAATAGATAGATAGATAGA
Organism: Hybognathus amarus; assembly: GCA_030378365.1. NCBI lineage: Eukaryota > Metazoa > Chordata > Actinopteri > Cypriniformes > Leuciscidae > Hybognathus > Hybognathus amarus. The sequence continues at coordinate 352,721 of JAQIUQ010000261.1, read as the reverse complement.
TAGATAAATAGATAGATATAGACAGACAGATAGACATATTGACAGATATGATTGACAGATGGGTAGATGGATAGACATATATACAGATAGATAGACAGACAGATAGTTTATAGAGTAGATAGATGATGGATAGACAGCCATATAGAATAGATAGATAGACAGACGGACGGACGGATATAGGTAGATAGACAGACGGATATATATATATATATATATATATATATATATACATATATATATATATATATATATATATATATATATATTGATAGATAAATTGACAGATGGGTAAATAGATAGACATATATATTGATTTCCAGGTAAATAGAGAAATAGTTTATAGATAGATGATATATAGACAGCCATATAGATAGAACGACAGATAGATTGACTGTCAGACAGACAGACAGACGGAGATAGATAGACAGACAGACAGAGAGATAGACAGACAGACAGACAGATGATAGACAGACAGACAGACAGACAGACAGACAGACAGACAGACAGACAGACAGACAGACAGACAGACAGACAAGAACAGACAAGACAGACAGACAGACAGATCAGATAGATAGATAGATAGATAGATAGATAGATAGATAGATAGATAAGATAGATAGATAGATAGATAGATAGATAGATAGATAGATAGACAGATAGACAGATTGACAGATTGACAGATAGATTGACAGATGGGTAGATGGATAGACATATATACAGATAGATAGACAGACAGATAGTTTATAGATAGATAGATGATGGATAGACAGCCATATAGATAGATAGATAGACAGACAGCGGACGGACGGATATAGGTAGATAGACAGACGGATATATATATATATATATATATATATATATAGATAGATAGATTGACAGATGGGTAAATAGATAGACATATATATTGATTTCCAGGTAAATAGAGAAATAGTTTATAGATAGATGATATATAGACAGCCATATAGATAGAACGACAGATAGATAGATAGAAATAGATAGATAGATAGATAGATAGATAGATAGATAGATAGATAGATAGATAGATAGATAGATAGATAGATAGATAGATAGATAGATAGATAGATAGATAGATAGACAGACAGATAGATAGACAGACAGACAGACAGATTACTTTAACTAGTGTAATGACTGTCTGATGTCTGTTTCCCTCAGGTGTGCTGGTGTTTGCTCTTATGAGGGAAGAGGAGGCTTGTGTTCTATTCGACTCAGTGAACCTCTCCTGAAGCTCAGACCCCGCAAAGATCTCGTACAGGTTGGTTAAAAATCACTTTCTTCACCTTTAAAGTCAAAATGAAAATTCCTTTACCTAATGTAGTTTATACTTTTCAGCAAAAAAAGGACCTTTTAGCAAAAAAAGAAAAATCGTGTGAAAATGTAAAAAATAAACATTTTCAACCAAGCATCTAAATATAATCTTTTATGGTATTGGAAGATAAAGAGTGACAATTGATATTTATATGCATTTTATGAAAGTGTTCTGCCATTCAGTTATAAAAATCTATTTACCTTACAAGTTTTCATAATTTCATTTTACTTTTTGACCATATAAACGACAAATTGCACATTTTTGCTTAGTTTGAGCGTCTGAATAAAATTGAGGTATTATTTTCCTCAGGACGAGTGTGAACTCCGTATTCTCACGAGCGATATCATATGGATTTAGCCATATTGTATCAAATATGACACTCAACATAAAACACATATGCATACCTTTTTTATATTTTGTGTTAAGGTTCAATAAACTCTTCCATTTCAATGCACTCTTCCAATGCACCCTATTCTAAAGAAAAAAGAAAAGAGTTCATTTTTGTAATCTATATCATTAATCTAATAACAATAACATGTCCCACCGTATACATTTATGTGAGGAAAATTTAACATGAAGTGCCCTGAATGTATTTCATTATCAATTGCAGCTTCATTTTAATTGTTAATATTTCTTTCCACAGACTCTTCTTCATGAGATGATCCACGCTCTTCTCTTTGTGACTCAAAACAACAGAGATTGAGATGGTCACGGACCAGAGTTCTGCAAACACATGGACAGAATCAACCAAGCAAGCGGCACCAAAATCACTGTAAGACTGTGAACAGATCAGATTATTAAATAATGTCCAGTTGTTAAGTCTGACGTCACGTATCAGTTTCCTGTCATCTGGTGATTGTGGGGGCCATTTTAGGACAGTGAACTCATTGTCATGTTCAAGATACCAGTTTGAAAGGATTCAAGTTTTATGTCATGGTGCATTATCCTGTTGGAAGTAGCCATCAGAGGATGGGCACATGGTGGCCATAAAGGGATGGACATGGTCAGAAACAATGCTCAGGTAGGCCGTGGCATTTAAACGATGCCCAATTGGCACTAAGGGGCCTAAAGTGTGCCAAGAAACATCCCCCACACCATTACACCACCACCACCAGCCTGCACAGTGGTAACAAGGCATGATGGATCCATGTTCTCATTCTGTTTACGCCAAATTCTGACTCTACCATCTGAATGTTTCAACAGAAATCGAGACTCACCAGACCATGGCAACATATTTTGGTGAGCTCTTGCAAATTATAGCCTTTTTTTTCTATTTGTAGTGAAGATAGTGGTACCCAGTGGAGTCTTCTGCTGTTGTAGCCCATCCGCCTCGAGGTTGTGGGTGTTGTGGCTTCAAGTTGCTCTTCTATCAGCTTGAATCAGTCGGCCCATTCTCCTCTGACCTCTAGCATCAACAAGGCATTTTCGCTCACAGGACTGCCGCATACTGGACGTTTGTCCCTTTTCACACCATTCTTTGTAAACTCTAGAAATGGTTGTGTGTGAAAATCCCAGTAACTGAGCAGATTGTGAAATATTCAGACCGGCCCGTCTGGCACCAACAACCATGCCACGCTCAAAATTACTTAAATCGCCTTTCTTTCCCATTCTGACATTCAGTTTGGAGTTACGCTCAAAATTACTTAAATCGCCTTTCTTTCCCATTCTGACATTCAGTTTGGAGTTCAGGAGATTGTCTTGACCAGGACCACACCCCTAAATGCATTGAAGCAACTGCCATGTGATTGGTTGATTAGATAATTGCATTAATAAGAAATTGAATAGGTGTTCCAAATAATGCTTTAGGTGAGTGTAGATCTGCTATAAATGAATAGTGCTCATAAATGATTGTTGAGAAAGTATTCTCACTTGAAATGGACAAGAGGTTTGGACCCGGAAACAGTATACATCATGACTTAACTAGCTGGACATTTTGACACCAATCTCTGTGTATTGCTTCTCTTTTCACAGATATATCACTCGTTTCACGATGAGGTTGACGTGTACCGGAAGCACTGGTGGCGCTGTAATGGACCCTGTCAGAATCGCAGACCATTCTTTGGCTACGTGAAAGCGTGCGATGAACAGACCTCCCTCGGCCAGAGATCCCTGGTGGACTGAGCACCAAAGGACCTGCGGTGGAACATACACCAAAATCAAAGAGCCAGAGAATTATGGGAAAACAGGCAAAGGCGACAAAAAGAAAGACACAAATCCTTCCAATGAGATTTCCAAGAGTTCAAAACCTCCCAGCAGCACAACAGGTGTTTCTAAGAGTTCAAAGCCTCCCAGCAGCACAACAGGTGATCCATTCGCTATTACCACCACATTATTAAATGATGTATAAATTGGCTTTTATTCATACAAATGTGCATAAGTTTAAAAATAAGCAAATTAGACCAGCTAATGCTAAATAGAAAACATAAAACGAAAAATAAGGTCTGAACTTTCTATACCACCTCTGCTAGAATAATGATTTTTCAAATAGGTTCAAATATAGTATGGTACTCTATGGCAACAATATTGGAAAAAATCATCTGTGTTATAAAAATCTATTGATCTTTTCATCTATGAATAATAATAAAATGAAAATGTTAGATAGGGTTGATTTGGGTTGAATCACAATAGATACGTTTACATTGACACTGCTTGGCATTTTAGCCTAAAGACTATGACTAAAGCAAAATCAAAATTTGCTGTCAAAATTTACTAAATTGCGCCATACAGAGCGGAACAAAGAACAATAAAGTATGTAACGTTTCACTCTACTAAAGCATAAAAATACCATAATATGTTTGCAAATATTGTGGAAACATGCTCCTTTCTCTGAAAAAAAAAAAAATTTCTACAGCCAGTTATTTTACTCTGAAATGTTTGTTTTTGTTTTGGACTGTGATACTGCACGTTGTCAATTTGCCATTTTTCATTGTCCATTGCTCTCGTTCCTTTTGCGTGTGCTTAAACTGGCAACCCGTGTGAGCGTTGTCCAGTCTGAGGAGCAGGTGGTGGGAGAAATTACGATTTTGACCACTAGTTGTGGTTCTTACAGACTGCACCTTTAAGTATACCTGAGCCTTAATTTATTAAACAAAGGTATTTTTACTCACTGATCTATCATACATATAGATCAATGGCTTAAAGGAGTAGTTAAACTTTTAGGGAGTAAAAAACGGAGTAAAAAACTTTTGCTGATAATTTACTCACCCCCATGTCTTCCAAGATGTCCATGTCTTTCTTTCTTCAGTTGAAAAGAAATTAAGGTTTTTGATGATAACATTCCAGGATTATAAACGGTTACCCCATAAATGGTTCAAGGCACAAATTACAGTTTCAGTGCAAACTGTTCAAAGGGCTTTAAACGATTCCAGACGATGGATAAGGGTCTTATCAAGCGAAAAAATCAGTCATTTAAAAATGAAATAACAAAGTTTAAGTTTTATAAGCACAAATGCTCGCCTTGCTCTGTTCTGTGATGCGCGTTCGTGACTCTCCTGTTCAAACTCGTTCATCAAAATGAACAAATCTTTTTTCAAGTCATTTCATTCGTTGAACGAAAAAAGATTCGTTCACACGTTCACTAATGAAATGGCTGACTCTAACACTGATGATTCACAATTTGTTTATTTGTTCACAATCCCGTAAATCCGCCACTAATGACATTGGTTGAGCCAGTGATGGCTCAGGGGAAAAAAAGATAATTGTTTTAATAGTGCCACATTTTATGACAATGTCCCCTTCTGGAAAATTAAATGTATATGTATTGTTTCAGGCTCTGGCTTACAAGACATCAGAAACGTCATTCCATTCAGTGGGAGAGGGTTTATTCTTGGAGGGAACACGCAGACTTCCACAAACAAGCCGATTCAGAGTCCTCCTAAAGCGCAACCTGAACCTCTTGTCTCTCCCCCTGACTCTCCGCTCCTTCCAAGACTATGGCCCATTGAGGCAAACTTGCGCAAAAGAGTCAGCAAAGGTGCATTGAATGTTCCCCGCAGAAAGTCTGTCAGCAACACTAATGCCTTTATCAACGTCAATGGCTCACCTGTGAGGATTTCCAAATTCAAAGACTTAAGAGGCAAGCAGAGGTCAGTGCAAGATCTCTTCCAGGCCATAGTCCTCAAATCTCCAGAGAGGGCAGCCAGTGCTGCCGGTTCCTCCAAGCCTGCCACAGATGCCACGACAGCAAACCCTGCCAAATGTAATGGAGCATCTTCATCTAGTGCCTTAGACACAAAACCTTTTGGGAAAACAAGCCTGATCAATAACCATCATTCATCCACCACCACAGGGCCAAAGCCTGACTCTATAGAGTCGTATCTCTCCAAATATTTTGGAAGCGTTCCTAAAACAGAATTCCCAGATTCAAAGTTGAAAGCTTCTGGAAGCCCTCAAAAGTCTGCAACTAGCACACCAGGTCACGTTTCTACGCTCTTCGGAAGTAACCAAAAGTCTGCAACTAGCACACCAGGTCACGTATCTACGCTCTTCGGAAGTAACCAAAAGTCTGCAACTAGCACACCAGGTCACACATCTACGCTCTTCGGAAGTAACCAAAAGTCTGCAACTAGCACACCAGGTCACGTTTCTACGCTCTTCGGAAGTAACCAGAAACTAGGGTCAGATGCTGCAAGCTCAGGATTCCGAAACACTGGATCTCCCCAAAGTTCACACACTTCAACTACTTCAGGGTCCGGTTCCAAGCACTCTGGAAAGCCTGAATCCAACTTTCCGAGCCCTAGAAACATTGGCAGCCCCCGGACATCAGGGACTACGCCTTCGGGAGCCAAGAAAAGATCATGGGAAGAGCATAACTCCGATCAAATCTTTGATTACTTCCAGCGGACAGTCGGTGAGTCCGCCACGTCCGCAGTGCAGCAGAGAGAGGAGGTCGGAGATGCCGTTCCAAACGATCCTCCGGTCCACATCACCGTCCACTGCCCTGTGTGCCACATCAAAGTGCCCGAGTATGCAGTCAATGAGCATTTAGATACCTGTCTGTTGTAATCTCTGAAACATCAAGTACAGGCCATAGGGATTTACTAAAGCTAGGAGAGGTGTTTTCTATGGGATTCCTGTGATCAAAACTCAGGTATAGCTGTTAATAGAAAGATTACATGTTTAATATTATAGTAGTGAGAAATATCCCTTCCAATGCAATAACGTTGTAAGTCACGGCTCTTAAAATACATGTAGAAGTCGTTGGCTGCTCAATAGCCCAAATTTCCTTTTGTAGTTCTCCATTTACTGACTTATTCTACCTCAGTTTTGTAAAAAGATTCTTTGCATCATGGGAGGAATGTTGGGTGTGGTCAGCAGCACCGATTGACGGCTTAGTTGAAACCGAGTGAGTTTGTTTGAAGAGATGTCACTGTCGTTGTGTGCGGATCATGCTGATTCAGCAGTACTGGATTTTGCTCGTGTTGGTTGTCCGCTGTGGGATTTAGATGTGCTTAGCTTTTCTGCCGTATCAGGCATTGCAAGGTCGTTTTCATCTCGGTGTCATCAATAACAGCTCTGTTAGGTTGTCCAGTGAGTGGGGGCGGAGCTTGTGCCGCATTCTGCATAATAATTTTGCATATGCTTTGTGCCTTAGAGGAATGCACACATTGAAAAAATGAACCCCACCCAGATGTGAATATTAAGGAATGCAGGATAACTTCATGTATGAAGACCCGCCTCGGTAAACAATGGCTGATGACGAGGTCACGCTGCTCATGTTACACCTAGTTTTGGCGTGGTTCACTTATAGGCCCAGGCACATACGTTTGATTTATCTGCATGACGCAGTGATTTGTTTAGTGTTTGTCATGCTCCAGGCAGTGACGTAACTTATATTGTGTGCATGTGGTTTTAACATGCACTACAGGTTCTGATAAAGGCAACACTGTCATGGTGATGCATCATTTCTCTGAGACTGAAAACTTTGCACAATTTACTGTTGGCCAATTTAGAACCAATTTAGAATGTTTTGTTTTAAAACATGGTTTTATATTGATTCATACTGTTTGAATAAAAAATTTAGAAGTTTATTAAAGGGATAGTTCCACCCAAAAATGAAAATTCTGTCATTTACTCACCCTCATGTTGTTCCGAAACCTGTATTTCTTTCTTACTATTTTTGAAGGATGTTGGTAATTGAACAGTTGACGGAAGCCATTGGCTTCTATATTTGGAGAAATATATAATGGAAGTCAATAGCTAACGTCAACTGTCTGGTGGTTACCAACATCCTTCAAAATAAATTTTGTGTTCTACAGAAGAAAGACACTCAGACGGGGAACAACATGAGGGTGAGTAAATGATGGCAAAATTTTCATTTTGCGGTGGAACCATCCCTTTAGGTTGTTTCAAATGTTTGTGTGTTTTAAATGTTAATGTTTCATTGTTAAAATGTTAAGTGGATTTTTCTATCGTGTTTTATACCTTAAAATTGTGCCTGTTTTATGTTTGACTGTTGCCTTTGTAAACTTTTTTTATTGAAATAAATGTTCGATTAATTAATTTGATATTCCTTTGTCTTCTTGAAACACTCTAGGTGGTATTTTTATTTTTTTCATTCATACCTAATTTTGCATATGGACAATTCTGGTATCTTTTGAACTAAACCAAAACTACTAAACCCCACCCCAAAGCCCTAACCCACACTCTAAACCCCTAACCCACACTCTAAAGCCCTAACCCACACCCCAAACCCCTACCCCACAGCCTAAACCCCTAACCCACACCCTAAAGCCCTAACCCACACTCTAAAGCCCTAACCCACACTCTAAAGCCCTAACCCACACCCTAAACCCCTAACCCACACCCTAAACCCCTAACCCACACCCTAAACCCCTAACCCACTCCCTAAACCCCTAACCCACACTCTAAAGCCCTAACCCACACCCTGAAACCTCTCTTAACCTACTCCCTAAAGCCCTAACCCACAACCTAAACCACACCCCAAAGCCCTAACTCACACCGTAAAGCTCTAACCCACACCCTAAACCCCTAACCCACACTCTAAAGCCCTAACCCACAACCTAAACCCCTAAACCACACCCTAAAGCCCTAACCCTAAAGCCCTAACCCACACCCTAAGCCCCTCAAATGAAGATTAATTCATTTGATATTCCTTTGTCTTCTTGAAACACTCTAGGTGGTATTTTTATTTTTTTCATTCATACCTAATTTTGCATATGGACAATTCTGGCATCTTTTGAACTAAACCAAAACCACTAAACCCCACCCCAAAAGCCCTAACCCACACTCTAAAGCCCTAACCCACACCCTTACAGCCCTAACCCACACCCTAAAGCCCTAACCCACACCCTAAACCCCTAACCCACACCCTAAAGCCCTAACCCACACTCTAAAGCCCTAACCCACACCCTAAACCCTTCAACCCACACTCTAAACCCCTAAACCCCTAACCCACACCCTAAAACCCCTGAACCCTAACCCACACCTGAAACCCCTAAACCCCTAACCCACACCCTGAAAACCCTAACCCACACTCTAAAGCCCTAACCCACACCCTAAACTCTTAACCTACTCCCTAAAGCCCTAACCCACAACCTAAACCACACCCCAAAGCCCTAACTCACACCGTAAAGCTCTAACCCACACCCCTGAAACCCTCTAACCCACACCCTAAATCCCTAATCCCACAACCTGAACCACACCCTAAAGCCCTAACCCACACCCTAAGCCTCTAAAGCCCTAACCCACACCCTCAAGACCCTAACCCACACTCTAAAAACCCTAACCCACACCCTAAGCCTCTAAAGCCCTAACCCACACCCTCAAGCCCTAAACCCACACTCTAAAGCTCTAACCCACACCCTAAAGCCCTAACCCACACTCTAAAGCCCTAACCCACAAACCTAAACCCCTAAAGCCCTAACCCACACCCTGACAACTCTGACCCACACCCTAAACCCCTAACCCACACTCTCAAAGCCCTAACCCACAACCTGAACCCCTAAACCACACCCTAGAACTCCCTAACCCACACTCTAAAGCCCTAACCCACAACCTAAACCCCTAAACCACACCCTAAAGCCCTAACCCACACCCTAACGCTCTAAACCACACCCTAAAGCCCTAACCCACACTCTAAAGCTCTAACCCACACCCTAAACCCCTAACCCACACTCTAAAGCCCTAACCCACAACCTGAAACCCCTAAACCACACCCTAAAGCCCTAACCCACACCCTAAACGCCCTAACCCACACCCTAAACCCCTAACCCACACCCTAACGCTCTAACCCACACCCTAAACCCCTAACCCACACTCTAAAGCCCTAACCCACACCCTAAACTCTTAACCCACTCCCTAAAGCCCTAACCCACAACCTAAACCACACCCCAAAGCCCTAACTCACACCGTAAAGCTCTAACCCACACCCTAAACCCCTAACCCACACTCTAAAGCCCTAACCCACAACCTAAACCCCTAAACCACACCCTAAAGCCCTAACACTAAAGCCCTAACCCACACCCTAAGCCCCTAAAGCCCTAACCCACACCCTAAAGCCCTAACCCACAACCTAAACCCCTAAACCACACCCTAAAGCCCTAACCCTAAAGCCCTAACCCACACCCTAAGCCCCTAAAGCCCTAACCCACACCCTAAAGCCCTAACCCACACCCTGAACGCTCTAACCTACACCCTAAACCCCTAACCCACACCCTAAAGCTCTAACCCACACCCTAAAGCCCTAACCCACACCCTTAAGCCCTAACCCACACCCTAAAGCCCAAAGTATACTCAGTCATCCGCGACTCTACACGTATCACCTTACAGCGTCATTTTCGTCATCAGGAGGTTTCGATCTGCATGTGGGTTGTGCGTACTTTCTGCACTTATAGCAAGAAAACACGATACAAGAAGTGGAATGAACTTTTCTCATTTTTTAACTAGTGCTATCAAATCAATTAATCACATCTAAATATATAATATACTGTGTATATCTATACAAACTTTTATGTTAGATGCGATTAATCGAATTTGACAGCACTAATTTTATCTTCAGCGTTGCAATTTAGAACAACATGTCCTGTGTGAGACTTACAAAAGACGCAAACATAACGGTCAAAGAAGTCAATCTACCACATGTTTACATAGAACAACAATAGAAAAGCAGTCAGAAAAAAAGCAATGTCTTTGTTTTTAAAAGTTGAACTAGTTTTGCTATTGAGCGCTGCTTTTTTAGAAAACCCATGTTCGTGCGCAAAAGACGCTGCAAAATACGTGAGCGCAATGGTCAAACACTCCCATTTAGTGCATTTACATAGAAAAACGACATTTTAATAGTTATTAATTGCTATATTATTATTTAAAATTACATGACATTGTGTAAATACTTAACAGGATATAAATAAGTGCAGAGCCGAACGGGTGGGGCTTGATCTTGTCCAGCTTCCCCTCTGTGGATCAAAGGGGTGGAGCTTAATTTAATTAGGTTTGGGGATAGAGTTAAGGTGTGGTTGGACATCAAGCTCCGCCTATTGGCAGCCTTTTAAAGTAATAGCTAAGGTTTTTAAAGGTTAACAACTAGGTGTTAATTTAATCTTTGTATTTTTTTAAACAGGAAGGAATGTTTTAGTTTGATACATTAGCTAATACCATCACATGTCTGTGCTGTTTTACCTCACCCAATATTAGTTGCCACTTCCTGGAGGATGATTGAATTATGTTAGGACATATGATTAAGGCACATGTATAATGAATGAATCAGTGATAGCATTCACTGTAAGGCACTTCACGTGTTGCACAACACAAAAAAGAGAAATGACACACAGAAAGGATATTTTGGAATTATTTGGCTAATTGTTAATTTTTAGCTAATTGTTTCACATTGTTGTTTTTGGACAGGAGAAAATGACCTTGTGGTCACTGTGGTCGGATCTTTATCCCAACTCACTGAGTCACACAGATAACAAGTTCAGCCAGATTGTAGATTCCTGAGATTCAGTTCACTGGTAAAGAAGACAGGGAAGTTTAGCAGCATATGAGCTGTCTTTGTGTGGCGTGTGCACATGCTGTCTTTGTAATGGCCTCATGGCAATGCTTTGTGTCCAGCTGCAGCAGGGTGTGTGTGTGTGTCAGAGGGGCGGATCCGTGGCCGATCGCGGTCACCATCTGTCCGCCACTGACACCTTTGTTCCGTGCTGGGATTCCGGCCCTGACCTCACCCTCAGCCAATTCATCTGGCCATTTCCTGCCCATGTGTTTTTCAAGCCACGGTCTGAGCTGCCATTAGAGGATTTCACCCAGTAATCACAATTACAACGCTAAATTAGAATATAACACGCATGCATGCATGCAACACGTTTATATTATATCAACATGCAATGCTACATTTTTCTAAATCTTAAAATTATGTATTCATTACTTCAATTAGCTCATTGTCTCTGCCTTAAATTATTTAATTATTGTTTAAATGAATAAATTTTTAATCTAATTGAGTACATTTTTTAAATGGATAACTTAGGCCTACCTCTGTTAATAACATCACACTAAAGTCTAGTGTGGACTGCATTTTCTGTAAAGCGCTATACAAATGTGAGTTGAATGTAAATGTTTATAAAAGTATGATTATTTTTAACACTTCTTAAAATGAATGTAATATACAAGTATCTCTTTTTTAGAACAGAAATATATATATATATATATATATATATATATATATATATATATATATATATATATATATATATATATATATATATATATATATTATTATTTCAAAACACATCAGAAACTGACCAAAACAATATACATGTGATGAAAATGTAGGTTACCACACAATAGCTCCGGCTGCGCTTTGATAAGAAGAAAAGATTAAATCAGAACTTAATGCTCATGAATATTCAATACCCTCCTCCCCGTCATTGGCCACGCCCAGTCTGCGCAGGGTCTCTTTAAAGCGAACGGAAGTGTAGACTCCAACCCGACAGATTATAGGTGTTGTTCGGAGCGGTGCCTGTTACATGGGTTTTTCGACGTCAAGGTGTAAAGGTCTTTAAGAAAAGCATCATATGCCGTTACTGTACCCTCGACCGTAAGCAGAGCGTGTTATTGGCGAATGTTAGTATGAATGGTAAGGTTGGGAATGGAGCAGCGGGCGGTGTGCTGGCCTGTATTGAGGGTCTGCCGCCTCTGCCCAAGAGCCTGAGCGGACTCCTGAACTCCAGCGGCGGCTCGTGGAGGGACATGGAGAGGATGTATGTGAAGAAGACTATGATTCAGGACGACCTGAGTCGAGGAAGGAATAACACGGACAGTCTTCTGGCGAATAAACCAGCTAACCTGGATGCCGCCCTGGCTTTGCTTAGAAAAGAGATGGTGAGTGTGTACGGAATAAGCAACAGCTGTTCTCCTCTGACTGCAGGCGTTCATTTAACTTGTCAGTGCTTGCGAGTCTCGAGACCGCTTGTTTTGGACATCATAGGAGCGAACCGAACATTTTATGGGACGCCAGTGGTGTCAGAAGTTCGTTGAGCTATTTGAACGCGCCTGTGGCTTTTAGTTTTGAATGTTCGCAACCAGTCTGTGATTGATCGCAGAAAAAATGTTTTGAACGTGACCGTGATCCTCAAAGAATGTTTGACTTCAAAGATTCGAACACTCATTTTGAACCATGTTCGATTCGAATGGTTGGATTGTACTTTCAGAACTCTGTGATGCCCAAAACTTATCGATATAAATGTAAATATAAAATTCCCCCAAAAATGTTAGCTTCTAATGATAGAAAAATGGTTTGTGTTTGGCACAGAGACCTTTAAAATAAACATAGCTGTGGATCACAGGATGTTCAAAACATTCAAATCATTATATAGACATGTGTGTGTATATACATACATACATGCATACATGCATACATACTTATATATATATATATATTTATATTTATTAGGGCTGTGAAACGATTAATTGGATCCAAAATAAAAGTTTGTTTACATAATATGTGTGTAGTGTGTATAATTATTTTGTATATATAAATACACACATATGCATGCATATATTTAAGAACAATGTGTTATTAATATATCAAATATTTATATATTTAATATAAATTTGGTATATATATATATATATATATATATATATATATATATATATATATATATATATATATATATATATATATATATATACACACACATATTATGTAAACACAAACTTTATTTTGGATGTGATTAATCACTAATCATTTCACAGCCCTAATGTATATATGTGTGTGTTTTGAACATCTTGTGATACCCAGCTGTGTTTCATTTAAATGTTTGTGTTGAATACAAATGTTTGGTTCTAAACTTACATATTCCCAAAAAGCTTTGCTTCAAATATTTTGAACATGATCCATATGTTGCGATTACTCTTGTGAGGAACACATTTGTTGTTACATTTTTAACTTCCTTCTAATGGACAAAACGTTCAATTCGAATGTTCAAAACTAGTCTGCCACACCCAAAAAATTTTTCCGTTAAAAGACCGTAATGTTTAAAAATGTTTGCTTTGAATGTTTTGAACAATATTATCCAACAATGTTCGGTTCGAGCATTAAAGGGATAGTTCACCCAAAAATGAAAATTCTGTCCGTATTTACTCACCCACCAACATGACATCATGACTTTTGCGTAAACATACACGGCACTTTCAAATCAAGTGGTGTTATCTACACGCATATTCAGCTATCCGTGTGTATGTTTACACCATTAATGTCCGAGTGATTCTGCGTGTATGTACACGCCGTTAAATGTCCGAGCGAAACGAAGCAAAATGTAGATCTACATCTGGGGAGTGATGTTATTTTCCTAGGATGTTAGGGAAGACTCATAAATGCTATTAACCCCAGTGACGGGTAGGTTCAGGGACGGGGTTGAGGTAAGTCATATATTTATATATAAAGTAATAACGTTAAGTCAACGGCATAGATAAACACACTGAAATGCGATTATGCGTGTTGATAGCGTGCCAAAAATGGAAATACGAATTGGCATGTCATACATATGCAATTTCATGAGATCAGTCTGCACCCTCATGTTGTTCCAACCTCGTAAGACCTTTGTTCATCTTTGGAACACAAATTAAGATATTTTTGATGAAATCTGAGAGCTGGATCACTTCTCCATACTAGTCCATAGGCTTCTTGAGGGAATGAAACTTGCCGTCTTTCGAAAAGTTATTAAAGACATCGTGAAAATAGTCCAAGTGACTTCAGTGGCTCAATCTTAACTTTATCAAGCGATGAGAACACTTTTTGTGCACAAAAACAAACATAAATAACGACTTTATTTCAACTATTCATTTACTTCTCTGGGCGATGTGTTGTTGACATCACGCGCATCACACACATGACTAGCGTCGGCCAATAGTGAGCCTACGTGTGACTGAACTGACTAGAGGCCCAAAGAGAAGTAAATGAATAGTTGAAATAAAGTCGTTATTTATGTTTTTGTGCACAAAAAGTATTATCGTCGCTTGATAAAGTTAAGATTGAGCCACTGTAGTCACTCAGACTATTTTAACGATGTCTTTAATAACTTTGAGGACGTCAAGTTTCAGTCCCTCAAGAAGCCTATGGACCAGTATGCAGGAGTGATCCAGCTCTCAGATTTCATCACAAATATCTTAATTGGTGTTCCGAAGATGAACGAAGGTCTTACAGGGTTGGAACAACATGAGGGTAGAGTAAATACTGACAGAATTTGCATTTTTGGGTGAACGATCCCTTTAAGAACTTTGCTCTATGCCTAAAAGATTTGGAATGCAAGCTTAAAATATACATTATATGACTTCGCTAAATACCACATGTAGATTTCAAAGTAAACGTTTGTTCTCGTATGCAGTGTGTTGTCCCTTTGACCTCGTACTCATTCCAGTGTGTGTTTGCGCAGGTGGGTTTGCGGCAGCAGGACATGTCCCTGCTCTGTCAGCTCTGGTCCCTTCACGAGTCCATCCAGGAGTACAAGGGCAGCTGCCAGGACCTCTCCGCCGTGTCCAGCGCCGACGGGCCGTACGGGATGGAGAATGGCTATTTCGACGAGGACGAGGAATATTACGCTGAATCCGGCCTGACGCCGACCGAAACGCCAGATGGAAATGATACGTCTCCTAAAAACGGGACATCCAAGGACAGCTGGATACATGACTCGTTCCATATCACAATATAAAAGGCTTGACCGTTGTTATTTAATTTTCTTGTTGTTGATGGAAAACAAGCTGTGCCATAATTTAGTTTGCTGGCGTTTAGTTTTACAGCAGACTTTCTATAGGAAATCTAAAGGATTATTATTTATTGTGTAATATACAACATAGTATTTTTTTCTTTCTTCCTGATTTAATCCACATCGGATGTTTTATAAGATCGTTTTTATAAGGGGAGAAGCATATCATTTCATAACGATGTTTACAGTAAATCAAGTTTGATTTACTTCCGTTGGGGGATTGTAGCCGTCGGTTTGACGCTTCACCCCTTCAGGATTTAGAAAAGTCTTATTTCTCGCTGAGCAGTCGCTCGCTGGGTGCTTACAGGAAACAGGGGTTTGTTTTTATCGAAAATATGAATTTTGAATAATATACTGGAAGTATTCTTCGCTGAAATGTAATCCAGGATATAACCAGCACTAAGAGCTTGTGACAGCATCACCAAAACCAAACTCAAATCTTCCAGTTTGCTAGTATATCGCGTAACTCATTATGAACATATCTATATACTGTGTAAGTAAATCGATAACCAGCTCCATAACATTTCCTTCCCAATTTATGTAAACCTATGCTAGATCATGTCTTGTAGATGTTTTATTTATTTCCTTATGATTGCTGCTTGGATTCAGTCTTCCATTGGATATCATTGGAGAATCATCGCATAAGTGTCGTGTGACGTAAAGTACATGAGGTCACCTGTATTGAGATGTGGTATAATAAACTGTTTTAGCAAGTGCATATGGCCACCAATCCACCAAAATTTATCCATATCGTGAATGTTATCATAGCATGCCATAATGTAAGCATTTTCTTGATGTGTGTGAATCGAATGCCTGGAATTCAAAAAGTTCATCATGGATCATCTAATTTTTAGAGCCCGACTGATAAAGGATTTTGAAGGCCGATAACAATACAAATATTTATTGGTTTTAAAATCCGATATTCCGAAATATCAGCCGATATGATTTTTTTTTTTTTCAGAAACGCGCAACAAAACGTTGATTTCCCTAACATTAGTTATTTGTAGTTATTTATGAGTTATATGGACTAAAATACTATGATAATGCATTTTAAAAAGAAACTTGTTAGCTAGCTTTGTGGTTCGCTTGTCTATGTTTAGCCACAATTTAGCAATGGATAACGTCACACTGCAAATTGTAAAACATACGTTTTCAATATAACAGGCCAAGGAGAGATGATACTCATTGCTATAGCTGTCACGCGCTATTAAAGAAATACTTCAGTCACATTGTCAAAAGTTAAAAGGACAGTCGGTCAACTACTCCGTAACAATGTAACGTAACTATTCCTAGCTAATTCAGCTTCACTCTCGGCTTATTTAACAGTCACAAATTTTGTCGTGCTTATTTGAGAACTGATGGGGATGTTCCAATTCGTACGAGTGATTAAAAAGTGGCTAATTCGTACAACCTCACTCGTTCAAATTCGTACGATTTGTCTAAACCCACGTGACGGTTAAGTTAAGGGGCGGGGTTAGGGTAGGTCATTCGTACGAATTCATACGAATTGGCCAATTCGTTTTGATTTACCAAATTTACCAAAATCGTACTAATTTGTACGAGTGAGGTCGTATGAATTGTTACGAATTAGCCACCTCATAAAATTCGTAACGAATTCCCGTGATATCGGGTTGGATGTTCTTTTAATTGTTATTCAATCAACGTATGTCTCGTGACCAACTCAATGAGTGTTGCCAACAGGGACAGTGTAGATTGCCCTCTGGTGGAAAAACTATACAACTCCAACACTCATGACATGGTTCAAGCGTGTTTCGTCCGTTTTTATTTTATTTTTGAAATATTCATTTATCGGCCATTATAACTGCCGACACCGATAGTTTGGAAAATGCCTAATATCGGCCGATAATATCGGTCTGCCGATATATCGGTCTGGCTCTACTAATTATGACTGAGAAGCTTCAGAGATGTTTCATCTACAAGAACATTAATATCAGCAGAGAGAATCTGTTCTACCTCTTGTGTGTTTGAGCTCTGAAATGTGTTTTTTTCTCGCACCAGCAGACACAATCACGCTTTTATAATTCCCAGCTTTTCTGATTCAACTTTAACACTCTTCCATTGAATAACCTGCTTATTTGGCTCAATTCTGAGAGAGAGAGAGAAAAATCAAGGATCTTGTTATGCAACTACAAGGCTTTAGGTGCTTTGACCAAAAGCAGCACTGAACTTCACACATCGTGCCTTGACGCACCTGGGCTTTGAACCCGGGGTTGTCATGTAATTTCACATGTACATTCAGCATCTTCGTTTCAGTCCCTCTCATTAACAGCGAAACGTTCCCCTCTGAACACATCTCCTCATTATCTTCTACCCCGTGGTGATTTATTGCGGTGATCCTGCTCGGAAATTCCCGCCTGGTTTTTGTAATTTGCATAGAAGTCTGTAAAAGTAAATGTTGTCCCCTTTGATCTCCGTGGTTGGTATTGAAATGATTTCTGCTCTTTTGTATGCAGAGATGCTACATTACTCTGCTAGATGGCTTTTGTGTGTTTGACTTTGGTGTTTTTGGTCAGTCCATGTTCTCGAATGTGTTTTTCAAAGTTGTCAGATGTGTTTGAATTCATAATTGATACAGGAATTATACATTTTGTATGTTTTATTATGTGTGTTAGCTATATGAAATAAATATAATGTATTGTTCCTCTGTTTTTGTTGCTACTTTTCTGTCACTTTAGAAATATATATATATATATATATATATACCTCAATAAACATTTCAGACTGATTATTTCAGGTGTCTGCTTACTATATTTAATTCTTAAAGGAGTAGTTCACTTTTAAAAAAAACTTTTGCTGATAATTTACTCACCCCCATTTCATCCAAGATGTCCATGTCTTTCTTCAGTTCGAAAAGAAATTACGGTTTTTGATGAAAACATTCCAGGATTTTCTCCATATAATGGACTTTACTTGGGAACCAAACGGTTCAAGGTCCAAAAGACAGTTTCACTGCAATATGTTCAATGGGCTTTAAGCCAGGGGTTCTCAACTCCAGTCCTCGTGACCCACTGCTCTGCATATTGTGTATGTCTCCCTTATTTAACACACCTGATTCAGATCCTCAGCTCTATCGGGTCTATCCTAACGAGCTGAGGATCTGAATCAGGTGTGTTAAATAAGGGAGACACACAATATGCTGAGCAGTGGGTTCAAGGACTGGAGTTAAGAACCCCTGCTTTAGGCGGGTCATTCTTAGCATTCGGTGCCATTTGAGTCCTTGTGACATAATGTGGTATATTTTGAGTAGAAATGGGCTAATACTTGTTTTTACATGATTATCTTAAATACTTAACCCCCCTTTACCATAGAACACAATAATATGCCTACACAGGATTAATTAATTAAAAATATTCACCCTGATTTTAGTGTAAGTATACTAAACTGCCATGTCCCCAAGTAAGCTTGTATAACTTCAGCCACAAATATAAGTAATAAAAATCGAATAAATTCAGAATTTTTCAATATCGTTGTATATTCTTATTTATAATATTCCTAAACAAAATAGATTTTTTGTTAGTAATACATTTTTAATGCTTAAAGTCTTTAAAATATATTGTGTCCCTGAATTGAATGTCCCCCCTGTTACTCTGATGGAAAATCCCTCTGGACATGCCCCTTGACTGTTACTCTAATCACATGACTCTCAGGAATTTGAATACTTTTTGACTGCAAATTCTCTTCAAGAAGCAGAGTATGTATCACTCCTTAATTCACTCTTTTTTCAATGTTTAAGAGTGATTTACTGATGTGGTAAAGCATAAAATGTCCACCCTGTTATGCCTATATATAGTGTAAACTTATAATTGTTTTTAATTTTGAAAATATGGTAAATAAACAGGTTAAAAATCTTCCTCCGTGATCACTGCACACTAGCTTATTTTTCATCATATGAGTAGTAATGGCTAACTTTAGCATAAAATGTCCACCCTGTTACTGTTTTGCACTGTTACTGTTACTGTTTTGCACGGTAACAGGGTGGACATATTGTAACAGTAGGTGTAAATGCTAAATAAATAAGTGTTTAAAGTGATTTGGTATTATAGTGAATTTATTATAATATTTATTTGTTATATATTTATTGTTGTTCAGTGGTGTGATGTCCACCCTGTTACCCCTTTGTCCACCCTGTTACCCGTCTGCCCCCCTGTTTCCTCTGTATTGGTTTAAGCTAATCAAATAATTTCAACAAAGGTTATGCATATTTTTGTGGTTAATTTTAGGGAATGAAATGGCAAAATGAAATAATTTAAAAAATTGGGAAAAATTCCATTGAAATGTCTTTTTGTTCTAAAAGAAATGTGATTAAATTACCACGGTGCCTTAAAATACAACCACTTTTTTCAAGATAATGCTTGTTAATGAATACTAAGTTAAAATACATTTGAAGGGTAAAGTGAGGGACATGTTACCTCTCAGAAAATGTAAATATTACATTAATTGTAAATTCAAAACATTCATTAATTGAGATGAGAATGTCCGGTAACAGGGTGGACATTTGGCCTTAGCATGTGTGAAGAATCTGGTCAAAATTATTAAAGAGTCATATCCTGAGCTGGACCAATATATTTTTCTTGTAGTGTAACAAGCCATTCTTCAGATAAAATGTTTGAATCATGGAATTTTTTACTTTTTTTGATGCAAATTTACCAAGCTGAAATGGCACTGAATAGTAGGAATGACCCAGGCCCTGTTTACACGAGAATGCTCGCGGGTGAAACGGCACGTTTACACGGCGACGGCGTTTTGAGGCTTAAAAACGCAAAAAAGTGAAACCACCCTCCAGAGTGGAAATCTTAAAACGCTCCACCGTCGCGTTCCCGTGTAAAGGGTAAAACGCAGAAGTCTGCTTGACAGGGAAGGTTGTACGCAGGCGCGTGGACTTGGTGTTGCTATAGTATGTACTCCTAGCCACCTGAAGTGCATACTACATTGAATTTCTCAGACATTTGCGTCACCATTTGCACGCGAATTTCCCACACAAAACGCTCGTCTAAACGCAGAATAAAAAATGATGACGCAACGCCACTTTTGCGTTTTCTCTTCAGAATCGTTTCCGTGTAAACATAGCCTTAAATCGACACCAGACGACTGAATAAGCGTCTTATCAAGCGAAACAATCGCTCATTTAAAAAATAAATCACAAAGTTTAAGTTTTATAAGCTCAAATGGTCGCGCTTGCTCTATTCTATGATGCGCGTTCGTGTTTAAACTCGTTCATCAAAATCAACAAATCTTTTTCCGTGTCAATTTGTTCATTCAATGAAAAAAATGAACGAGTTGACTCAGAAAAGATTAATTCATTTTGATAAAAGAGTTTGAACAGGAAAGTCACAAACGTGCATCACAGAACAGAGCAAGGTGAGCATTTGAGCTTATAAAACTTAAACTTTGTGATTTTTATTTTTTAAAATGAGCGATCGTTTCACTTGTTAAGACCCTTAATCATCACCTGGTGTCGTTTAAAGCCCTTTGAACAGTTCGTAGTTTGCACTGAAACTCATTTGGACTTTGAACCGTTTGGTTCCCATTGAAGTCCATTATATGGAGAAAAATCCTGTTCTGTTAATTTCTGTTCGACTGAAGAAAGAATGACATGGATATCTTGGATGACATTTGAGTAAATTATCAGCAAAAGTTTTGTTTTTTTTAAAGTGAACTACTCCTTTAATGCAATTTGTATACAAATATCTTAACTTGTTTAATACTATATCAGGTTTTATTGCAGCCGGTTTCATCCATCACTGGAAATAGAAAGTCGGATTCAGTGCATTGCGTTGTTGTTTAGAGCATTTCACACATTCAATAATTTTATACTACTTTGTATGTGGGTCATTCATCTCAATTTATTTATCATATGGAGAAAATGAGCATATTGTGCATATACTTTGGGATATTATGTTTACTGTGCAGCACAGTATGCAAATTTTCAGTATGCATAATATCAGGTTGACCTACATATGCATAAATGAACATTATAGCTTACTGTGTGGATTATCGTCTCCAATAATGCAATACAACCTTCTATATCCTGTTTTAATTTGATTTACCAGCCAAATGTTAAGGCATTTACACACAGATCTGGATAAAAATGCAAAATTACTGTTAACTTGATCCCTCTTGTTGAATTAAACATGCAACATAATGAAGTTATACATGAATATTACTGTTTGAAATGTTTACGTGGAATAATGATTGTTTCCCTTACTGGTCACAACTACTAATCCTCATTTAAATAATTCCTGCCCAAGATTATTATTTTTTTTATTTTTATAAAGCTGTCTGAAAGAAGAAAGTCATACCTATTGTGTGAGGGTGTGTAAATTATGGTATAACCCTTTAAGGGCATTTTATTTCCAACACATGCTATATGCGGTCGACCAATCACAACAGACCGGGGGCTGGCTGACCAATCAGAGCCGCTCGTGCTTTCTGGATGGCAGGTTTTAAAGCATTCAGAAAGAGTTTTAAAGGGATAGTTCACTTTAAAATTAATTTTTGGTGTGTTTTAGCTTACCTCAAGGGCATCCAAGATGTAGGTGTCTTTGTTTCCAAAGTATTTATCATTTTTTATGTTTTAAGATTAAACCGTTCTGTGTCTGTCAGTCATATAATGGAGGTCTATGGTCACCACCTCACAGAACATGCACAGAGAAGTCCAAATTAAACATGATTTATTGACTCGTAAATGTAAGTACACATTGATGGCCTAAGACACCGAAAAGAGCGGTTTGTGTGAGAAAACGAACAGTATTTATATAGTTTTTTTCCTCTTGTGATCACAGCCACGTCCAAGTGATGTGAAGGCACGAGTGCTTTGTGGCTGTGGTAAAGGTAAAAATGATATAAATTCTGTTCGTTTTCTCACACAAACCGCTCTTTTCGTGTCTTAGGCCATCAATGTGTACTTACATTTACGAGTCATTAAATCATGTTTAATTTGGACTTCTCTGTGCATGCTCCTTGAGGTGGTGACCATAGACCTCCATTATATGACTGACAGACAAGAACGGTTTGACCTAAAAATATTAATAAATTGAAACTACTGCCGAAACAAAGACACCTACATGGATGCCCTTGAGGTAAGCTAAAACATACCAAAAGTTAATTTCAAAGGGAACTATCCCTTTAAAGCAGGTGCTGCAACAATGTAAACTTTAAGAAAAACAGAGTATTTTTAACATTAAATGATGTAAAACTATTCTAGTAGACCCCCAAAACAAAATTATGAACACGTAAATGAGCATAACAGGACCTCTTTAAAAAATGTTATAAAAATATAGGCTATATGTTGTAGCTATAGTGAGTTATCAGTTATATTATATTGGCATATTACTAACAGGCAGAACACTGAGCTATTGCAGAAACAAACTGACAATGAGATTTAAAGTCACAAGATCATGCCATATATTGAGGAGATGAAAAAGTCATGAGATTATGATATTCCACTGCTCACAGGTCTAACTGTACTTTCTTGAACTTGATTTCCAATTCATTTAATAGTGTCAATACTGATACAATTACAGTGTTCTTCAGCAAAAGAGAGGCTACAGTAGATGTTGGTATTTATTGTTTCCATATGAGGGTGTTTTATTGCTGTGCGCTAAATCTCTAAATGGAAATCCACACCTGAGTTTGCCTAAGCACCTGTTCAGGAGATTGAATTGGATTACTGTAATCTTTATTGAATGCGTCCGTGTCACGTTGGTCAGGGATTTTCCTGCTCAAAATGCAACAAGGGAAAGATGTGTTGCCCATGCATCAGAGAATGTGGTAAAGAAGCCACACGTCTGATTTTAACTTGAAAAAATTAAATGTACCTTTTAGAACAATTGAAAATTTTGCTAAAGAAATCAAGGATTTATAGTGATAGTTTGCTCAAAATGAAAGTTCTGTCATTACTCACCTCAAAACACAACGACTTTATTTTCAAAATTTAATGATTTTATTCTCAAGACTCTATTTTGAATTTTTCTCGAAATTTAATCGAGTTTTTCTCGAAACATGACTTTATTCTCTGATATTTAATGAGTTTATTCTCAAAATTCTATTTCAAATTTTCTTCTTCGAAAACATGACTTTATTCTCGAAATTTAATGAGTTTATTCTCAAGATTGTATTTTGTCTTTTTCTCTAAATTAATGACTTTATTCTCAAGATTGTATTTCGACTTTTTCTTGAAATTTAATGAGTTTTTTCTTCGAAACACAACGACTTTATTTTTCAAATTTAATGAAGTTTATTCTTAAGATTGTATTTCGACTTTATTCTCAAAATTTAACACGTTTTTTCTCGAAACACAGCAACTTTATTTCTCGAAATTTAATGAGTTTATTCTTAAGATTGTATTGCGACTTTATTCTCAAAATTTAACGATTTTTCTCTCGAAACAACAACTTTATTCTCGAAATTTAATGGGTTTATTCTCAAGATTCTATTTTGAATTTTTTTCGAAATTTAACGAGTTTTTTCTGAAACATGACTTTATTCTTGATATTTAAGGAGTTTATTCTCAAAATTCTATTTCAATTTTTTTCTTCTGAAACACAACGACTTTATTCTCGAAATTTAATGAGTTTATTGTCAAGATTGTATTTCAAATTTTTTCTCAAAATTTAACAAGTTTTTTTCTCTAAACACAACGACTTTTTCTGAAATTTAATGAGTTTATTCTCAAGATTGTATTTAAAAATTTTTCTAATTTTAACAAGTTTTTTCTTTAAACACAACATTATTTTTGAGATGTAATGAGTTTATTCTCAAGATTGTATTTCGAGCTTTTTTTTTAAATTTAGCGAGTTAAATCTCGCATTATAATAACTTTAATCTTGAGATAGTTTTTATTTTTTTATTATTGCTTGGCCCTAATCCTCTTCCGTAGTTGTCCTCCCGTTGAAAGTCCATTCCACAAAAACTCATAAAGTTCATAAAGACATTGTAAAAGTAATCCATATGAATCAAACAGTTTAATCAGTCTTCTATAGATAATCGGTTTATATGATAACCAGATTTAATTTGGACTTTTATTCATGTGTAAACATTGATCAACGCACATACATAGAGCTCATTATGGTAAACAGAAGCTTAAATGTGACATGAATGAACCTTGTTGGTTTGTAATGACTGACTGTTAATTTTTTTGGATGAACTGTCCCTTTAATTTAAAATGACATTCAGGCCGTATAATGTTTTGATGTATAAACAGCAACATGGACTCAACCAATGGTGTGAGTTTGAGGCGGGTCAATACACTTGCTTGACCAATGGAATATGGGGAGAGTGTTTGGAAAAAACAGTTTGAGAACAATGAATACTATTGCAGTTTAGTGATATTAATTGTGCAGAATCCATAATTTAAGTGAAATAAGTGTACACTTATAATTCATGTTTGGTTTGTTTTTTGTGGTTAGACATTTTTGACATTTGAATTCTAAAGGCCCGCTCACAATAATGTGAGCCTCTCACATTATTCAACAATATTATTTAGAGTATTTCTATACTCTTTGTGATTGTTCATAGAAAGTTTAAATGTGTTTTAAGTGCATCATATCCTTGTGGTTATCAGAATTGTGGTTATCACATTAGGAACCAAACCCAGTTGAGTTATTTAAATGATTTACAACTCATATCAAAATACCTCAAGACCTAGAAAATACCAGCCCTGTATTGTTTAGCAGTTGGCCACTAAATATACAGTATAATATAAATACATTAAACATAATAAATGTAAAATGTATTGAAAATTATTCAAATAAATAAAGTAATTTAAGAACGTAATACCGAGAAAGTAATAGCCACCCCTCTTTTTTAACATAATTTCATGTGTATTCGCTTTATTGACCAATTACTCATCCAGTATAGGAACTATGCATTAAAATTATATTTTACTAATTTATTGTACATTATATTTTATATCAGTGGTATTGATTTTATAGCCATATTTTAAGTCTTACTTGTACTCAAAATGAAATGTGCCCAGATAGCATCTGAAAAACACAACACAAGTATTCAAAGAATGACTGAAAGTAATTAACTTGAATTTCAAGTGGAGCCCAACCTTGCATTCTCTTCTTATTGGATAACTTAATTTCAGGACTTCTTCAGCGTGCCATCTGACTCCTGAACAATACTGACCTGTGAAGCGGACACACAGAGATCCTGCAGACCTGCACAGTGCACACTGTGACTGTAATGCAATGATACCAGAGTATGATCGTTCAGCAAAGATATTAAAAAACCTGTTCTGTGTTTAGTCGTAACAATCTACAGGGGGTAAAAATGTGCAGTTTTGATCCGCCCTGTCCATCCGTCCGTCGGTCCTGTCTGTCTGTCTATCTGTCTGTCTGTCTGTCTGTCTGTCTGTCTGATATCTGTCTGTCTGTCTGTCTATCTGTCTGTCTGTCTGTCTGTCTATCTATCTATCTATCTATCTATCTATCTATCTATCTATCTATCTATCTATCTATCTATCTATCTATCTATCTATCTATCTATCTATCTATCTATCTGTCTGTCTGTCTGTCTGTCTGTCTATCTGTCTATCTGTCTGTCTGTCTATATCTGTCTGTCTTGTCTGTCTGTCTGTCTGTCTGTCTGTCTATCTGTCTGTCTGTCTGTCTATCTATCTATCTATCTGTCTGTCTGTTCCTGTCTGTGCTGTTCGTCCGTTCGTCCGTCGTCCGTCCGTCGTCCGTCGCGTCCGTCCGTCCGCTCATCTGTCTGTCTATCTGTCTGTCTGTCTGTCTGTCTGTCTGTCTGTCTGTCTCATCTGTCTGTCTATCTGTCTGTCTATCTGTCTGTCTGTCTGTCTGTCTGTCTATCTGTCTGTCTGTCTGTCTGTCTGTCTGTCTGTCTGTCTGTCTATCTGTCTGTCTGTCTGTCTGTCTGTCTGTCTATCTGTCTGTCTTGTCTGTCTATCTGTCTGTCTGTCTGTCTCTGTCTGTCTATCTGTCTGTCTGTCTGTCTTGTCTGTCTGTCTGTCTGTCTGTCTGTCTGTCTGTCTGTCTGTCTGTCTGTCTGTCTATCTGTCTGTCTGTCTGTCTGTCTATCTGTCTGTCTATCCGTCAAATTCATTGTAATTATATTTTTAAATGCCACCGCATCATATGTAATAAATATTATAATTTATACCCTATAATGCCCACAATCCCCTTCAGCACTGCCTCAGAAACACTAAACCGTTACAAAACATTAAGCACTGGGCGGTTTCACAAAGAAGTGCAAGATTTATTCCCTGAGTTTGTTCAGAACAAGTTGCAAAGTTGCACAAGTTCATACTGAAAAAGTCCACACTTCACATTTATGTAACATAGACAGATTACACCATACACACTTACACAAGTCCATACATAAACCAGCCATTATAAAACAGACATTCAGATCATTACAGTATTTAAACACACCGAGTCAGCTGCAGTATATCTGAGTCAACGTCTTCTCTCAGCACAGCTAATGGAGGAATTTGACAAATGACCTCAGGAATGTGAAGCTGTGCCTTTAAAGTCTTTATAAACATACAGGATTTAGTGGAAACGGCAGGCCTGCTCTTTTTCTGCCGATATAGACTAGTTTCTGTGTATGAGAACTCGAAGTGAAAACAAGTTACCGCTCTTCAAAGGGAGTTCGTTTAGTACATACCAGACATATAAGCATGTACAAACTCATAACCATGTGGTAACCATAGTAAAGATGAACAATTTGCCCTCGATGACCTCATTTAGTTTCACAAATAAATTCCTTTCTACGAAATATCTTAATCAAAAACATCTCTGAAGTAATGTCAAGCATATCTCTACATCCACATCTGAGATATAACACAGTAAACAGCTTCATAAATCAAACTTTCTGTCTCGCTGACTCTTGAATCTTTTCACGAAAAATGTTTTGGATCAAATTCAGAGCATCCATTTATATTTAGACGAGACTGTTCTGATACATGGGGTACAAAGGTTTGAGACAGTCTTCTGTGTTCTTCTGAATCTAGAGCATTGACAGATAGTCTTTGTGAACAGACTTGCAGTGTTTTTAAAGCCTGGGCGACCCACATCTCCAACAGCAAGCCTCCACACACCGCCAGGAGAGACAGACGGCAAACTGCAATTCAGGATCACTGGAACATGGAGAATGTATCTTAAAAAAAATCTAGTTTAAAACATGTGCCAGTAAATGTTAGTAGTGTCGGGGGTAACTCATTACAAGTAACTTGAGTTAAGTAATCAGATTACTTTTTCATGTAACTAGTAAAGTAACCCCTTACTTTTTTAATTTACAACAAACTATTACTTCTCACATTTATTGACTGACAGAGAGAAATAAAGTGAGGATGTGTTGTGTTGCGCGCTGTGTAAACATGATGGTTATTTTGGTTCTAGGCTAAATCTCACTTGCACGAAAACATTCAGTATTCCTCAAAATGAATAAAAACAGAAAATGCAATCTCAGAATTGTACGCAAAACTTTTATTAAGTTACACAATTATACTTTATGTATTTAATCTCACTTTATTAACCAATTGCTGCTGACCTTCAATGATCTAATAAGCAAAAATGACTTTAGATTAGATTTAGAAATAACAGTGTCCATATTGTTCTTTAAAGGGATACTTGAATGTGTATTTACAGTTTTTTTATTCGCTTTGGTACTATTTTCACAAGTAAGGTGTACATTTTCAAAACTCTTAGTGCTAATATCACAACAGATCATCAAAAGTGCACTTTTTCAAACATTTCATCATGTTTTCAACTGTGTTAGTACAATTCACACAATCACAAAGTATCCTTTTCACAACACAAAATAAGTGTTTCATCTACATTATTGTTTCATTCACAGTAACTGCCTTTCATAAAGCTCTTCCTATCAAACTTTTGATTTGCATCTCTTTTTGTTCAGTTTAATACTTTTGTCTATTATTTAATCCAACAGATATTAATGGTTAATCAATTAATCATTTGGTAAACCTATAGATTTTCATTTCAGCAATATACAGTATATGGATTTTGAGAACTACAGAAATAAAATGTGTGTTTGTATGAATATTTAAATTAAATTTAAATTTACAGTAATGTGTGCACTAAATGTTATGTTTTGTTCTCATTTAGTGATTACATATATGATGGATATTTGGAAATGATAGATTATGTAAATGTCTTGTCTTTTATAGTACTGTAGCATATTCATTTCAGCACTTCTAAGGCCGATTTGAAACATGTATCTTGCATTGTTTGCTGTTGGATGAACTGATTGTTAAAAGTACTAAACTGAAAGAAGATCATATTGTTGTGTTTCAGTGATTAAACCAAATGTTCTCATTACATATTACAATAATCTTGTGTTTGAAATAATGATTATGTGGACTGAAAACATGTGCAACGGACTGAAAGCATTACATCAGGTTTTGAAAGTATGACTAGCTGCGTTACACGTGTGATCAGTTTGGATTTTTGTACTAAGAGTTTTGAAAATGTACACCTTACTTGTGAAAATAGTACCAAAGCGAATAAAAAAAACTGTAAAATGGGTCATTTATGTAGAAGAAATGTGAAATTATTTTTGAATTTGGAGCTTTCTAAACTGAGAAAAGCCAGAAAATGTTCTTGGCTAATGTGGATGAAAGACAACAACTCCCAGAATGCACTTGCTTCGCTGCCCTAGGAAGCCACGCCTCACCGGTAACAGAGATTTTACCAG
Organism: Hybognathus amarus; assembly: GCA_030378365.1. NCBI lineage: Eukaryota > Metazoa > Chordata > Actinopteri > Cypriniformes > Leuciscidae > Hybognathus > Hybognathus amarus. The sequence goes on along the minus strand of JAQIUQ010000261.1, from coordinate 323,471 downwards.
GATTTTCTTCCAGACAAAAAATACAGAAATCTCTCGTCTCAGGGGGATATGAGGAAGGAAAGCACGGTAATTTGAAAATACTACAGGTTTTCTACTAATACAAAGCTTATTGCTAAATCCTGAAGTAGTGTTGTGACGGTGAGGATATTTTTTCACCGGTTAGTCTACGTGTGACAACACTGGTAATACCGGTGTCACCGGTGGGGGCTTTTAAAATCGCTAATTTAAAGGCAAACGTAAAATGCGCACGTTTTCACGGGCATACATAATGGTGCGGTAGTGCGGAAAGAACTGTTTTGTTATTGTGCCCTGAATATGCGCTAGTTTGAAAACGAAACTAACTTTTGATTGACAGACATGTGCTCTGACCAATCAAAATCCACCATTTTTGTCCGACAAAGCAGTCAGGAGAGTTAGTAGGTTAACGTGGGTGGAACTTGGCGTTATTAGGCAATCTGTCACGACACATTAAAGAGTAAAAAAAACGGTAGGCCTATTTATCGTTTGATTTTCTTTGACTGACCAAATATGAAAGTTGAGACTGTTTCATATTAAATATTACCTGCTCTGTCCTGTCTGTTATCGCGTTGTCAGTGTCCTCTATTTTTCACTGCTTGAGAACATGGGTTGAATCCAAAATCACCCCTGAAACCCTCATTTACTAGGCCTATTCCCTACATCAGTCCACTAATACTGTTCACTTGAAGGAGTGATTGAGAAGGAGTAAGTAAAACGAGTGAGCGAATTCGGACAGCCGTTGCTGACAGAGACGCGATCTGACACGCGTCCTATTTTCTTACAAATCTCTACGTGTGTTTAAAGCCCGGTTCACACTACATGCGACCAAGCGACGCGCGAGACCATTGATTATCAATGGTGAGCGGGCGACTTCCGGCGGCACGCGCGACAGCGACCGGTGGGGCGTGTCCAGCGACGCAACAAAGTTGAGAAATCTTTATCTTTGTGCAAATGAAGGGCCATTTTTGCGAGCGACAACCAATAGGAGTGAAGTCAGTGGAACGCGTCACTCTTCAGTGCTGAGTCTGACCGAGGCAAGTTGAACGAGAAGCTCATTTTAGCAGTCAGAAACTGTCCTATAATGGATGATATATCTCCGTGTACATACAGTTGTGTTCACCGTACTGACTGAATGGTTTTGGGAACCCAGATAGACTGGTATTTGCACGTTTGCTACAGTTAAATAGCCACGATGGCAAAAAGCACTCACTGTTTCTCGCTCATCTTTAATATTATGCATTTTATGTACTGATTCCATTTATATTTAGACTTTCCCTTCCAAAATATCTGTTTGTAGCGGCAATAAAACGTATTTCTTGTCTAACATAGAGTAACTTCCGTGAATGTCACTCAAAAACATTACTAGGCAACCAGTAGTGGGGAACGCCCTCCAGCGCAGCCAATGGCGACCTGAAGCGACAATGTTGCGTGTAGTGTGAATGGGGCTTAAGACTGCTCTTATGGACATTTTGGCATAATTTGTGTGTTATGGTTTGTTCAAGCCCGAAAGAGAACTCGATACCGATGCAAGTCTTTTCTGTGGGTCGTGTGTGTGTTAATAGGCAGGATTTATTGACTACTGCGTAATTGCGTTACAATATTTTTAAGGCTTTAAACTTTTTTTTTTCACATGCCAACCGCGGTGGGCATGTCATAATCCGGTGTTGCGACTGAACACCGGTAACACCTGGTAACACCGACTACCGTAGCAAGCCTATCCTGAAGTATCCCTAATCCAGAATGGCCGAAGCTGAAGATTGTTTGAGTTGCGACCTCTACTATACACGCGTAAAATATGAATTTCCTTCAGCCTGAGGATTATTCATTTCCATTTTGGTGTGAAAGGGCCTTAACATTTGCCAAACATCATTTTTTTATTTTTGTTATTAAAAAACAAACAAGCAAGTCCAGCCCAGGAGAGAAAAAGTAATGTAACACATTGCTTTTTCATAAAAAGTAACTAAGTAAGCTTACTAAGTTTACTTTTTTTTGGGAGTAACGCAATAAAAGTAACACTAGGGTGACCATATTTTGATTACCAAAAACCAGGACACTCGGCCCGACAAACAGATGGGCCTACTCAAATGATACTCGAAGTTTACTCAAAGATACCTTATTAATTTCAATACATTTAAAGTAGGTTATGCCTCCTCTGTATGGATAGAAAATGGTTATATTGTTATATGAAAACAGGACATGTCCTGGGAAAACAGGACAGTTGGTCACCCTAAGTAACACTGACTGTTAGTATTCATGTTTGTTTGATATGATACAAATGCTTGTTTAATACATGAATACTTTTGATATCCCAACAACAGTGTTGGTGAAACATCTGTCCAGACCACAGGAACTTCTGGGAGTGACCTGTACCTCCAGGACCTTACGCAAACAATCTAACCCTCCGTGTGAACGCATGTGTGTGGGAAACTGAGCACGTGGGAGGGAGAGAAAGTATTTACTTTGGTTCTGTGAGTGTTATGCGCACATTTCGCTTTGCCTCGGGTGTTTACATGAATGAGAGTGTAGGCTTATCTTCTGCTGCCAGTGAGTGTGTTTAACTTGCATGTGTTCCATGAATTTAGGTGTTTGTTGATCTTTACCTCTAATGGCTTGTGAATTGGAGGTCAGAACGAACAGTCGTATGAGGCCGAAGCAGAGCGGGGAGTAATCGTGCTCCCAGATGACAGCCGGGATCAACAGCACTTTGCCGTAGCCGGAGAGCAGAAGTGCCTTTAACAGCGGAGTGAATTCAAAACGAACACCGGAGAAGAGCTGCGCCGTCCAGAGAACGACCAACACACCTGTGCAGAACACCGGCCAACTCTAGAAAACAAACCAAGCACAGGCTGTTAGGGTGCATCTCTGCATTAGCACATTATTTTCATCATAATTAAGCACATTATCCCCTCAAACAATATTGGAATTACTGTAATGCAATATTTTACATTACAGTAATAAGAATGCGAATATTAGGTGTTATTCCCCTGTGGTGAAAATCAAGCTTTTATGTTGTTTATATGTCTGTGGTGTTATTAATGTACTTTCAGGACAAACCATGTGCAGATTCATTAAGTCGACACCATTGCTGAGTATTTTATTTTCAAAACTGCAGTGAGCCAAAGACAATCTCAAAAATCGCTGGTGTTTCTGACCTCACAAACTACCTTGTAACCAATAGGGCTGTCAAACGATTAATCGACGATTAATCGCATCCAAAATAAAAGTTTGTGTTTACATAATATATATGGTGATGTGTATAATTATATATATATATATATGCACATGTGTATATATATATATATATATATATATATATATATATATATATGTATATATACACACATACATGCTTGTATATATTTAAGAAATATTTTCATTGTATATGCGATTAACGTGACTTAACGTTGATAGTCCTAGTAACCAATCAGTTCAACTTGTGATCGTCACCTGAGTGGATCTCTGATCTGGTGTGAGTGAGTGAAGGCGGGCTCATTTACATATTTATAGAACCGCATATACTAAATGAGGGAAATGTGTAGAGTTACAGTCAGAGCTATTTTTAAAGCATGCCAGATTTTTTTTTAATCAAGGAAAAATGTTTAAATACGTTATGTTGGTGATCAAACATGAGTTTGAAGGGATACAATTATTGACTACAGGAAGACTTAATTTTTATATATATATATATATATATATATATATATATATACTGTATATAAAACACAATATAAAAGTATCTTTATGCACTAATTATGCCTTGTAATGCATTGTATGTCCTTATGAATAATTGTAACTACAGTTATAATACATAACAATACTTATCTATTCCTTGATACACCTTAGAAAGTATAATGCATTAAAAAACAAGACAAACAACCAATGTAACAAGAAATCTGCAAAAATTACAATGCATTTTAACTTTTTAATTAATTTAATGTACATTATAAATACCTTTATAACGTATTATTAGGAGCCAAGGCCCGAAGGGACTGTAGCCCCAATAGGAATTGTTTATTTTATAAATTTTTCCCAAATGGGACTCTATGGCATCCCTATGAACTGTAAGTGGGAGAATTATGAAAATTGGCACATTTGTATTTATGGTAGTGAATAGTAATCTGAACAATTTTGGAGTCTCTAGGACCAACTCTATTGCGCCATTTAAGGTTTAAAAATTCACATTTGAAATGGTTATAACTTTTGAACCCTTTTTTTTCTAGAAATATACAACTTGGTAAACCGTATTCATCTTAACGTGGTGATGATACTTAACACACTTTCTAATCGATCTTTGGACGTGCCACTAAAAAATAATTGAACACAATTATTACAGTATTACAGTTATTCATATTTGTTATGATGTTGTGAACTTAACAATGTCAACTCAAAATTGGTTCAGAGGCTGTATCTCAGCCAAACTTTGATCAATCGAAACAAAAATTGGTACGCTTAACCAGAACCACGATTTTAAGGTCCATACCAAATTTGGGAACAGCACCACCTACAGGTCATGAGATCTTAAAACGTTTTTAATAGTTGAACCGTTTCGGTCTTAAATTATTACATTGTTTAAATCAATACTTTTTAGTTAACTGTGATATGTATCCATTTCTGAAATACACAACTTTAGACTGTTACCTCTGATAACAGAGTCCTCTAAATTGTAATGTGAACTCATGCATTTTCTGTAAAGCTGTTTTGAAACGTTGTGTATTGTGCTATACAAATAAATGTGAACTGAACTGAATAGTTTGTCAGAAAAACATGATCTCACGTCACGGGACGAACCAGAAATGGTGCAAACGTTGCTTCTGTTCCAGAGATTGTGTCTTTCTAAGAATTATCTAATCTGACTTTATTAAATTCAACACGCAGTGCTTTATAAAAAATCATTTTGAGTTAATTCTTAGTCACCTGAGCTGCTGAACTTTGAACTTTCTGTTAATCAAGAACTATTTTTTGAAATAATGATGTCGAAAATTCAGCTTTGCATCACAGGGATGAATTATATTTTAAAATATATTACAATAGCAAACAGTTATTTTTAAATTGAAATAATATTTCAAAATATTACTGTTTTTACTGCATTTTTGATTTAAATAAATGCAGCCTTGGTGAGCAAAATATAAACCCCTAAATACTGTGTTTCATAATACCTTCAAAATATGCATAACTTGTACACTACTTTGTGTTACCCAACAACTCAATTAGAGCATCTAAATATTTCCATCCAATTAGTCAGTGCAAAACACAATGATTTACCCAGTGCAGCCAGTGCAAACATGCAATAAAACTCCCATTCTTTGGTGTAACGAATGATGTCAGCGGGGTCATTGCTGGGCTGGGACCCCTGCTGGAGGGACCAGCGCAGATACGCCTCACACAGCAGACAGAACACACACAGTTTCCAGTGGATCTAGAGAGAGAGGCTGTGTTTACAATGGAATACCAGGCTTACTATTTATGCAATGTATCCTGATAGCACACGTACATCACAGAGACGTCTATTTGATGTGTGTGTTTACATATCGAAGACATGTTTTGTAGAGTGTTTGCTCATCTGCAATACGTCTATAGGACGTTTCCTGTCAGATGTCAAATAGACGTTTAGAAGATGTCTTTAAGATGTAATGATTTAGAATGTGTGTTAAACTGATATCTTAAAGATGTCTATCAGATGTTAGTAAACGGCAGATGCTTTCCAGATGAAGTGATCTTTAACAGACATCTTGCAGACGTACGTGTGCTATCTGGCACAAGATTCACAGGATTCACATCCCAGATCCCAGATAGCACAAGTCTATTTCCAAATAGCACAAGTGTAGTTGATGTGATTTTTACATCTGGAAGACGTATTTTAAGAGTGTTTGTTCATCTGCAATAACGTCTATAGTACGTTTTACTCTCAGATGTAAAATAGATGTTTAGAAGATGTCTTTAAGATCTAATGACTTAAAATGCATGTTAAACTGACATCTTCTAAACGTCTATTTGACATCTGACAGAAACGTCCTGTAAGACGTATTGCAGATGAGCAAACACTCTTAAAAATACGTCTTCCAGATGTAAAAATCACATCAAATAGACTTGTGCTATCTGGTAAGAGTGTTTGCTCATCTGCAATACATCTATAGGACGTTTCCTGTCAGATGTCAAATAGACGTTTAGAAGATGTCTTTAAGATGTAATGATTTAGAATGCATGTTAAACTGACATCTTCTAAACGTCTATTCAGGAAACCTCCTATAGACGTATTGCAGAATAGCAAACACTTAAAATACGTCTTTCAGATGTAAACATTACATCAAATAGACTTGTGCTATCTGGGATGGCTGTAGTCAGTCTCTTTACACCAATTGTGGAACAATTGGTAGAAAACACAGATACGTCTGTAAGATGTCTGCTAAAGATCTGTTCATCTGGAAAACATCTGCTGTGTAAAAACACCGGAAACATCTAAAGTAACGTCTTAGAAAGCACATTCTAAATCTTAAACATCTTAAAGACATCTTCTAAATGTCTATATTACATCTAATAGGAAACGTCCTAAGTTAGCAAACACTAAAAAGGTAACACTTTATTTTACGGTGTCCGTGATACAGAGTAATTACTTAATTAATTACTTAGTAGTAAACATTGTAATAACATATAACAAAATGTAATTAACATGTAACGAAGTTATGGAACAGCCTGTACTTACAGACTGCAATTACACTCATGTAATAGGCAGCTACTGTTACACATGTGTAACAGGCCGAGTCGGTTACATATGTGTTACCAACTTAGTACAATGTAATTATATAAAAAAGTATGTTGTACTACTCAATGTCAATCAATCAAAAAGCCTTTCCACGTGGTCATTTTGTACCTTATAAAATAGTGTATCAAGATTGTACTTAAGTGTACTTCATGTGTATAAGGTATGTAGATACACATGAAGTACACTTAAGTACAATCTTGATGCACTTTATTTTACATAGCTCATCCCTGTGTAATATTATGTAATTGCAATGTAATTAGGAAGCTACCACATGCATTTATGCTGTGAACGAGGGAGTTATGACTAATTCAGACTAAAGTACATATGGATAAGGTATGTAGATACACATGAGGTACACTTAAGTACAATCTTGATACACTTTATTTTACGTAGCTTATACCTGTGTAATATTATGTAATTGCAATGTAATTAGGAAGCTACTGCATGCATTTATGCTGTGAATGAGGGAGTTAAGCCTAATTTAAACTAAACTACATATGGATAAGGTTTGTAGATACACATGTAGTACACTTAAGTACAATCTTGATACACTTTATTTTACGTAGCTTATCCCTGTGTGATATTATGTAATTGCAATGTAATTAGGAAGCTACTGCATGCATTTATGCTGTGAATGAGGGAGTTAGGCCTAATTCAAACTAAACTACTTATGGATAAGGTATGTAGATACACATGTAGTACACTTAAATACAATCTTGATACACTTTATTTTACGTAGCTTATACCTATGTAATATTATGTAAATTGAATGTAATTAAGAAGCTACTGCATGTATTTAAGCTGTGAACTAGAGGGTTAATTCAGATGGATAAGGTATGTAGATACTCATGAAGTGCACTTAAGTACTTGATACACTTTATTTTAGAAGGTACAAAATGACCATGTGTAACTGCAGGCTTTTTACCATAGTAACATATTAAGTACTTGTTATATTGTACCAAGTTCGGTAACACATATGTAACCGACTCGGCCTGTTACACATGTGTAACAGTAGCTGCCTATTACATGTGTGTAATTACAATCTGTAAGTACAGGCTGTTCCATAACTTAGTTACATGTTAATTACATTTTGTTACATGTTATTACAATGTTTACTACTAAGTAATTAATTAAGTAATTACTCTGTATCAGCGGACAGACCGTAAAATAAAGTGTTACCGGGTAACTTTCTGTAAAGTAGAAACACGTTTTACTCACATTGATCTCAGTGTTGAAGAGTATATGTCTGAAAGCCTGGATTTTGCATAGAGTGGCATCTATCAGAATAATAACTGGATCATATTCTATGTATTTGTCAACACGGCTTCTTGCATGAACTCTGCAAAGGGGGAAAACTGTTTTAATTAAAAAAAATCTACAGATATTAATGACAATATTAGACAAAACATCACTTTCATAATATTATTATGTATTTTTTAAGGCATTAAATAGCCTATAATGTATTTATGAGATGTGGAAGATGGACAGCATCAGATACTTAATGTATTTGAATTCCTAAAAAGTACTCTTCTTTAAGAATTGCCAATAAAAATATCTTCTTTTTTGCCGGGGATTACCGTAGGATGTGTTTAATAGATGTGGGTTTCAGCCAAGAAAAATATACAAGAATAAATGTAAATGGAGTAAAATATCAGATATCAGCGTGCTTCCTTCTGCATTACAATAGGCCGCCCTAAACTGTGAGAATGCTAACCTCAACAGACCAGATAACACCAGACTAAACTAGAAATGATGTACTCACACATCTAGTGAGCTTCAGTATGCCATGGCTGTAGTCTCGATGCAGTTCGGTTGCATCTTCGTTGCACTCGACACATTTGAACAGTCCCGATGCCATTCTCCATATGACAGCACGAAAACACGCCTACCGCTTCCTGATCCTCCATTAGAGGCGGGGCTTATAGTGACGCTGACGGGAAATGTAGTTTTTTGCACACAATCCCCAACTGCCGGAAGTGGGGATTTAGTTCCAAGCAACTACATTACCCACACTACTACACCGTTCCTCACCTGCTCATAACATTATTACTCACAACATGGCACCTGCTGGCGGGGGTGTTGTGCTGGCGGCTCTGTCGCTGCTGTACTTATGCGGAGCTATTTTATCGAGCGAGTATTTCTCCACCTTGACTTTCTTCAACAGCGACCTTCACAAGCACGGCTGTAGCTCTCCAGCCGAGTGGGAGGAGTATGCGGCGGACTGCGGTGAGCTTCTGCCACGTCCTGCTCTCTCTGATGCATATTCAGTATGATTCACTCTCTTGAGCTTACAGTGACACGAGCCTTACGGGATCGTACATGCAAGAAACTCGCGTCATGTATCTAGACACTCCGCTATAACTCTATAAATGCTAGTAGAAACTCAAATGCATCCTAAATTCATGCATATCCTTCTCAATGCTATATAAACAGGCTGCAGGGAAACTTTAATTGGGTGTCACTGAGTTCATGGTCGCTTTCAACAGATGTAACTTAGCCTGGCATTACCGTGGTTGTGTTTCGGAAATTATACTATGGTAATATCATGGTATACTTACATGTAACGGACAAGTATGAATATGTAATGGTCTTTGAATATTAAGCATTTGGTACCATGGTTTAAAATTGGAAACAAATAGCACAAGTCCACTATTTTCAGTTGTAACAACTGTAGGAAGTAACGTTAACTGTGCTATTCTGTCAATATATTGTTATCTTGAGACTTGGGATTGTTTCAGGTTTTGTTTTGATCCAAAGGAATCCTAAGTAATCCATCATGGAAGAACCTAATGTACTCTCTTCAGTTTGCTTAGAGTCTAGACAAATAGGCCTGGTCCTTATAGAATAAGACATTTTAATTTTGTGTCTGAAATCATAAAATACCTGAAATAATTTTGTTGTAGATTGTTTAAAGCTACACTGTGTAACTCTTTTAGTTTATTCATTCTCGTGAGTGTATAATATGCCATTGAAAATACATAACGGGTAAGGGGTTCTAATGTCAGACGCCATGTTGCCCCTCCATCTTGAAAGTACATTAGCCAAAGAGGGACATAAGTTACCCGTTAATTCAAGCTTAGCCTTTCACGTTTTTATTTGAGTTAACAAAGCAATGTTAGTCTTGGACTACACTGGCCACCGCAGGAGTTCCCTAGATAGCAAACTGACATTGAATCAACGTGGAAACAACGTTGCTCTGACATTGTTTTGCTCAGTCGAATCGACGTTGAACTACAACGTCAGACAGCGTCATTCTTTCAAGACTAACGGAAAATCAACTTGAAATCAACGTCTGTTTCAACGTTATGAAAGCAAACGAATTTTCAATTTTCATTTAGCTTTGAAGAATGCCGCGTCTGATGTTGGTTCAACGTTATTGAATGAGCAAAACAATGCCAGATATCAACGTTGTTTCGATGTCATGAGAGACGTCGTTTCTAAGTTGATTCAATGTCAGTTTGCTGTCTGGGAAACGTAATCGGAATTGAGAGGAACAGAAACTAATATTCACTGGATGGTCATATACCTTTTCACCTCTAGATGGGGTAAAAATCACACAGTGTAGCTTTAAGAATGCATAGGTTACTTCCTGCACTATTCTATGCTAATTTGTGTAGTATTGGTAGTGCATAGTATTTTCATACAGAAAATTTTGAACTTTAAATGCCTGGATGATGCACAATCCTCGAGTACTCCAACTAAAACTAATTAACTTAAACGAATTATGGTGCATAGTATATAGTTTGTCATAGGCCTGGGCGAAAAATGATTAAATGAATTAATTCGAATTTTTTGTTGCAGCGCGATCTGAAAATAAGTAAATCGAAATTTTTGTGTAATGTCACATTCTTGGCTCACCGCGGAGTTTCCGGTCAGCGTTAGTTTCACTCTACGTCGCATGTATGGCAAGCGACAACAACAACATGATGGCACACACGAAACGGAAACAGCATACAGCAAGCGGCAACATGGCTCCGGCCGATACTTTGTCACTATCCTCGGGTACAGGCGGGCCCTCGAGAGACGTGCACTGCCAGCGCAATAGAGTGCGGCGTGGGACTAGATTTGATGGCCAGAGCGGCAGGCGGTAATGCACTCACTCTGTGTATGTGGTTTGCGGGAGATTAAAACGATTTGCGGTAGTTTCGCCGACTAGAAATATATATTTAAAACATAAAAAAGTAATAGATTTGTATTTCATCTGTTGCAGAAAAGTAAAAATTCGCGTAAAAATTGAATGTAAAAAAAATAAAATCGGAGATTTTATTTTTAGGCCATATCGCCCAGCTGTAGTTCTTGTCATTTGAGACACATCCAGTAACCTTTTTATTTTATGTTTTGGTCCCTCAGAGTCCTCGATTCTGCAGTTGGAGGATCCAGACTGTGAAGAGGGGAGCAACCCGCCATGCGAGTCCATCTTTTCACTCAATGCAGAAAAAATCCTTGTGAGTTGAATTCGTTATATATCACCATGTTAAGTTAAACTAGTAGTTCAGCAACTTTAGTCCAAAAGGAAAATTCTGTCATTATTTATTTATTTGTTTACTTGTGTCGTTTCAAACTTTAGCTGCCGAGCCGCTGCACGGTTCTGGATTAAATAAAGTGATAGTTCACTTTGAAATACATTTTTGGTATGTTTTAGCTTACCTTGAGGGTATCCAAGATGTAGTTTATTTCGACAGTATTTTCAATTTTGATATTTTTAGGTCAAACTGTTCTTGTCTGTCAGTCATATAATGCAGGTCTATGGTCACCACCTCAAAGAGCATGCACAGAGAAGTCCAAATTAAAGATGATTTAATGATTCTTAAATGTAAGTACACATTGATGGCCTAAGACACGAAACGAGCGGTTTGTGTGAGAAAACGAACAGTTAATATGTCGTTTTTACCTCTTGTAACCACAGCCATGTCCAAATGATCTGAGGACGCGGGCGCTTTGTTTCTAGGGTTACAAGAGGTAGAAGCAATATAATACTGTTCATTTTCTCACACAAACCGGCACGATTTCGGTGTTCTTAGGCCATCAATGTGTACTTACATTTACGAGTCATTAAATCATGTTTAATTTGGACTTATCTGCGCATGCTCGTTGAGGTGGTGACCATAGACCTCCATTATATGACTGACAGACAATAACGGTTTGATCGTAAAAATATCAAAATTGAAAATACTGTGGAAAACAAAGACACCTACATCTTGGATGTCCTTGAGGTAAGCTAAAACATACCAAAAATGAATGTCAAAGTGAACTATCCCTTTAAGGATTTATAGGAATTTAGGATTTTTTGGTTTTCAAAAATCACAATACTTCACATGATTCTGAACAGACATACTAAACAAAATAACATGTGATTTACTAAAGGTTCTGACTAATGTTAATTACTGGAGTCTATTTAAAATGGTTTTATAAACTTGTAAAAAATGGTTTGATTTAATGACTCGCTAATAAATACTTAATTGTTTCATTACTGGATGAATCTACGTTTTTGAACGAATCTCTTGAGTGAATGATTCAATGACTCTACTTTGATCAGTGTTTATATCTGACCTATAAACTTTCAACCCAGTTCTTATATCATAATATGAATATTTGTAACAGAAATTACGAGACTGTGTGGTTGAAAAGACCATGTCATACCTCAGATAGCAGGTCCGCAGCAGCGCAAACACAGATTTGTACATGTGTATATATAAAAATATATATTAAGCTCTAAAATGACAACAACAACAAAACACTATAAAATGTGCTTTTCCTAAAAAAATGTTCCAGTCCCCATTCAATGTAAATGTTTGAAAAGGACCCACTGGTATATTAATAAAATGTTTCCTTTTGTCTCTTTACGGAAAAAAAGAAGAAAGTCTTAAATGTTTGAAGTTGTGGGGCGAGTAAATGATGACAGAATTCTCATTTTCAGATGAACAATTCTTCAACATGTGCTCTTTAAAACGTAGACACGTCATGAAGAGTGTCGAGCCAAAACCAAAACACTTCCTCTTGAGCTCAAAAACATCCTCTGAGTCTGTAACTATAGGTTATGAGATCTCTTTGTATTGTTTTGTAACCACTGGTGGGTTTGGATTGATTGCCAGAGGTTGACAGACTTCCTGACGTGTTTTCTTTCTTTCTCTCTTTCTGTCACCACAGAATCAGGCAAAGTTGTTTGTCGAACAGCGTCGGTTTCCTTTCGCTGTGGAAAACCAAAATACCAATGAAGAACTTGGTGTGTGTCAAATACTGCTTTGATTTTGGACAATGTGTTTGTTTTTTTATGTGATGTGAACATCTAACGTCTTGTGTTTTTATTTCAGCTATAGGCTACGTTCCATTGGAAATGGCCTCTATGATGAAGCTATCAAACACTTCTCCTTGTTGTGCTGCAGGTCAGATTGCACTTTTTAAAGTTGTATTTAAAGGGATAGTTCACTTTGAAATTAATTTTTGATATGTTTTTCAGCTTACCTCAAGGGCATCCAAGATGTAGGTGTCTTTGTTTCCGCAGTAGTTTCAATTTTGATATTTTATAGGTCAAACCGTTCTTGTCTGTCAGTCATATAATGGAGGTCTATGGTCACCACCTCAAAGAGCATGCCCAGAGAAGTCCAAATTAGAACATGATTTAATGACTCGGTAAATGTAAGTACACATTGATGGCCTACAGACACGAAACGAGCGGTTTGTGTGGGAAAACGA